>JARHVA010004177.1:1170000-1587500 GCA_037957365.1 Torreya grandis | reverse complement strand
AGGTTAAATCAGATATCTTTCGGTAGCTCTATGGAGATGTATAATAGCTTCAAGGAGGATATGAAACTATAATTTTAGATTAATTATATTGGAATTATGAATTAATTTATTATCATGTAAATCCATTAAAATAAAGAGAAAGTATTCATTTATCAAGCCAAATATTCCCAAGACATGTTAAAGAAGTACATGTTAGGGATTAATTAAACCTCAGTGATTTGTACATCATAATGTGACTAATTATGACAGTAATAATTTACTATTATGTATAGGTTATTTGTTAGTTATATTTGGTAGTAATTAGTTATCAGAATATTTTTATAAATAATATTATGAATATAGATTAGAATATATTATTTTTTAAGATATATTGTTGTGAGTTACAACAATATATCATATATAGAGTTTGCATAATCATAGGGATTTAAGGTGAGATATTGATGGAGAGATAATCTCCATGAATATAGGAATGATTTTATTATAAATTTGTAATGTTAGATATGGTTTTGGAACAAGAGTGTGAGAAATAATAATATTAGAATTTTTAATTAGTCTTTGAGCGTTTAGCTCTTTGCAACTCTGATTTTTTCAATAGTACAATCCTCGAGATTATAAACCCATGGACACTCCAATTTTAAGTGTAGAAAATTTAATCAAAGAGGGTATAATTAATTCATCTAATTCAAATACTTTTAGAATCATGGTGAGTTTTTTGATGTATCTCACTATGACAAGACCCTATATCAGTTATGGGGTTTCACTAGTTTCTACATTTATGGGCAAACCATCACTCAAACATTTACAAGTAGTGAAAATAATTTTTAAATATGTATAGGTACTTATGATTATGATGTTAATTTAATACCAATAATTTTATTAGGTATAATTAAATACAAAAATTTATATTGAGGAGGATCTCTTAATGACAAGAAGTCAACTTCAAGTTATTACTTCACAGTAGGAAGTGGTTTGATTTCATGGTCTTCAAAGAAACATGTTATAGTTGCATTATCCTCTACTGAAGATTAATATACAACATTTACATCAGCTTGAACATAATAATTATTTTTTATAATACCCTTATCTAATTTTATATAATCTCAACTTGAGCCAACACATATGTTTTGTGATAACAATGGGGCAATGCAATTGTCTAAGAATCCAGTTTTCCATGCTAGAACCAAGCACATTGAACTTAAACATAATTTTTTAAAATACTTGGATAATGATAAATAATTTTTAATTGAGTATTGATAAGGTAATATTAATTTTTTTATATTCTCACCAAGGGATTACATAATCATATTCATGAAAGACTTAAGGAGATGATAGGCATTTCTGTTATTTGCATCAAAGGGGGAATGTTGAGTATCATGCCAATATGGGCACTTGAGTATTCATGATATATTTATTTTATTTTTTATTTTTCTAGTTTATTAATTTTATTTAATTAATATTCCCTATATTATTCATTTTTTTCAATTTTGGACACTTTTCATTAACTTCCTAATAAATAGCTAGAAGTGTTAGTTAGAGTGCAGTTCACTAAATGTGTATTTAACTAAGCTCAAACACTTATCCATTCAACCTAAAGAGGTGGAACATAATTTTTAGTGTTATATAAATAAAACTAAATTAATTTTAGTTCAATTCCTATTTTATAGGGATGTGGGGTGCCTATCTTGACTAAGTTACTGAGTTGTTTACTTGTTAAGAAAGGCTTCTTACATGTTGACCTTGTCTTGTCAATAAGTCAACTTTGTTTTTTTTTAATGTACCTTAAATTGTATTAGAGTCTATTTTTTGGAGTATATTTTTATATTTTTAATTTATATTTCACTTTATAGACATAACTTGGTATGTAATTTATCATGTAATTGGTTTATTTTAGCCCTATTTATTAATAAAGAATGGTACAATAATGTGGCACCATAATTCATTTTGTAAATTAGTGTTTCATATTATTATATATGATTTTTTATTTCATTTATTCATAAATGAAAATAAAAAATAATATATATTCTAATTTTAATTTATTTAGTGCATATTTTTTCAACCATCACACTTATAAAACCACTAAATTAATAACTAGTAATTTTGGATAAATTGTTTGATATATAGCTTCAATTTAACATCAAATAAATGTTGATTTTCACTCCCTCCATACATTCAAAACCTTAAATTTTATCTATATTATTTTTCCATAGGTGGAATTATAACCTTGCATTGAGATTTATGTGATGTTATTTTTCCTATGAGATATGCCACTTATACTCCTTAGAGTTACAAAGTTTGTGTTGAGATTTGCATGATATTATCTATCCTATGTGATTATAAAACTTAATTCATGCTACTTGCCTATCTATTTTAATATGGATCTTTGCGTGCAATATTTTATGATAATCATGTGTTTTATGGAAATTTTCAATGATATCATCTATATACTTTATTATTACACATTTTGCTTATAAGTTTATTCTTTTGAAATGAGTGATTACATGTGCAAGTTTTTAAATCCCAACTTCAAAATGGGGGAATATATCAAGGAATTTTCAATATGGACAAAATTTGATCAAAAGTTTGGAAAAATATTTGACACATTGTTTTGAGAAAAAATATCTACTTAATTTATCAAGAAGAAGATTGGGTTGTCAAAAATCCCAAAGAAGTGGTGTCTATATCTAGAACTTGACATAAAAAAATTAAATGGAATAATCAAAATAATGTTCTTTATTTTTCAAATTACATTAATATTTTATTTTCATATAGAGAAAGTGTATTTCTTCCTATACTCATTTCAATTTTAAAGTTTAAAGTAAAATTTTACATTTGATACAACATTGACTACTTTTTTTAATTGGCCATTGATTTTAGGTATGCCAGATAAATGAAAAATAAATATGGATAGAACCTATATTGAGCATCATTTAATCCCACCATCTTTCTGTACGTAATTCAAGGCACGTGCTTCAATTATTTATCTTTTTTTACTTTAATATTTGTATTCACTCACATACACACATCAAAGTAGGTTCATTACATAGACACCTAATTTAAGTATAAAATTATTTTCCATGGTATATTCTCATTATTTTATCACTCTTGGTCCACTTATGTATAATTGGTTATTTCTAGGACTTTCTTTACCCCCCAATTGGACCTGAAGCCTTCTAAATGCAATTGACACTTCTCTAAATATATTTCTTTCTATATTCAATACTAATTTCACATATATCTATGTTAATTATTATGACATTTCTTCTATTTCACCTAGAATAGAATTGTCACTCTAACCAATTCTATTTTTTTCCTTTTTTGTTCCCTTTCAGTTTTAGTCAAATCCTCGCACCTTGATTTTTTATTATGTTCATTTTATAAGGTCAACCTTATTGTGTGTCATGTATTAAAGATTAATATATATATTAATTCATCCCAATTCATTTTTTTAAGTATCAAAAATCATTCTAGCATTATGTAGATAGTTTTATCATTCTCCTACTTCAATTTTGGCCTTTATTAGTTATATCTTGTGGTACACTTCTAATGAAGTCTTGTATTTTTATACTTTAACCTTTATGCATATTCCCCTTGTACCAAATTAAAGTTTTAGGTAAATTTCATGTGGTTATGTCTCCACATATAGGGAATAGAATGTCTAATCCCTTTCCTAAGATTCCATTTACACTACATGAAAACTATGCAATGTTAAATATCAGTATGTAGGATATGTAGCTTCAACTCCCTTGAGTTTGTATGAACCATAAATTTTTTTTTATGAATTGATATAAATTTATGTTAAGAGAAGGAAAAATTAATCATTTTAGTAAATATACTTGCAATTTTTTAGGAGCACAAACATAATATTGAATAGCATCCTAAGATGACTATGCACCTAAAATCATAGAATCTAAAGATGTGTTTAGTATATATTTGACACTTAAGAACATGGTCATAAATCACATAGAGTTAATTTAATTTATATTTTTATAAAAAATGGTAATCGAACAATCAACATTGATTCTATTTTTACAGTCACTACTCAAATTTCACACAATCAGTTACATGCTACATAGTTCCAATTCCAAAATTATGCGCAAGTGTGGTCATTCCTTATATTTTCCTATTTCACTTTATCATTTTATAATTTTAGGTGTTTTCTTTTTCTAGTTTAATTTTTCATCCACTAGGGGAGATATTAAATTAATATTTTTTATTTATAAATAGTAGATCTCTATAGTGTAAATTGTTTTAGCATGGTGTGCCTAGGTAATTATTCATAATCTATAAATCATTACAATAAGAAAAAAAATAGAAGAAAAGATAATTTTTGTAAGATTTACCATCTTAGGACTAAATTTAACATAAAAATACTTATTATCTTTTAAAAACTCATAATTTTATTTATTTTTGTTCAATAATAACTAATGTTTTAAATAATTCACATATTAAAATGTTGATAAGATATTTTTAGGTCTACTTCCTCATGTTTTAAATTGATAACATCATTAAAAAATTATCATTTGATCAAATAAATACTCTTCAATTTTTAAACAATATTTTAAACTAAGGGCATCTGTAATCCACTTCTTCTCTTTATTTCTCAAAGTCTCCTCCCTTATTACACTTATTATGAATTACATTATAAAATATGAAGAGGGATTTAAAACATCTTGAATATATGTATTATACATAGGTCCTAAATGTCTTTATCACATTATGAAAGGTATATTCCCTTCTTTTGTGCATTCTTCTTTGTAATAGGATTATTTATTTTTATAGTATTCCCTTTCATTCTATTTTTTTCACTATCTCTCTAATTTTAAAATAAGTATTGAGAAAATATGAAAAAATAAGAATTGGAAAGAACAAGATCAAATGAAATATTTTTAACAACTATCCTATTTGAAATAATGCCACTATTTTTTTCATGTAAGAATTAATGAAATAACATCATTGAATGATATGGCATCCCTTTTTAAATTTCCCTCAAGTTATTTCTCTCATTTGTATCTTGTTTACAAGACTCTTTCCATCACCTTTGAGCCAATATAATAAAGATAGGAGCATTGGAAATAATTACCTTATTAATTAATATACTTATTTTTCATATCATCTAAAACTTATTTTGAAAAATATATAAATTGGTTAGTGCTTGTAGACATTAAATAATCTCCATTCTTTAGGACATTATCCCTATAATTTCCAAAAAATTAGTAGGTCAATTTATCTCTCTATGATAATGTTGAAAATAAATTGAATGAAAAGTCATTTTTAACTCATAAGCTTTTTCAATAGGCTTATTTATCCTAAAATTAACTACATCTTTATTATTTACTATGTTTATGATGATCATCAAATAATGTTCCAATTTAAGTTTACTAATGCCACAATCCAAATCTATTTTTATTCCCGTTACAAGATCCAAATATTATTCCATATAATTTATCACCCAATGGATGTTAACTACAAGTAATTTGATAACTTTCACATTATCAAAATGAAGGACAGCTATAAAACCATAACTACCAAGTTTACTATTGATATTTTTACCCTAAAAAACATCAAAACATCAAATATCTTAAGGGAGACTCCCTATTTTTTTGATAAAATCTCTTGAAATGACCTAAAACTCACATTCCCTTTATATTTTAAAATCCAAACCTCTAGATGCAAATTGCACTTTTGCAAATTGCAAATTACTTCCTAAGCTCTAAATCTTGAAATACACTAAATTTCTAATTTTGATGGAATATGGAACTCTGACTTTAATTTATAATTTTCAATTTTCAAAATTACAAATTATAGATCAAGTTTCAGATCTCACAATCCATTAATCGATAGAATTTAGAAACCCATTTGTAATTTGCAAAATTGCAAATCACATGCAGAGTTCTAGATCCTACAAATTGAATAAATTCATGGGATTAAAAACTCAAACTACAATTTGAAAATTTTAAAATTAAACCCTAAGTTTTGCTTCCTACAAAACATCTCACCCAAAATTTAGAACTTGTAGAGCAATTTTAAATTTACAAAATTACAAATTGCAATCTAGGTTTTGGATCCCACCAACAACCCAAGCCATGGAATCTAGAACTCCAAATGCAATTTGCAATTTTGAAAAATTACAAATTGCACATGGATTTATGCCCTCCTATTTCTAAGAATGTTAACCTCTCATGGAATTTGGAGGTCAATGTACAATTTTCAAAATTGTAAAATTGTAAGAGGACTCCATATTTCCACCACTAATTACTACCATTAGAGCATTAATTGTAGGGGTTTTTAATATAAATAATACAATTTGGGATTTTTTATTCATTATTTAAAACTATTAATCATGATTTTCAAGCTTTGATATCAACTCCAAACCATGACCATGCCTTGATCCATGCATTCAAGCCATGTTTACAAGCAAAGTGTCACATCATCTTCCCCACTACATGGTATTCCTGAAATGTTCTTGTGATTTTTGCCATTGTTCCATGAAAATTGAAGCTTATTAAAATATTTCCTTTCTTGAGAAATGTTTTAATTTTATTTTCTTATGTTTATCATTATTTTTCTTGGATGCTTAGTGTTATGGCTTCTTTGTGTTTATATGAGTGTTTGTCTAGATTAGGTTTGTCTACGAGTGATTTTTTTCCAAAGTTTCTACAGTTGAGATCTAGGGTTTTTAAGGTTTTTATTTTTAAAATTTTCATCATAAAAAACCTTAATATTTTCTCCTAATTTTATGCATTTAGATCTAGGGTTTTTCCATGACCAGGTGAATATACCATAGTATATTCCCAAATAATTCAAGAATATTCTCTATGAGATCCTCCAAGTCCCTATGGACATTGGACTTATTCCAAACACTTCTCATACCTAAAAGATTTCCACTTGCATTTTACACCTCCTATCCTCATAGGATTCCACTTATAGTTTACACTTCACATCCCTATGGGATTCTAATCTACTCATAATAATCCCAAGTTCTATTAGACATTCCTATTATCCAGAACACTTCCTAGTTTTATGGATTTTTCACCTATTTTAAACACCTTCTAGTTCTATTAGACTTTTCACCTACATAGAGCACCTCCAATATCCACTAGAGACTATACTTGCTTCAATCACCTACAAATCTTGTCAGCTCTTGTAGTTGGTTTTCCACAAGCATTTTCTCTAGATTACATGTCTCAAAAGGAGATGAAGTTCAAATCAAAAGGCCCTAGGGTGATTTTCAACTCAGAGTCCAACACTACTAAAATAATTGATACATATTTAGGTCACATTAACCTAAGGGAATTCTAGACCTAGATTAATGTAGAGTTTAATAATGATTAGATCTAGGGTATTTATGACTCTAGACTTCCACAAGCTATAGCCTTTCCATTTATGATCCAAATCCCTAAGTTGGTGCTGACACTAGCCCAACATTATGGTGCTAATAAATGAGAGGTCTTGAATGATAAGGGGGAAAATATTTTGAATCTAAACCTCGATCTCATTAATTTAGTATTTTTAATACTAGAGTTTAAGAGCTATCTTGACATAACTCTAAAGACATCCCAATAATTATTTCAAGACAATAGATATGGGTGTCAAAAAATGATTAACAAATAATGGCTTAAGGCCCCCAAGGCTGCCTCCACTAGACTATCAAAAACATTGGCAACGATTGACTTCAAAGATGAAGTGGGAGATATAATCATTTTAATGCACATGATTACTAGTAGTCCTGATGCTAGGAGATTCCAAGAGTGGATGTAATAGTACATTTGGGTCATCCATCATAATGCAAAATACACCCACTAGGTTCATCTCATTAGTGATTCTCTCCATATGCAAATGATGGAGGTGAAAACAATTAGAAATTTCTTCATGACTTCCTACCTTGTATACATTTTAGCCAAAGGGAGATCTTTCCCAGGCCTCAATATAGTACCTAGTGAGATAATTAGAGTATATAATTAGTATCCTAACCTCACATTGGATGCTAGAAGACAACATTTCAATAGATTCAATGATGCATTCATTTATTACATCATCATCAAATCTGATAAAAACCTTGGGAGAATAATATTTTAAAATTTAGTAGTTATAAAGATCACCAAATGGGGTTACTACTTCATTCAGTTCCCTACCTATTCATATATTAGGTCAAGTGGATTCAGTGGCTACCCATACACACTCCCAAGATAGTTAGTGAAAAGTGTGCACTAATAGATCTATTAAGCCAACTTGTGGAGACCCATAACCTTCTATCCAATAGGCACAAGTTAATAATTCATTTCCAAATTAGTATTGGTAGATACACATGCCCCTCCCTCCTCAAGGTAAAGTGTGTTGAGGAATAAATGTGCCAAGTGACATTAATAAATTTAGAGTCTAGGCCATTCTTTGATGTTTATGGAAACATCACCAGCACACTAGGAGTTTCCACATACTCCCATGTTTCCTATTTTGAAGATTATTGGGAGGAATTAGAGAATAAAGAGAAGGTCAAATTGAGGGACCATTCTAGAATGATCTTATAACATGTCAAATATTATGATTTGGCACTAATCCCAAATGACTTGGTGGATGATGAGTCCCTAATAGACCAAAACTATTAAAAACATATCATCATGTAACCCCTTCCACTAGTAAGGTGGTTAGTTCCTAAATCTTCCTCTTTGATTCATATAACAACACATGTGACCAATAAAATGATCAATTGGCTGATAAGTAAAGGGTTTAAGGTAATAAAATATATAGTGGGTATCAAAAATAAATTGTTAAATCTCAAGGAATAGGGTCCTCCACTATTAGAGGGTTTGAATGGCACAAGTGAAAAATTAGAAGGGCTAGTGAGCTCTCATAAGATTAATAAATATAAGGCCAAGAAGGGGAAATCAAGAAAAGAGGGGTCAGTATCATATTAATTAATCAACATCTCATTAGAGGACATAAATATAGTTGTAGCTTCCACAACTTCAATCCCCATATTAGTTATAGTGATAACCCCCATCTCTATAGTTCACCCTCCACCTATGTACATTATTCCTAAAGATCCAAAACCTCCACCTCTTGTCTCCACTCTCCATGCATCTCAGGTTTCCACTCCACTTCTCATTCTTACCACCTCACTTGCAATAATAAGTCTATCACATCCAATGCAATTAAGTTAAGTGGATACTCAGGGTCCCCATTAGTGGATCTTCAAGTTTCCACTTCACTTCCCCTTCCTCCAATTTCACTCCCCTTTTCCATTCCATTCACAATTCCTTCAATTCCATTCCCATTGATTTCTAACACAAATCATTAGTATATATCCACTAACTTAGTCATCCTAACTTCAGTTTTGATGGCCATCCCAACTCTTAGGATAAGTACTGCTTCATCTTCATCCCTTTCATTTTACCTACCTTACCAACCCTAAATGGCCTGAATCATTTAATTCATTTATTTAATGTTTAGATTCCACCCTTCCACTAGTTCTTAGGTTTAGATTCCCTATGTTTATTCCCTCAATAATATCAATTCCATCCTCTACACCCCCAATATACATAGTTGTTCCCATTGTCCCCACCTCTTCCACTTCTATAGTTTCCCAAACACCTTCAGTGGAGATAGGATAAACATAAGTTCTTAATGAAAATGTGGATTTAAAACCTACTGATGGAGATGCAATTCCATAAGCATCTCTTAAGCAATCAATTACAACATCCACATAGGATTCCACACTTATCATAGTGCCTACTATTGTAGTAGCTGAGATGGAATTCCATAGGCATCTCTTAAGCAATCAATTACAACATCCACACATGACTCCACACTTATCATAGTGCCTACTATTGTAGTAGCCTTAGCTACTAATTCTCAAGTGATAGTATCTACACAAAAAGATGCAACCCCCAGTTAGTTATCACAAATAGTGTGAAAGAAGTGAAAGTAAATGATTCCCCTAAGTAAACTAGATTTTGACCTTTCAAATGTGAAGAAGAAGTCCAAGTCTACTCCCAAAACTTTTCCATAATTTTATGTGATGAAAAAGGGGAAAGATATGTTGAGATTACAATCCCCCACCAAATTAAAAAAAAGAATATCTTGTGGTGGGGGACTATTATATTTCAAAGATTCACCTTGGATGACCAACAAGGGAAGGGTTAAAACATGATGTTCAATATGACATAAACTCCCTATTTAAGAGAATAGATAGTGATAACATCACTAAATATGAGTTAAAAAACAAATTTGATCAACTCACAACTACACTAAACAAATTCATAGAGCCTAGTGGATCATCGGTACAACCTAAGTCAACACATCTAGTCAAACAAATCCTAGATCAGGAAACAACAGATGCAGTGAATTAAATTAAAAGCATGGAAAAGGATAATAAATAATAGTCATAGGAACTCATTTCCAAGTGAAATAAGACTATTTTTATGATAATGGACCATTATACAGTTCTAAGGGAAAGAAGGATTACCTTGAGAGAACTAGTCAATAAGTATGAGGGAGAAATACAAAGTTTGAATCTTTATTATCCCAAATTGATAGTTATAGACTCTATTGACATTGACATATTCCTTGCTAAAAGAATACTAAAAAATGATGGAGAATAGGATGAATTAGACATAGCTACATAATTTAGAATTAAGTTGTTGACAGAAGTTACCCATAAGGCCAAGGTTTCACATGATAAGGATATTGACATGTTGTATGACATTGAATAAATGTTAAGTAAATTGTCATGCAGGCTAGCAGATGATGAAGATAACCTATTTCTAGTAGAAGAGGTTCAAAGAAGAAAATTCAAGGAAGTAGTTAAAAATTAATCTGCAAAATATATAGTCTTTACCTTAAGTTTTATCCACTTCATTAAGTATCATAATGCATTGGATAAGATGGATAAAGAGATAAAGGAAATCAAGGCCTTGAGGTGGGAACTTTTTGACACATTTGTAAATTGTGAAATCACCAACCTCTACTCCATTGGTGCAGATGAAGATAGAATCAAAGAGATTTTCAAGGCATTTGATGCATATGTCTAGAAGCTACAGGCCAATAAAGACAAGAAGGCAGAGGAAGTTTTGGAAATTAATTAGTTATTTCTATTGAAATATTCTCATGTATTATATTTTTAGCATTGTAAAAACATTATAAAGTTACATATTTAGTAATTTCAACTATATTTTATAGATCTTTTTGATAAAGAGACACATGTATTTTACACTTTATATTTTTTGACAGGCTATAAACTATAAAAATCATAATTGTAAATTACACTTTTCATTTTGACAAGTTATAATTTGTTAAAATTGTAAAAGCACATATTAAAGATTATAAATTCAATTTTGACAAAGTGACATGACTTAAAATTTGTAAAAGTCTCACTTTTAATTTTCAAGTTAGGATTTTTATAAACGTAACTTGAGTTATTGCTAAGTTATCTTTTTTTTAAATCTTGAGTTTCATTTTGGGTACTGCCCATTTGCATGAAGAGTTTTATAGCTACATAGAGAAGACCCAAGGCATTGTATGAACATTTTTTGAAGTCTATCCATGCCATACCAAGTTGAATATCATTCCTATCTCTTTCATGCATTCTTCCAAACATTTTACCAAGTCAAAGGATGCCACAAATAGGAGATCACACCTCTTTTGCATAAAGTTCCATATTTGCATGATTTCTTCTACTGGGCATTGAAGTTTTGATAATTACATCTCATCTATGAGATGTTTTTGTATAAATATGGGTAGACACCATATCCCAATATATCTTTATAATTTTATTAAAATATTTCTAAATTTTGAATGTATTTTCTACAAGTTGTAACTTGGAAAATGAAATAAATTGAATATTTTGCCTTTCTTGTCTAAGAAATCCTTATGTATGCAAGTTATTTGAATATTTGTGGAAGTTTAATTCTTATTTAAGTTATAAAAAATTCATTTTTTGTATTTTATACCCTTCTGAAAGAGTGATTGATTAAAATAAAATAATCTTTTCCCTTCCATGAAAAATAACAAAATATTACCTCTAATTTCCCATTTTCATGAGTTTGTGCTCAAACAAATTTCAATCTATTTTCTATTCCATTGTGTTCACTAAATAAAGTATTAAAATCCACTAAAAATATTTAGTGAAATTACTATTTTTAGTTTTTCAATTTTTATTTCTCAAACTCTTTTCCCAGTCAAACCCTAGTTTAGGAGCAAAAACACTAAAAAAGTGAAATTGCTATAAAATTGGTATTTTATCAGTTGCATCAGATTTAGTGAAAAGAAGTCAACCTCCTCTAGAGTTTAACCTCAATTCACCAATGTCCTATAGCTTAGATATTTTCTCATTGTATCATTATATTTTGCATGGCAAGCCACTACATCAAGGAATAGGTGCAAAATCTATGTGATAATAATTACCTTTCGAGGCCCCATCAAATTTTATCTTGAAAGTGTATCAAGGTGGATCATTATATATGAAATTTCTTAGTTTAACCTCATTAGGAGTTTCCAAATTTATTAATTCTCTAAGAAGGATCCATTTTAAAATAATTTGGTGTTTTAATAGGACTATTTTTCTCAAATTATTTTGAAGGGAAGCTTCAACTTTAATCTATAATATTTCATCAAATAAAACTAGTCCTTTAATGATTGTGTGTATGTGGGTTTATGTATATATGTATTTATATTATATTTCTTGATTAGTTGAGAGGAATAAAGGGTTTTTCTAGTAGGTTATCTTTCAAAAATGATGCCTTTATATATATATATATATATATATATATATATATATATATATATATATATATATATATATATATATATATATATATATATATATATATAGAGAGAGAGAGAGAGAAGGTGTCATTTTTGAAAGATAACCTACTAGATAATCCATTTATTCCTCCCAACTAATCAAGCAATCTTGAAAAATCCTAAGGTATCTCTGAAAATTTTCATCATGTTTTAAGAACCAAGTCCAAGTTTTTTAAGAGAATGGGTAATGGGAAAATGAATGATTTGGAGACTCAAACTCTGAAAACTAATTTTTAAAAGTGTATCCCAAGTGAGATATTTATTTTTCATATCTATCCAAATAAAGACATTATATTTTAGTTAATGTATAAAACTCCACATTTTAGGTGAATACCAAAATGAGAATCCATATTTCCTAACACTTTAAGATAACCTATTTTTACAAAATAATCTCCTAAAGAGTGGGAAACTAAATTCAAATTTCATGTTTGACTTAGTTACTTATATATTGAGTATGAAGAAAAATTCAAAGAGGTTTCTAAAACATTTATTGGAAAACTATCAATCTCTCGTAAATTTTTCTAGTGTCTATCAACAACCCAACTATTTTATTTTCAATCTAGTATTTCTCAACTTTATGGCCCAAAATCTTGCTTAAGAAAATTTATATACCTTGAAAAGGAGACATATTAAAATGTGGTTGAATAAGGGATAAATCATCTCTCTATAAATTTATTTTCCATTTTTAACATTCAACAAAAATAATTAACTAATATGTATCTACATTTACCAAGAAAATTCTAAATATGAGAACCTTTCATCCAATATTTAGAGGTAAAAATTGTAATTGGGTAAGTAGTTGTAGATACTAAAATTTGATCTTATATATCATCCCATTCTTGTATACTTGACAAATTCCAATTAAGGCTTTACCCTTTAATTTTATACCTTCATATTTTTGAATGGCTCACATTCACCATCTCATTGTGCCTCACTGCTTATTTTATGGACTGGCCCTATTATTCTAATGATCCAAATCACCTGTACACTATAGTAAACTTAAAATATGACTAATATCCTTCACTGTTAGTTATATACCTTAAATAATTTTATTCATATTAGACATTATCATTCACATAGGGACATTAGTGTCAATGTCAGTGTCCCATTTCATTATCTACTATACTTACCTCAAAATTCATCAAATTTTAAAATATTTGAAAACATATGGATCAATATATTTGTCTTATCTAACCATTCTATGAAATATTTTCAAAAAGTGTGGTAATATAAATAAAATCCTACTCATTACCCATCTAGAAAATACCAAGTAAAAACCTATTCAATATCATTCAATCAATTGTGAAACTGGGTTCTACTACCTTATTATTCCCTATTTATATATCATTCAAAGGAGTAGTCATATTATAGGTCTAAAGCATCCAAAGAGTATCTTATGAGTAGTATTTATTGAGTTATAAGAAATATCATTTCATACCCTTGGATATAGGATATTTCACCCTTATATGCACATAAGCCCACACTTAGGGAAGAAATGCATGTGTTTAAGGCCCTCTTTGGATTATTGGATATGTAGGTAACACTCATTGATAGAGGGGTCTTTTAGGTTAGCTTGACTTCATGAGCCTACTAACCCATTTTTTTCAAGGTGACATAACCTAAGGTGGAGAACTAGGTTTGAACCATATACATTCATATATATCATGTGTGCATGATCCAAATGCATAGGTAGAAAGGAGACAAAAAAATATAAAAGTGTAACTTTTAAATCCAAAAAAGAGTCTATATTTGGGTAAGACATAAACATCCAAAGGAGGACACTAACATTGATAGAAGTGTCTAGAGTTTGATGGTAATGTCTAGGCCTCCATAAATAATATTTTTATAATCTAGCGATAGGATCCTAAGCATTAGTTTACTTGTTTATACACTAATACATCTATTATTTGTGTTACAATTATTAGAATATTAATCAGCATTATACTTTCTATATTTGGTAATTTTCCAAATTTAGTATATTTAAATAATATAAATTAATTTAATTGGTATGCTTTATATTAATTTTACTCATCCATTTTATTAGGCTATTATAACCCTTTAACACTCATTAAGACAAAAATTTAAAGGATTAAACATTTGGTGAACTTGAACTCTAAGTCTCCTTGTGTAAAACCCTAGCTTGCCCTAGGGTTTTTTATTTTATGATTATTGTAATTATTTATCTAATTTCCTTTTCAAGTTTTATTATTTAATAGCATTCATACCTATTTATTTTATTTTTCTCATCATAGTCTTTGTAGAATTTAAATTGGATAAAATAAAATCTTCCTCCTCCTAACCCTAAGGAGGGTATTATATACCATCTCTCTAACCAGATCGATGTTATCACTACTCTAAGGGGTAATGTGTCCCATCCTATGATTTCAAATAAATTTAATAAATATATCCTTCCCCACACCCCTCTACCACCCAAATATCCCTTAGATGGTGTGTGTATGCATATTCAATATGAAATACCTAGATTTTGTGTTTGTGAAACCCTTAAATATCAAATTGTCTTTATAATCAAGTTAATATAAGAGTTGAACAAGAATTTTAGTTTATATATCACATCATTGGAAAATCATATTACATACCTAAAAAATCTAAAACATGCTAGTTTTAATCCTGTCTTTGCATCATCATCTATCAATGTTATACCCAATAAGGTTTTAGATTAAAATAATCATATGAAAGAGAATTCATCTATAACCAATTATTCAAAAAGTGAACAAAATACTACTAATATTTCAAGTGAAATTTTAAGAGAAAATCTTCAAAACAAAGTGATCAAATTACCTCTTATATATCCTCTTATAAGATAAAAATATTATTGTGCATATCATAGAATGTATGGGCATCATGAAAATTGTTGTTTGGTTTTGAAGATTAAAATAAAAAGTAAAATTGATAGTGGTTATCCTATAATAAATACATCAATCAAGCAACCCACTCACAGTATATGTACATCTCCTAAAGCACAAGTGCCAAAATAACAAATACAATTTATAAAGGATAATTCAAAGCAAAAATAGTTGTAAGAAGTCAGATTAGAGAAAGAAAAGGTTCAAAAAGCAAACTTAGAGCAAAAAAAGATTAAAAAGGTAAAGATAGAGCAAGTAATGTTATAGAAATATCAAGATGAAAAAGTAAATTTATAAAAGACACAAGATGAGATGGAATAATTAAAAAAGCAATGTTAAAAAAATAGAAATTGGAAAATCAATTTAAAAGTAAGTAAACAAGCATTCTTAAAGTAGGATTTATAACAAAAGAGGTTAAAAAGCAAGAGACACTTAAACAAGCTAAAGTTCCAAATATAGTTGTAAATGGGACACTTACAAATCGTTCCTCATATTAGGACCCTTTCATGATTATTTATAATATAGATAGAAAAAAAATTATATATATCAAGCTTATGGACTATCAAGATACAAATTTTTATTATACATCATTTGGTATCTCTCTTTAAACTAATTATCAACATTCAGATCAAACTAGTGTATCTATAACATGTATGGTATCAATCAAATTAAGCATTTCTTTTGATTCAAAAGAGCGCTATCTTACTTTTCATGTTATTTCAAATCCAAGTGCATATAATGTTGTTTTTGGAAAATCATGGTTATACTCAAAAGGAGAAATGATTGATAAAAACAAAGGTTGTGTATCATTTTATCATGAAGGAGATTTATTTTTCCAAATAAATAAGATATTTATATTAGAATTAACATAATGGAAGTATATCTGCAGCTACTATACAAACAAATATAAATAATGACATATCGATAAAGGAAAAGAACATAAAATATATTGAGAAAGAGAAATAAAATCCATCTTGGAATAACATTTTTATTATATTTAACATCACTATAGAACAAAAGGCATAGTAAATTAATCATTGCATCCACTTGATACAAGAACATGATACAAGGCCTACATAAAGGCATCTCCTTGATGACATTATTTGCTTATAGTATAACATTTACCTTGTCCATGGCACCTTTTATAATCATACCATATCTAAAAAAATACAAATATATATATATATATATATATATTCCAAGAAAATATAGAAACATTAAAATAAAATAAAAAATGAAAAAAATATTTAGCATACACATGTTTATTAGTTCCTTGGAATCTATGTTGTTTAATTTATATTAGTAGATAACATATAATTTTTTTCTATACACCCATATGTTTCATGCATACTTGAGTGTGATACAAGAATACACCATATCCATGATACATACACATACAAATGTTGGACCTTTCCTCTTCCCATATGGCACAGTACATTGGAGGCATCTACTTACTTGATCATAATCATCATAAATTATATTTTTTTATGATCCCTTATATATTATCATGTTGGTATTATATATTAATTCTTACACATGCCTATACCCATGCTTATATATTACACCATATAATTTATATGTTATTTTACATGACATTTTTTTATAACACACATGCAGGGACTAGTATGATATACGTATGCTTCATTTATTTACATTATCACTTCCTTGAATGTACTTTTTTTTCATGCTTATGGAACATTTGAATATCTTCCTTAATTGTAGACCCTTTTTCCATCGAGTGTTATTTTCTTTGTGTTTTTACATTTTAATATGTCTTCCCTTCTAGTGTGTATCATTTGAATATGCCCCTTGTTTGAAGTCTCCTTAGACCCTTTATATGTGAATTTGAGTGATATTGTGTGTGTGTTTATTTTTTTAATTGTATTATATATATATATATATATATATATATATATATATATATACTATAAAAAATGTAGTATTTTGACCTAAGTGTATGTCTGAATCATGTAAATTATATCAAGTTCTACCAACTATGTATGTGTGGATTCATGTCCATATGACATACCCCCGCTAATATGCCCTATTTTGAGGTGAGAGTAATTTAATTTGGTAGTAACCTTACCTTAAAAGGATAAATATAATGATATAATCTATGTATGAATCATGTAACAAATATGAGTAAAATGTCTAAGTAGATATATCAATGAAGCTCACAATATGTGATCACAACAAGCCATAATATGCTTGACATAAATCATGGAAATATATATATATATATATATATATATATATATATTTCCATGATTTATATCATGCATATTATGGCTTGTTGTGATCACATATTGTGAGCTTCATTGATATATCTACTTAGACATTTTACTCATATTTGTTACATGATTCATACATAGATTATATCATTATCTTTATCCTTTTAAGGTAAGGTTACTACCAAATTAAATTACCCTCACCTAAAAATAGGGCATATTAGCGGGGGTATGTCATAGGGACATGAATCCACACATACATAGTTGGTAGAATTTGATATAATTTACATGATTCAGACATACACTTAGGTCAAAATACTACATTTTTTATAGTAATTTTTTTATAGATTGGGATAGAGTTTTCAAATTTGTGATAAATATTATACAAAATTATAAATTAGATTTTAAATTTTGATATATACTTCATATTGAGGCATATTAGAGGTGCATATTCTATGCAAGTGCACCAAAAATTACAAACATATATTCAAAACATTTTACCAAGAATCAATATTTTGAGCCTTTCCTATCTATAGAGTTAGCTTATTTGAGTAGTGTGATCAATATTCAATCCCCTCAATGGCCTTAATACTACTCCTATTTTTTATATTAATTTGGTTATACCATTTACCTTGGTTTTATTATACATTCACTTGAGTTGTACGATTGAGATTTAGTGATCTTAATGGTTGTGTCATAACTCACCCTTGCACCAGATTGGGGGCATAATTACCCTCCAAATTTCACTCTTAAAATCTCCAAGGTTTAGGTTTGAACCTATCTTAGCTTCAATGAAAATCAAAGTACCAAGGGGCAACATGGTTGCATCGACACATAGATGTATTCCTTCCTTTCTCCCTTTAATTTTCAATCATTTCAATTATTCAATTTTAGATAACATAAATTGATTTATAATATAACATGATCTTGGTTATAGGTCATACACCATTAGTGAATTCACCAAAACTTAAACAAAGGTAAGGTGTGTTGTACATACCCAGGTACACATATCTTTCCTTTAACTTAGTAATTTCATTATTTATGAAATTACTAGATTAAAGTCGAAGAAAATGTATAAACTAAAATATGATCATATATAGGATCTCAGTCTTGTACACTTGAAAAATACTAATTAAGGATTTAATATTTAGTTCTAGACCTTCCTAATATTGAAAGCCTCACATTCTCCATCTCATTATGCCTAACTACTTATATTATGGACCGACCCTATTATTTTGATGACCTAGATCACATGTACATTGTAAGAATCTTAAAATATGATTAATATACTTCATTATAAATTTCATACGTTCAATAGTTTTCTATGCTATTAGACAATACCATTCACATAAGGACACTAAATTCAATGCTAATGTCCAATTTTATTATAATTTATGTACCTCCAAATTCATCCAAATTATAAATATTTCAAAACATATGGGTCAACCTATTTGTCTTATCTAACCCATCTATGAGATATTTTTGAAAGGTGTGGTATAAAATCAAAGCCTACTTGTTACCCATCTAGAAAATACCAAGTAAGAACTTATTCAAGCATTAAATCAATTACACAACTAGGTTATATTTCCCTATTCTTCCCTATTTTTATATTAGCCATATGAGCATTCATATTACAAGTCTAAATCATCCAAATAACAACCCATGACTAATTTTTTTTGAGTTAAAATTTGGATCATTGTGTGCCCTTGCATATAAAATATTACACCTTTTTACACACACAAGCCCATACTTAAGGTATAACTATATATATATATATATATATATATATATGAGACCCTATTTAGATTATTAGCTATGTAGGTAGTGCACATTAACATAGGAGTTCTAGAGGTCAACTTGACTTCATGAGCTCACTAACCCATTTTTTGTAAGACAACATAACCTAAGGTGGAGAAATAGGGTTTGAGATACATATGGTCATATAAATCATGTGTATATGATCTAGATGCATTAGTAGAAATGTGAAAAAAAAATTAGAAAATTAAAATTGTTGGATTCAAAAAAAAAAAGTCTATATTTTTAGGTAAGATATAAACATCCAAAGGAGGACACTAACATTAACAATAGTGTCTGGAGTTTGATGATAATGTCTAGGCCTCTATAAATAATATTTTTAGAATATAAAAATGTAATCCTAAGAATTAGTTTACCTATTTATACACATGTATATCTTAGATCCACCTATAAACTAAGTATTATCTCTTCTTTTTATTACAATTATCATAATATTAATTGACCTTTTACTTTCTATATTTGGTAATTTTTTAGATTCAATATATTTATTATCTAAATTAATTTAATTGACATGTTTTAGAATAGCTTTACTCATCCATTTGATTAAGCTATTTTACCCATTTAACCTTCGTTCAAACCAAAATATAAAAGGTTAAACAATAATATATCATTTTCAAAATGATCTTCCAAACTTCATTTTCTTTTATAAAAACCTTCAACAAAAAAATTTCCCCCAAATCCAAATTAATATGAAATAGGTTTCTTATTCTCTCTCCACCTTTAAATTTAGGTTTACTAACCTAGTCCCACTTCATAATGCAATATTTTTCTTAACATTCATTCCATTCCACATAAAAAAATCATAATTTTTGTTAATCTATGTTTTACACTTTTCAAAACAATATAAACTTGAATGGTTTCATGAATAACCTATAAAAGTTAAATTTTCCCAACCCGTGATAACCATTTCCCATTTATCATGTTTTTTAATACTCTTTATTTGATATCCCATCAAATAAAATAACATTATGATATTTACTACGAAAAGAAACTATTGAAAAAATGAGAATTTTTATTATCTTTATTTGCTTAAAAGAGGAGTGTTGATAAATAAGATATATGACTTATCTTGATATAAATTTTTCCATGATTTATATCATGCATATTATGGCTTGTTGTGATCACATATTGTGAGCTTCATTGATATATCTACTTAGACATTTTACTCATATTTGTTACATGATTCATACATAGATTATATCATTATCTTTATCCTTTTAAGGTAAGGTTACTACCAAATTAAATTACCCTCACCTAAAAATAGGGCATATTAGCGGGGGTATGTCATAAGGACATGAATCCACACATACATAGTTGGTATAATTTGATATAATTTACATGATTCAGACATACACTTAGGTCAAAATACTACATTTTTTATAGTAATTTTTTTATAGATTTGGGATAGAGTTTTCAAATTTGTGATAAATATTATACAAAATTATAAATTAGATTTTAAATTTTGATATATACTTCATATTGAGGCATATTAGAGGTGCATATTCTATGCAAGTGCACCAAAAATTACAAACATATATTCAAAACATTTTACCAAGAATCAATATTTTGAGCCTTTCCTATCTATAGAGTTAGCTTATTTGAGTAGTGTGATCAATATTCAATCCCCTCAATGGCCTTAATACTACTCCTATTTTTTATATTAATTTGGTTATACCATTTACCTTGGTTTTATTATACATTCACTTGAGTTGTACGATTGAGATTTAGTGATCTTAATGGTTGTGTCATAACTCACCCTTGCACCAGATTGGGGGCATAATTACCCTCCAAATTTCACTCTTAAAATCTCCAAGGTTTATGTTTTAACCTATCTTAGCTTCAATGCTTCATATGGAATCATATTTACTAAAGCAAAGTACCAAGGGGCAACATGGTTGCATCGACACATAGATGTACTCCTTCCTTTCTCCCTTTAATTTTCAATCATTTCAATTATTCAATTTTAGATAACATAAATTGATTTATAATATAACATGATCTTGGTTATAAGTCATACACCATTAGTGAATTCACCACAACTTAAACAAAGGTAAGGTGTGTTGTACATACCCAGGTACACATATCTTTCCTTTAACTTAGTAATTTCATTATTTATGAAATTACTAGATTAAAGTCGAAGAAAATGTATAAACTAAAATATGATCATATATAGGATCTCAGTCTTGTACACTTGACAAATACTAATTAAGGATTTAATATTTAGTTCTAGACCTTCCTAATATTGAAAGCCTCACATTCTCCATCTCATTATGCCTAACTACTTATATTATGGACCAACCCTATTATTTTGATGACCTAGATCACATGTACATTATAACAATCTTAAAATATGATTAATATACTTCATTATAAATTTCATACGTTCAATAGTTTTCTATCCTATTAGACAATACCATTCACATAAGGACACTAAAGTCAATGCTAATGTCCAATTTTATTATAATTTATGTACCTCCAAATTCATCCAAATTATAAATATTTCAAAACATATGGGTCAACCTATTTGTCTTATCTAACCCATCTATGAGATATTTTTGAAAGGTGTGGTATAAAATCAAAGCCTACTTGTTACCCATCTAGAAAATACCAAGTAAGAACTTATTCAAGCATTCAATCAATTACACAACTAGGTTATATTTCCCTATTCTTCCCTATTTTTATATTAGCCATATGAGCATTCATATTACAGGTCTAAATCATCCAAATAACAACCCATGACTAATTTTTTTTGAGTTAAAATTTGGATCATTGTGTGCCCTTGCATATAACATATTACACCTTTTTACACACACAAGCCCATACTTAAGGTATAACTATATATATATATATATATATATATATATATATATATATATATATATATATATATATATATATATATATATATATATATATATATGAGACCCTATTTAAATTATTAGCTATGTAGGTAGTGCACATTAACATAAGAGTTCTAGAGGTCAGCTTGACTTCATGAGCTCACTAACCCATTTTTTGTAAGACAACATAACTTAAGGTGGAGAAATAGGGTTTGAGATACATATGGTCATATAAAGCATGTGTATATGATCTAGATGCATTAGTAGAAATGTGAAAAAAAAATTAGAAAATTAAAACTGTTGGATTCAAAAAAAAAAAGTCTATATTTTTAGGTAAGATATAAACATCCAAAGGAGGACACTAACATTAACAATAGTGTCTGGAGTTTGATGATAATGTCTAGGCCTCTATAAATAATATTTTTAGAATATAAAAATGTAATCCTAAGAATTAGTTTACCTATTTATACACATGTATATCTTAGATCCACCTATAAACTAAGTATTATCTCTTCTTTTTATTACAATTATCATAATATTAATTGACCTTTTACTTTCTATATTTGGTAATTTTTTAGATTCAATATATTTATTATCTAAATTAATTTAATTGACATGTTTTAGAATAGCTTTACTCATCCATTTGATTAAGCTATTTTACCCATTTAACCTTCGTTCAAACCAAAATATAAAAGGTTAAACAATAATATATCATTTTCAAAATGATCTTCCAAACTTCATTTTCTTTTATAAAAACCTTCCACAAAATTTTTTCCCCCAAATCCAAATTAATATGAAATAGGTTTCTTATTCTCTCTCCAACTTTAAATTTAGGTTTACTAACCTAGTCCCACTTCATAATGCAATATTTTTCTTAACATTCATTCCATTCCACATAAAAAAATCATAATTTTTGTTAATCTATGTTTTACACTTTTCAAAACAATATAAACTTGAATGGTTTCAAGAATAACCTATAAAAGTTAAATTTTCCCAACCCGTGATAACCATTTCCCATTTATCATGTTTTCTAATACTCTTTATTTGATATCCCATCAAATAAAATAACATTATGATATTTACTACGAAAAGAAACTATTGAAAAAATGAGAATTTTTCTTATCTTTATTTTCTTAAAAGAGGAGTGTTGATAAATAATATATATGACTTATCTTGATAAAATTTTCTTCAAAGTAACATGGAGACAATAAATGATTTTTCTAAACATTCTACCCTCCTTACACTTTTCCAACTTGTTAGGACGATGTCATCTAGAAATTGACCATGAGAATATGAAATTCCCTTTATTATTTTAATCCCACTTATCTTATTTAAGGATTCAACCATAATGATAGAAATTTAGGGTTGATAAAAATATCTTGAGGATTTTAAAAATCCAACAAAAATTCCATTTATTAAAAGTGAAGAGAAAGAAGTTGAGATATAAGATCAAAACCAAGAATACCATCCCTATGAGAAACCTATTCTTTCATAATTTATAATAAAAAATATCAATTAACTTTATCATGTCTTGGCTATATCAATATGAATTATCATACTAACCTCTTTTTTATTTAGCTTTGCTTAAGTAATTAGTTCATACATCATCAAAATTATGTCCATAATTTTTCTTGATTGAATAAAACCTCTTTGTTGATGAGAAATAATAAGAGGAATAAGAATTTGAAGTCTATTAACAATAACCTTATAAATGATTTTATAAGTTATATTGCATAGGGTAATTAGTTTATATGAATCCATACTACTAAAATTATATTTATTTAAGAATTAAAACTAATAATTAAAAATTAAAATCTTTCAATACAAACTTTGATGTGTGGGATTCATTAACTACTCTACAGAAATCCTTTTTAATAATATCCTAAAATTGTTGAAAAAGCTTGAAAGGAAACCATTTAAATCTAGTATTTTTTCCTTTTCCATTATCATTACTACCAATTGAATTTATTCACCTAATACAACCTTCAATATCTCTCCATCCTAAGCATTATATATGTGTGATGGGATAAGATCTACAAAAACTTGTTATTCTTCAACATTAAACTATGTGGATTTTCAAAGAATGTTTTGAAATAAACTTATTGCTTCTTCTTTTATCTTAGCCAAATTTTGAGATGTTATACCAATATTTGATTTGAGATCATAAATTTTATTGATATTATGAGTTTTTATTATTGATTGGTATAAATAAATTATTTTTGTTTCCCCTTATTTAAAACATTTCTTCCTTTATTTTTGTCTCCAAAATATTTCCAATTTCTCCAGGACCTCCTGAAATTGATTCGATAATATTTTTTCAGATTGAAGAGAGGTCTTATCATGGCCTAATTATAGAATGACATTATGCAGGTTTGAAATTTATTCTTTCATGAAAATGTTTTCCCTAAAAATGTTCAAGCATATTCTTGTTCTAAAAATGTAAATGATTCTTCACATTTTTAGTTTATAAGGCAAAATAAACATATATATATTATAATTTATAAAAATACCCTTATGCATTTGTATGTCTTAAACTATATCTAGAACCTAACACTTTCCCTAGGAGATAACAAGCCCAATAGGGATAATAGTGGGAGGCATTCATGTCCCTATGGGACGTTGTTATCTCTTTCCTACCAATATTCAAAATTTCAAATTATCCCCTCCCATAGGTCATCTTATATGTTTTTAGGCTTTGTAATGTGTGGTTATACTTTTTAAAATACTATAAAGTCACATTCAATTCACTTGTTACTTCACTTATAAATTTCAATACAGAAGCATATTTACATAAGTGCAAATTGAGCAAAAGTTCCCTATTCTTCCCAATTATGACTCTAAGAATTCCAAAAAATCCTAAGTCAAGTCACAATCCTATTTTATTTATCCCTAATCAAATCAATATCAAGTAATCAATTATATTTCAGATGCATTCATATAGTCAAAGGAGCACAACTATATAAATAACTCTAAGTGGGACAACTAAATTGGGATTGATTTCCCTCATTATAGTATTGTATATGTAAGTAATATTTATTCATCATGGGGTTGATTGGGGTCAACTTATGTTGAATTCACTCCTTATTTTTTTACTTTCAAGTCTTTCAATCATTGCAAACCCTTTGGGGGTTTCAACCTTCCAAAATCTATTTGTTGGTCTTTAGTAGACTGTCCAAGGTCAAATCAACACACATGGACCTAATTCTAGTGGTCACAAATGATTGTGACCTAAATTTTAATTTTATAAAAAAGGAAAAAATCATCCAATAGGTTTAATTATGAGAGGCACTCATGTCCCTACATAGCCTCACATCTAGCTTTTGTGTATTTTATAGGTTTACTCTTATTTTGTTGCTTATGCATTCTATCATTCAACATAGTCAATCAAATGAGTAGATACAGCTAATTTGTCTTTCATTTGGATATTTAGCTTGGATTAAAATCATTTCATTTCATTTTTGTAATCATTTACTTTCACTTTCTTGTTTAAAAGTGCATTTACAACACCTTATTTTATTCTACTCAATTTATTCTAATTAGGATTAATTTACTTATTAATCCAAAATTAGATAAAACAACTATCTATTTATAAATTGGATTGCTATAAAGATACACATTTATGAGATAAAATTGGAAATTATTTTTTAACCCTAAAAACTAAGACACATCCAAGTTTTGTTTTTGATTTTCAATATTCCTAAGATATTTATTTTATTATAAAAGAAAAAAATGCCTCTCATTTAAACATGTTGAACATGCTTCTTCCTTTTTCTAAATATTCTAAACTTAGAAACTTTATTTATTATATTAATATTATGTCTTGGAAATAATTTTGAAGTTTCCTTCTTAACAACCTTCACTTATTAGGGGATTCAAATCCTTCATTATTCTAAAAAAAATAGTCATGTTTATTTGGAAGGGCTTCCCCTTCCTTTTCCTTTACTCATCTTCTCATTCTCTAGATCAATTAAAAGCACATTTATAACATATTCCTCCCTTCATGAATTTATTTTTGGTTTTCTTTTGCTCCTT
Organism: Torreya grandis; assembly: GCA_037957365.1. Taxonomy (NCBI): domain Eukaryota; kingdom Viridiplantae; phylum Streptophyta; class Pinopsida; order Cupressales; family Taxaceae; genus Torreya; species Torreya grandis. Next base: position 1,560,923 of record JARHVA010004177.1, on the reverse strand, counting down.
CCTTTTCTAATAAAAAATGTCTTTCTTGTAGGGGTGATTAGACCAATTGATAATTTCTTAGATAATTTATTTCTACATAACTCTTCATATTGCTAGAGCTTAAATTTATTTTAAGAGTCAAAGCATATTTTATCTAAGTTTTAGGATCACAATTTTTCTTATATATTTTATTAAGATAATAGAGCATACATTATGAATATCAATTTGAATATAAATCTACCAAACTTCCTAAAAAAACTCTAGATATCATATAAGAGAAACATTATTTATTATTATATCTAAATTAGTCACCAAAAAAATCTTTGATTTAATTTTAAAATACCCCTCATCTACCTTTTTCTCCCTAAATTCATATTCTTTCAAAATTATAACACTCTCTTTCTTTTCAATATTTTCACTAATTTCATATTTTGATATATTGTCATCTCTAGTACATAATTTTGAGGTAGTGTTTTGAATCTTATCATATAAGAGAAACATTATTTATTATTATATCTAAATTAGTCAAAAAAATCTTTGATTCAATTTTAAAAGACCCTTCATTTACCTTTTTCTCCCTAAATTCATATTCTTTCAAAATTATAACACTCTCTTCCTTTTCAATGGTTTCACTAATCTCATATTTTGATATATTATCATCTCTAGTACACAATTTAAAATCTCACTTGTATCCTTTCCTCCTTCCTTTAGAGTTAGTTATAAGAACATTTTTTTCCTCCAAATCCACTTCAAATAAATCCCCATTTCATTCTATAAAGGTCTTTGAACATTCATAAGAGTTTTGGATACCTTTTTATTCAAATTCCTTGAAATGTTTTAGAGTGCCATATTCATAGAAAATTTTGCATCTAAAAGGAAGTTTCTCATAATATATTTGTTGAATCCATATTTCATATCCCACAAGAGTATTCATCTCTTGAAACAACAACACTTTTATGTATAAAATTACACAAATTTTGTAACTATATCCCTAATATTTATTCAGGTCTCAAGAGGAAACTACCTAACTTAGAATTAATATTCTTTGATTCATAATATGTGTAGAATTTGAAGGAGAGTCCATATATTTTGATACATACTAAAATTAAATGAATTTTTTATTTTGAAGCATCAAAACCTTTTCTCCATTTTTCCATAAATAAACCATATCTCTTGAAGAACCATGGTACTCTATGCAATATTTTGTCTCTATCTTCCTAAAAATCAAAAGACATAAATAAAAAATATTTTGGAGAGGGTTAAATAAAAAGGGCTTAACATTTTACAAGTGGCATTTGGCCATTTATGAAAATATTCTTCCATCATCCAGATACCATTAAATCTTCCTATTATCACATTTGACTCTAACCAAAAAAACTTTGTTATCCATGTTCTCTCTATCAAAACTATACCTATGTTCTCTTAATTTAACTATTAAATACTTCTCATTTTGTATTATTCCATAAGATCATATCAGATTTACATTAGAATTTTTATATCTAACATGCATCCCAACACACTCCATTTCATTCATTGGATCTTTATTAACTTTCTTATCATCTTCTTTACTAATCCCTTACCACTAGTTTGGTCTTATAACAAGCCTTCATCTTTTGATGGTCTTGTATCCCCCTTTCTTGATAGTGCTCTTTGTATCCCTTCATTTCATTATATAACACTTAAAGTTTCCATACTCCTCACAAAATTTCATTCATCCTCAAAGAAGCACTTGGATATAATGAACACCGATGTTAGCAATATTTTAAGTTTAGTTAATTATGTAATTAGCTAATTAATTGATTAAATATATCAATTAAATAATTAATTTGATTTATTAATTAAATATTTAATTAATTATTTATATAATTTTTACATAATCAAGTGATCTTAAATTAATATATTATTTAGGATTATTTTGGTTAGTTATTTAATCAAGATAATAAACTACACTAGTTATGCATATAATTAATCAAAAAAAAATTTATATAACTAATTAACTAATTGAACGAATGAATATTTAATTTATATTTATATTTTTATAAATAATTTTAGTTCATTAAAAAAAATTATTATGTTTTATTGAGAAGTCCAACAAGTACTTAGTTTATTATTGGAATTAAATTGGCAAAACTATCCATGGGAAACTATATAGAGTTATTCTTTCTTAGAGTGAGATCAAACTTATTTTTCTTCCCAATGATGAGTACACTTTTGGCATTTGAAATATTATATTTTATATATTTTTTAAAAATGGATTCAAAAATATTATTATGCTCAATAAAAATATGAACCATATTGATATTTGAGGGTTTATTTTTTAAATTGGAAAATATTTTTGTATAACAAATTTTTTTGATTATGTGAAAGATGTAATAAGTTATTTTTGAGAAGATATCCAAATTTTGATTAATTTAGTAATAAAATTTTTACATGCATATCGCATGATATGTGATGATGTCTAAATCATTGATATTGAAGACATTTGATAATGAATCATAGTCAATATTAGTTATGTGACAATAAAATTTATTTTAGATCTATCAATGTTTTATGATAAATCATTAAGTTTCATATTTCTTAGTATTAAACAGTAATTTGAGTGATAGTAGAGTTATATACAATAGAGTACAATTATATATAAGAGGAAGAGAATGATATGTGACCAAAAAAACTTATTATAATATTAAATATGTAGGGTTGGTTATAAGAGTGATTATCATTGAAATAAATATACAGATTAATCAAATAAAATTTGGGTTATTATTATTATTATTATTATTATTATTATTATTATTATTATTATTATTATTATTATTATTATTAATTATAATGGTGTGGGGGAAAATATTGTTGTGGGGGGAAATATTGTTAGAATATAATGTGTTTGTAAGTTATTCTCTTAATTTGGAGGATTTGTATCATGAATTTCTATCGAATGAGGAGTAGATGTGGGTATAAATTATTGGTAATATGGAAGTAAATAGGAAAAATAAATTAATGGAATTTAGTGATGGGGAGTATCATGATAGATTCAGAACTATAGCCAATGATGTAGACCTTAAAAATATCCAAAAGTGGACTATGAAATAAATTGATGATATTAATGACTTTATCAAAGAATTTAAGTTTCTTTATGCTAGTAGTACAAGTCAAGATAGTTTGTAGAAGAATACAGGGGAAGGTGAGAATATTTAATAAAAGTTGTTTTGATTGGAGGACTGGGTCTCTAATCTAGAAAGAGAGAAGTTATAGATGTAGGATAACATCAAGCATATAGTCTAGATCAATAAATTGATTATAAAAAACTATGTCCAATATCAATGTTCTGAAGGAGGTCATCAGAGATGAAAACGTTGATTAAAGCAACCTAATATCGAGTAAAGGGATAAAAGGCCAAGATAAGGACAAGTTGTTGGAGGTGGAGGTTGGCATTGTTGGTGATCTTGAGAAAGTTCTTCATGACTTAAAAAAGGATTGGGATTCAATCCTTCTTTGACTTAATATTTAATGTTTAATTTCTAATTGTCTATTGTTCCTTGTGTTTTGATTTTAGTTGTTGTTGTTTGTTGTCAATTTGTTGTTCAATAAAAAAATTTATCCATGTTGCTTCTAATTTATTGCTTGATATTTTTGGGATTTTCCTCTCATCCTTGTAAAATAAAATGGACCCTTTAATAATCCTCTCTTTACTATTATCAAAAAATATTATTATATTTAACCAAGATGATTTCATAATATATAGAAAAATATTAAATCAAATAATAATTACAGATAAAATGACTCAATGAAAGTGGGTGATGATTATATAAATTTTCTAAATTTATTTATTTATTATAAACTTTAAAAACTATCATATACACATGGTTTTTTTATCACCTCATGTTGACACATGGTTAATAATAAATTTCACAGTTTATTTAAGAGTTTGAAATTGAGAGAACAAACATATCTTATGCACTAATTGACCAAACTCTCTATGTCGAGGTATAGTCATTATAATAGACATGGTATTTATAACTAAGAGTGTTTATTGAACCTAAAGTATCTATATTTATATGTTTCTTTAGTAATACTTAATGTAAATATTGTGAGAAACCATCTCCCATGTCATATTTTGTATTGGTATAGTAATTATACCACCTCCCTGATTCTCTTGTGTTTATGAAAAAGATATAATTTTATTAGTATGATGGCCCCTATGATTCATCTCTTGTGAGCTCAATACTTTAAAACTAATTTTTTTCTATCCTAAAGATCACAAAACACCTCTCTATCCCTTTAACTTATTATAACTAAAAAGTGTAGTGGTATAATGCATTTTCTAAAATCATGTAGAAATGCCATAATTTTTTTTCAAAATCCTTGGAATTATTGTGGGAAAATGTCCTATAACCTTTAAATTCAAAAACTTTCACATATATATTTGTATCAACATGTCATTTTTTGAACTCCCATGATTTTTTTTGATAGGAATCTAAGTATATACTCAAAAAATAATTTTAATTCCAACCATATGCTAATTTAGCTTTTGTATTAAAAATTAGTTGTTTTCAAAACTCCTCGTCCCTTGAATTATCTTATCAACTAATTTAGACAATATTATTGATCCAAAATTCATATCACACATTTAAAATTTGAAAAATTTTGGTCCCACAAAAGCTATAGACTAAAAATATGAGGATTCACATTTTATCTTCTCATGTGGAATACTAATTTTATCATTCCCTTGGACTATAATTTATTCCTCTCTCTTGGATAATGATTGCCTATACTAAAACCTAAAAAACCAATTTTATTAGGAGTTCATGACTCATAAAAATCTCTACCAATTGAATCTTTTACGCTCTTATATGTCTTAGTCTTCCTCTTGGCCCCTTTTCTATAATACACATGCTTGTAGGCTAGAGTGAAGTTAACCTTTAGGATATGTTGACTCAACATCCTCCTTGTTGTTCACATTATTTCAAAAAGTGAAGGAAAAAAACATTGCATAATGTAAGTGGTGTTATAACATGTCACCATATTTACAAATTCCCTTATATTATGTCTTGCACTCCACAAATGCAACATACATGGATTAAAAATTCAATTCCACTTATAAAGTTACATATATCTTGAAAATCAAAACATGAATCAAAATAAATGAAATATACATTGAATGAAACATATTAAATTAATAAACATGGATGCCAAGGCATACATCCATCAATAATTTATCATCTTTTGGAATGATATTCACCATGGACACACTTCTCACCATTTATTAATCACCTTATTTCATGCCTCCATGGTATAATTAAGTGAGCTTGAAAATGCATATTATAAACTTTCATAAGTCACTAAACTTGCTACATGATGAAATTTTTTATTTTCATGAATAAGAAAATAAAACCAACATATCTTCACATTTGTGATACCTTGGTATTAAACCTATGCTTGGAGCTCTCTCTCATCATAGAGTGCCTCTTTTACCCATCTTTCCAAATGTTACAAGAACATGGTAAGGAAAACATGTGAATTTTCATATCCACATGAACATTAGAATGCTAAAAATGATACAACCTATTTGATGTAATGAAATACACATAAATTTTATTCTAAAAAATAATAAGTACTCCATATCCATCTTTAATGAGTGAAATATCTACACACTTATACAAATGAGGTTAATTCCTTTTTTTTTTCAACATTGAAAACCAGATATCAATCTAGAGATTCATACATGTTCATGTTAATAAACATATTAGCTATGAAAAATTATATCTAATAAACCAATATTGAATATTTGTCATTTCCCACTTTCAATGGTGATGAGTACATCTATGGGTTTCTCCTTATTGATGGTTTCTATCTTGGTGTAAACAACTAAATTTGGTATAAGCCTTACTTGTCAAATATTTTCATGTGAATTTATGTATATAGACTCTTAATGGTAATAGGGAATTTAATGGTGCATATCTCTTGGTCTTGTATCTCCTTCTCTAGTTTACTTAACTATACAGTCTATTGTTTTACTATTTTTATCTTTCTTGACTATGTCACAATAATCCCTAGTTTTGTTCTCTTATCTTTAATTTTTTTATGGCTCTAGAACAATTTTAGTAATCTCAAATGGATTAAATATTAATAAAAAGAACAAAAATAAAATAAAGAAAGAGAATTGTGGCTTAAGTGCACAATGCTATAAAATAACAATACAAGTAAGATTTATGATAATACTTTGATGTCTAAATAAAAATGGATAAATGATAAATTGATGATTTAAATATGAAAAGAGAGATAAAGAGACATGCATACCCTAATATGACTTCCTTTAAGATTTGGAACTGACTTTTGATGTTAGAAATTAGGATTTAGCACTATACAAACTAAAATTTTGAAAGTATATTGTATGTCTAATGATGACCAAAATTGGCCACTCCCAATTATCGACAAAAAAAATCATATGACTAATTATGTTAAATATGTTTAGTTCTAAAAAAATATTATTATTCTATATATGTGTATCTTTTAGGTATAAAACTTTTTATAATGATTCATTGATAGTATATGAATAAAAACCTCATTCTTATTTATGAATTGAGTTTGATAAATGTTATAATGTCTTCTCCTTTGATGTATCCCTAATTTGAAACAATTGATCCAAAGCTATATAAAATTTGTAATAGGAGTGGCTCAGACCCCTTAGAGGGTTGAAACTACACCTCCCACATACTCAGAATCAAGGCTCATGTAGTTGTAATGCTTGTGAGTGTTCCTAGTCAAAATGAGAAAAAGGAATTCACCTCCTCTCCCTAGATAATCAAATGTAAATATAATATCTATGATGTAACCTTATCTCGGTAAAAATTTATAGGAACAAAACTTCAATGAATAATTAGGACAAAGTTAAGTCAATGTGTAATCTCTTTGAAAAGTGTACAATGAATATGATCAATGTTTGGCTTCATAAATTAACAATTATTTGATTATAAATCACTTAGTGTACATGTGTATATAAATACTCCATAAAGACACATTCATGTATGGGTCAATCATGTAAAATTTTGAAAACCAAAAATCAATGCATAAAAAAACAACACATGGAATAAAGGACCCACAAAATAAAGGTTCCCAAAATCGGCCACCACCAATTCTAGGCATGACCCAAAAATAGATATCAAGTTGGACTAAGGATGACTAAATAGATCCTAACGTAGACAATGAATTGATCTAAGGTGTTCATTATGACATGTGAAGACACAATGCTATGAAGCAACAAATGTGAAGGGAAATGTTTACGAAAGATCCAAATGTATGAAAATAAGCCAAGTGTGATAAGTCATGACAAATATGTGACAAAAACATGAATTGTACAAAAATTAGGTATCTAATGTATGTTTATTTGTTTTATCCTTAACATTGGTTCTCTTTTTAATATTAGTTTGGTAATTTTCAAGTATATTTATCAAGTCACCTACCAATAAAGAAGAAAAATATATTGTGACCAACACGCCCCATTTTTAAAATTTCAAATGAGGACCCTCTTTAAGCTTAAATTCCATGTTCAAGTATTGTTATGAAATAAATCAATCTAAGTCTAAGATGGAAGTCATTGTCTTAAGTCTAATTTCTTTATTCAGAATGAAGTGTTGATTTGATTCTAAACTGAGTGAGTGTTCCTATAGTTACTCTAGTGATTTAATTGATACCTAAGTCTAAAGGTTGAAATGGACACATTTATTGAAGTTATTTTATGAATCTATTTTTGGTGTTATGATGTTCATCAAATTTAGATTTTGGCTTTATGGAATAACTTAGCTAACTTGATTTTTGCCCAAGGTTATTATTTATCCTCATGATTATTCTATCTTTATATAGCAACCTTGACAAATATTAATTGATCTAACTGAGAAATATCCTCTATAGTATGAATGGCATTTCATACTTAGTCATTTTACTTGAGTTTCCTTCCACAAACCTTCACTGCACATCTCTTTTGCACCTAAAGAAACTATTAAATTTAAGAGAGGCTAGGTCCTTTTATATCAAACTCCAATGACTAGACCTCAAGTTCAATATCATTCCATATGTTAGCACTCATCTTCGTCATGAATTATTTTCAAAAAAACTAAGTCTTTTTCTTCAAAAAGTATTTAGGTTTATGGGATTAAGATGTGTGTCTTCATCTTGATTCTTTATGGCATATGAGGTAATTGTTTTAAGTCATTTTCACTTGATCACCTGAGCAACTAGGATTATTCCATGTTTCCTCATCTTGGTTACTCACTTTTATCAACTCAAATGGCTAAGGTAAGGACTCTATGAGACCAAAAGCTTTGAGATCATTCCACATGTCTCCATCTTACTCTTCTAGAGAAAAATAGTGAATTGGAAATTTCTTGAGCATATAATTAATTGAAATCATTCCATATGGCATAAACTCACTCATCCATAGATAATAAGATCAGCCCCAAGTCCCAAGGTCCCCAAATCATCTAAACAAGTGAGGGTCATCTATATGGCAGCCTCTTACTCATCTAGATCCTACAAATAGATGCACGTATTCCAAACAAGTGATCATCTAGATAAGTAGAGTCTATCCATGAAGAAACATCCCATTAACTTGTGACCTATAGATATAAAAAAGGATAAAATAGATACCACAAGCCCTTAGATTATAAATATCAGACCACATGTCTATATATCATTAAATTATGATCAAAAGGCCAATGACACAATAAGCAAAGTTGATTTTGGGTGAAGAAGTGAGAGTAAGACAAGTGTCACATTGCAAGTAAAGTATCTTAGATAAATAAATTAAGTCCCAGATATACAAATAGTAGACCTATGGCAAGGTAGATGACTCAATGAGATGATGAAGAAGATAAAATTAGCTATAGTGTGCCATGTATATCCCTCAAGACAAAGTAGATCTAAGACATAGGCCCCAAAATTAGTATGGTAATATATTTATCATTTCTAAAATACTGAGTGGTCAAATACATTGGTAAATGCCCATATGGATAGTCCCTTAATCATTCATAGTTACACATAGGTAAAAGAGGCATGTGTTTCCCACATTTCCTGCACAATAGCTCTAGAAAAGATGTTCCTCCATTATTATTTTATCAAATTGCATAGGTTTGACCTCATTAACTAATCATTGAAGCTTAGTGGATCCTAATAGAAATTTTAGGATGCAATCCACATTAGACCTCTCTTTGGTGATCTTTAGTGGGCCATGGAATTCCCTTCCATCTTATCTATTATGTAATGAGGAATATTTTGACGTAATTATGATTTACCATTTCAGTTTATGTGGCAAAAAGTAGGATCTCATGCCTCTTTGAGGAAAGACCCATCTCTCTTCTATATATACTATTACCTAGTATGTTAGAAGGGTCGACTCTATTTACAAATAAACACTATCATAATAATGTAAAATTGTTTTTCTATGTAAATGTGTCTATTTTCCTTGATGGTCTTCCACTTTATTTCTAATTTAATTAATTAACACTAATGCTATAGGACTGTAATTTTTTCTTTTTTATAGATTTTATGCATTAAATAGGATGTGTTCTCCTATTTTAGTTATGTTATTCGATTCCTTTTTCTTTACTTTAAGTCTATAAAGATTTGTGTAATTAACTAAAAATTTATTTATAGTTCATTCATTAATGGAGTCTTAGTATTAAAAAATTATCCTTACTCCTCATAGTTTTTCCATGTATGACTAAAGCTTGAGAAATCATGAAACATAGCATACTATGGTGCAATTATAACTAGGCACATTTTGGTCCTAGAATCATTTGTATTGCCCCTTTAATCATAAGACTTTCTTACTACCTTACCCTCCCTCTATTTTTATGTTTATTTATGAATAACTGATCTTTCTCTTTATTTATAAATAGTTAAGTGAAGAAAATTAGATCTCTAAAATTTAATATGTTGCAAATTATCTAGCTATAAGTGTAAAAGTTTTCTGAGTTGGTGAGAAAATCGGTACTGGACTTTTGGTGGTAGAATTGCATCTCTTGGAGATCTATCCCAGGTAGGATATTAAATAAAGACCCTTACCTATATCTCATGCCCTAGATTATCTTAGCACCATTATTAAAATGAGAGGACATTAGTCCCATTATTATTCCATGAGCTTCTTAGTGCATCTAATCCAATACGTGTAGTTGGGAGATCTTCACAAGAACAAAAAAAATGCTTTTATTTATTTATTTGATTCAATTTTAAATGGTATAAAACACATTAATACATAGTAGAGTATAATAAATTTGTCTCTTATAGGTTTTATAAGTTGTGATGAAATTGAAGATTTTCATCAATGTTAACTCTTTTAATATACAACCAAAATGAGCCTAAGGATAAACATTTGTGTATCTATTAATGAGGCACAATTACAAATCTAATAGGGGTAGATTCATTTATCAGTAATTTATCTTCACCTTTCCATTTAAGTTTTTAGCAAATAATAGATAATAATTTGGCTTCATGAGTAAATTGAATGTTAAGGTTTGCATTTTTCTTCATTAATTTTTATGAGAAAAAGTTTTTTTTCCTAATTAGATCTATCCATGATGATTCCTTTTCTTTATTTTTTTAAATGAGGCATAATCACTATGGCCATATATCTATCAATGTTTTGTCTCTATTTTTCCTTCATTATTTTTAATTACGCATCCTCATAAATATTAAGGTTTGAAAATAAGACAACCATCTCATAAATCATGAGGAAAATATAAAGTTAAGAAAGGAAATCTTCACATATTCTAGCAAGAAAATAACCATCTTTAAAAATAATAATCAATGATTAAAGCTAAGAAAGGAAAAATATAAAGTGAGTAAGGGTCACTAATAAAAAGGTGAAATCCCTCCTTGCATATCTTCTCCATTAATTTGGCATCAAATGATTAAAAAAATCATGGCACTTAAGCAAGGAGGAGACTCCATATTAAATAAGTACACTAATATTATTAATTTTTATAGTATCAATTTGATTAGATAGTATGAGGGAGTTTTGATTAAAATTAAAAAAAAAATAGAAGTTAACCCAACACATAAATGGATTATCAGAGAAGAATTTAATGCAATCATATCATTTTTTAAAAAATGGAAGAATTCACACAACTTAAAGCTTCTTACTCAATTAATAGAATACATCTTGTTTGATATTCCTTCAAATAATGGTAATGATTTGTAATTAATATAAATATTCCATTACTTGAGTCACCAAACATATATTTATTTCACCAAGTGTTTTCCCTAAGTTCTAAGCCATAGAACAACACCTATAAAGTTGTATTAATAAGTATTCAATCTCTTATGACTATCATCAACAACATACACTTCTTTATTCAACCCTTCACATGAATTTACCACATGATACATACATTTCATGTTATCATACACATCCTAAATGTGTTCCTACTATATTCATTATTACAATTCAATGTACTTGTATAGAAGTTAAAATGATTGTGAAGCTTTATGAACAAGTGTTATGCTTGTTTTAATTGATTTTTGAGCTCCCTTATGTGTTTGATATGTTAGAATATTTCCAAGTAATTTAAACATATAACTAATTAAATAAAATATAAAATGAAAGATAGGTACATAATACATTACCCTCAAGAAAATCAATGTGAGAAAACTCCAAAAGAGGGAAGCCATGCTTCCTCATCTCCACTATACTTTTCAGTTTACAAGCTCATGCCTTCTTAGGATTACAAGGACACCAACTTATCAATGACTCATAAACTTTTAATTCCATATTTATTTTTTAGTGGATAACACCCTTAGCCATCCCAATTTTTCATTACTCAACTCAAATCTACTCTACCCTCGACCACATTATGTTGCCAATTGCCTATCTCTAATGTCTTTTAATATTTTCTAATCTCTTTTAAAAACTCTATAGATTCATATATACAAGTACAATACCTCATGCTAAAATGAATAATCCAAATATTTAATAAAAATACAAAACACGTCTATATCCATTCAATTTATTATAACTAAAAAGTGTAGACGTACAATGCCTTTTTTGAAATCATGCAAAAATGCCACAATTTTTTCTAAAAATCCTTGGCATTGTTGTGGGAAAATGTCCTATAAATTCTAGAGGCCATGACTTTCACATATGGATTCATATCAACATGCCACTTTTTTTAAATTATATGATTTTTTGATAGGAATCCAAGTATCCACTAAAAAAATAATTTTGATTCGAACTATATGCTAATTTGTCCTTTATATTAGAAATCAATTGTTTTCAAGATTCTTATCCCATATTTGACAATGAATTATCTTATCAACTAATTTGGACAATCTTATTGATCTAAAATTCATATCACACACCTATAATGTGAAGAATTTTGGTCCTAAAAAATCTATTGACTAAAAATATAAGGATTTTCCTTATATCTTCACATATGGGATACTAATTTTATCATCCCCTTGGATTATATTTTTTCCCCTCTTAGACAATGATTTCCTACATTGAAACCTACAAAACTAAGTTGATTAAGAGTCCATGACTCCTTCCAATCTCTACCAATTGACAATTAATAAAGGCATGCTACATTTTTATTATGAAAAACCCAGCCTATACCTCCATGATACAATCATGTGAGTTTGAAAATACATGTTATAAACCTCCATAAGTCACTAAAATTGATACATGATGTAAATTTGAATTTTATTGAATAAGTAAATAAAACCAACATATTATCAACTTTGTGATACCTTGTTCTTAAACCTATGCTTGGAGGTCTCTCAACATAGATTTCTTCTTTTACCCATATATCCAAGTTACAAGAACATGGTAAGTAAAACATGTGAATTTTCATATCCACATGAACTTGAGAATGTTAAAAATGATAAAACCTCTTTGATGTAATGAGTGTTAGGACTTGTTCCAAAGTCTTAACGTTAGGTTAGATTTTTGGTAGGTAATAAATAATTATTGTAAATGGGGCATGCATCTTTTAGTAAAGACACCCCTATAAAAGAAACTTACTTAGTTTAATTATTAGGTAGTTTTAATGTTTTATATTTATTAATTATAATTACCTTATGGGTTGTTTTCCCGTATTTATTTGGTTTTACTGGTCATTGGTAAAAACTATATAAATCCATGTTTGCATTGTAAAAGGGTTAACGGAGTAAAGGCACCCTTATGTACTTGTTTTTTTGAAATTAATAAAATACTTGTGCACTTGCACTAAGCAGGGACAAGGTTCAACCTATTTGGTTCAGGAGTTATCAGTGGTATCAGAGCATGGTTATTTTGGAAGCTTGGTGAATTCAAAGGAGCAAGGTGAAAAATCAATTCATGTGATATCTTTTGGCATGAAATAAGGTATGCCATATAAAATGAAATTTTTTTTATTGGTTTAAATGTTTGAAAAATTATTAAATTATTTTAATTTTTCAAATATTATTCACATTTAAACCTGTATTTTCCATATACCATGGTCTGGTCTTTTTGATCATTTGATACTCCATTGTCTTGTGTTCAAACCTCCTCATCTGGCATAAAAATAAATTTTTAGCATTTTAATGTTATTAAATTCATTGTTTTTTGGCCAAAATCAGATTTGTACGGCCTATTTTCTGTTGAAAACCTCTGAAATTTTCCATTCATGGCTGCCTTTGTTATTTCCATTCATTCGCAGGCCTCTTAATAGATAAAACATCTGCAAATGGTATTAAACCCCTGTTTTTGCATTCAAATTGAAAATCTGGAATTTTTTTGAACTTGTACGGCCTTCCAATTCCCAAGCTTCATTTTGAATCCATTCCCTGCAAAACATACCTTGAAAATCTACAAAAACTCAGTAAAAATTCATTTTAATTTTTTAGTGTAATGTTCTGAAAATTCTCTTAGAGCAATTGGTTAAGCTTATTTTGTTAGAAGCTTGTAAAGGAGGAGGTCAAGGGTTCAAATCCCTTCTTTTTGGAGAAAGTTATTTTTGCTTTGGAATATGCTTTTTTTGAAAAAAAGGAATATTCCCTTTTAAATCAAAATATTGTAAAACACACACTTATTGTATTGTGTTATTTAATTTTTCAAAAAAGGGGAAGAATTCAATCATATTTATTTTGCATTATTGTGGTGAGACAAGGGTGTAATTGGTGGAATAAGGTTATAATTTGGGAAAATAAGGGTGTAATCATTTATTTTTGGTGAGGTTAAGTGTAAAACCCATAAAAAATACTTTTTTTTTCTTTTACGCTCTACGCGGAGGTTAAGTGCAAAACCCCATAGAAGCAATGTCTTGTGCAGTGAGTGTGATATTTGTTTCATTTCTTTTGCATTTTGTCGCACATTTCTCTACTGCACTTGCTTTCATTTCAAAATGCCAAAAATTTAGAATTTACTTTTAGATGGTGATAGATTAACAATTTCCAATTATTTAGATTGGAAACGATTGATGGAGGCTTCACTAGTGTTTAATGAGTTATGGGATATTGTTAAGAATGAAAATCCCACATTGCCAACAGAGCAGGCTAAATTAGATATTTTCAATTTGTGTGATTCTAAGGCCTTAGCTCTCATTAAATGTTGTTGTACTTGTGATACTTATGTTCATATTGAAAACTCTCCTCATAGTTACACTGAATGGAAAACATTGTCAGATTTGTATGATAAGAAACCTAAGCATAAGAAGATAAATATTCATATGCAGTTGTTTACTTTGTCATTAGATGAAGATGGGGATATGGTAGAATATATGTCTAAGTTGAAAAATATCACTACTGAGTACACTAAGGCTAGTTTTGTAAAACTAGATGATGACCTCATAGTTACTGCTACTTTGAAAGGACTACCAGGGTCCTACAGGAATTTTGTTGAAATGTTGCATGTCTCTGACAAGATCACAGGCATCACCTTTGATAATTTGGCTGAGTTTCTCATCCAACATGGCCTCTCTCTACCCAAGAAATCCAAGAAAATTGAAGAAGCCCATGTTTTAGAGTCAAAGCCTAGTTCATCTTCATCTGGGCATCAAAACAATAGAGGAAACAGTTCTAGAGGGGGTCGAGGTTACAGAGGAGGCAGATATCAAAACAGAGGTAGGGGTCATTCAAATAATCAACAATCTAATCAATCACATTCACATGAAACAAGTGATCAAGGATATAGTCACAACTCATATAGGGGTAGAGGTCGAGGTAGATCAGACATTCACTGTCATAGATGTGGAAAATTTGGTCACATTGCCTCACAATGTAGGATTCCTTTTGATAAAATTCAAAGGCCACAAAAATAGTGACTAAGACTAACTCTGCTCAGTATACCGATCATGACTATGATGAATCTAGTAATGTTGCCCATGAATCTGCATTCACTACTTTGGGGCACATTTATTATATTAAATATGAGGCTAGAGATGAGCTCATAGATGTATGGGTTTTAGACACAGGAGAAACCAAACACATGACATTTAGGAGAGATTGCTTTTGGTCTTATGAAGAAGCTTCTCTCTCTCTAGTTGCCTTAGCAGATAAGTCTATGCATACACCACTAGGACTTGGTTCAATTTGAATTCTTCTTCCTAATGGGTCTATAAAATACTTGGAGGATGTTTGGTATGTTCCCACATTGAAGAAACACTTACTTTCTTTGGTAACTATTAGAAAGAAAGGTTATCAAATTGTGCTTGAAAATGGGCTCATTTACATCAATTCAGTGAAAGATGATTATAAAACAATGTATATAGGATATGAAGATGGAAACTTGGTTAGATTGCATTGTAAAGTGCTTCCTCCCAATATAGAACTTGCAGCAGTTGTTGACACAGGTACAGGTACTATGTCTACACAGTGGTTATGGCATCTTCGCTATGGACATTTGAATATCCACTCTTTAGTGGATTTACAGAGATATGGTATGGTGAATGGGTTTCCCACTTTTTGCAAAGATAGTATTCTTTGTGAGTCATGTGTTTTGGGAAAACAAAATCGGGAAAAATTTCCTAAACAGTCATCTTGGAGAGCTAACAGATTTTTACAGTTAGTTCATAGTGATGTATGTGACATGAAAAAGTCATCCATTGGTGGGTGTAGATACTTTGTCTTGTTTATTGATGACTTTTCTAGGATGACTTGGGTATTCTTTATGAAAAATAAATCTGAAGTTTTTGCTAAGTTTGTTGATTGGTTACACTTAGTCAAAAAAGAAACAGGTTCACATTTGGCCACTCTTCGTTCAGATAATGGAGGTGAGTATACCTCTAATGAATTTTTAGATTATTGTCGAGAACATGGTATTCATCGACAATATAGTAACTCTTATAATCCACAATAAAATGGAGTATCTAAATGAATAAATAGAACTTTAGAGGGCACAGCACGTGCCATGTTGCACTATAAATAGCTTGATGATAAGTTTTGGGCTGAAGTTATTGGTATTGCAGTGTATTTGAGAAACAGGTCCCCCATAGTTGCACTTTTGGGACAAACTCCATATGAGGCATGGTATGGGTTTAAACCCAAAGTTAAACACTTGAAAGTGTTTGGATGTGTTTGTTTTGCTTTGGTTCCTATTAAACATAAAACTAAATTGGAACCACGAAGTTGAAAATGCATCTTTCTTGGTTATTCTAAAGATAAAAAGGGGTTTCATTTGCTTGCACAAGATTCAAGAAAATTCATAATGAGTCGAGATGTAATATTTGATGAGTTTGGGACTATGAACACTGCAGAGATTAATTCTCAACTTGATAGATTAAAGAGAAAAAATACAAAAAGAGATAAGGCTTTGAATAATGGGGATAACTCTTCAAAGTTATGGTATGAGACTCAAATTCCTTCACTTTCCTCTCCTTCATCTACAAGTTCATAGGTTGATGACTTATAAATTTTTGAAAATTCTCTAAGTCCCCCTTCGAATGATACACATAATGAGAATTCTAGAGTCCCTGATTTGAATAATTTGTCTAAGTATCCAAAATGGGCTCAAACTACTTTTTCTGACTTAACAGTAGATGAAGTTGGCTTAACAAGGCCCAGGAATTCTCAAAAATAGGTGAACTATGCTATGGTTATTACTACTTCTTCCACTGAGCCATCCACTTTTGAGGAGGCATCTACTGAACATGTTTAGCAATAGGCAATGAAATGTGAGTATGATTCCATACTTAACAATAACACATGGGTTTTAGTTGATCCTCCTCCACATGTTAAACCCATCAGATGTAAATGGGTTTATAGGACTAAGTATAAATTAGATGGCTCCATTGATAAACATAAGGCATGACTTATTGCAAAAGGATATGCGCAATAAGAAGGTATTGACTATGAGGAAACATTTGCACCAACTGCCAAATGGCACACTATTCGTATGGTACTTGCCTTAGCAGCACAAAATGGTTGGAAAGTACATCAATTGGATGTTAAAAGTGCTTTTTTAAATGGTGATTTATAGGAAGAAGTCTATATGAAACAACCTCAGGGTTTTGAACAGGTGGGTGCTAAACACAAAGTGTGTAAATTGACAAAATCTTTGTATGGGCTCAAACAGGCACCTAGGGCTTGGTATGAGAAAATGGATTCATACTTGAAATCCATTGGTTTTCATCACAGTGAATCAGATGATACTCTCTATTTTTGAGTGCAGGGTAAGAAAATGGTGATACTAGTTCTCTATGTTGATGACTTGTTTATTACAGGTAATGATGAAAACCATAACAAGTCTGTGAAGAAAGAATTAAAAGATGGGTTTGAGATGATAGATCTTGGACTTCTTCACTACTATCTAGGCATAGAGGTAACTCAGAAAGAGCATAGTATTTTCATTTCACAAACTAAGTATATTTCTGAGTTATTAGAGAGGTTTGGCATGAGTGATTGCAAACCTACCCTCACTCCCATGGAAAGTAACTTGAAACTGTCTAAGGATGATAGCAGTGCCTTTTTTTATGGCACCACATATAGACAATTGGTGGTAGGTTTGATATACTTGATAACTACTAGGCCCAATATTTCATTTTTAGTTGGAATTCTATCTAGGTTTATGCATGAACCTAGAACAATTCATTAGCATGCAGCAAAATGAGTACTTCGTTACCTTCAGGGAATGAAAACATATGGCCTTGAATACTACCACAACAAGAACTTCAAACTTGTTGGATATTGTGATGCAGATTTTGGTAGATGTGTGGATGACAGAGTGTCAACCACAAGATACACTATGCATATGGGTTCAGCTGCCATTGCTTGGTGTTGTAAGAAGCAGGATACAGTGGCAAATTCATCAATAGAATTAGAGTATATTGAAGCATGGGATGCTTCTAGAGAAATTGTTTATCTTCATCGTATTCTTGAAGATCTTCAGGTTTCTCAGTTTGCTCCTACACAGTTATACATTGATAATCAAAGTGCAATCAAGATGTCCAAGAATCCAGTGTTTCATGCCAAAACAAAACATATGGATGTCAAATACCATTATTTGCGAATGTTGGTGGCAAAGAAAACTCTTGATCCAATATATTTCCCAACTGTCGATCAGACAGCTAATATCTTCACAAAACCCCTTGACATAATCAAATTTGAAAAATTCAAAAAAATGCTTGGTATGTGTCCAAAGACCTGACTTTGGATCATAGGGGGGTTTGTTAGGACTTGTTCCAAAGTCTTAACGTTAGGTTAGATTTTTGGTAAATAATAAATAATTATTGTAAATGGGGCATGCATCTTTTAGTAAAGACACCCCCATAAAATAAACTTAGTTTAATTATTAGGTAGTTTTAATGTTTTATATTTATTAATTAGAATTACCTTAAGGGTTGTTTTCCCATATTTAGTTGGTTATAGGATTAGTTGGCTTTACCAGTCATTGGTAAAAACTATATAAATCCATGTTTGCATTGTAAAAGGGTTAACGGAGTAAAGGCACCCTTATGTACTTGTTTTTTTGAAATTAATAAAATACTTGTGCACTCGCACTAAGTGGGGACAAGGTTCAACCTATTTGGTTTAGGATTTATCAATGGGATACTCATAAATTTTCTTCTCAAATATAATGAGTACTCCATATACATCTTTAATGAGTGAAATATCTACACACTCATACAAATGAAGTTAATTCCTTGCTTTTTTCCACATTGGAAACCAGATATTAATCTAGGGATGCATACATGTGCATTCTAATCAACATCTTAGCTATGAAAAATTATATCTAAGAAACCAATATTGAATGCTTATCATTACCCACTTGCAATGGTGATGAAGACATCTATGGGTTGTTCCCTCTTAATGGTTTCCATCTTGGTGTAAACAACCAAATTTGGTATAAGCCTTGTTTGTCAAATGATTTTATGTGACTTTACATATATAGGCTCTTAATGGTAAATAGGGCATTTATTGGTGCATATCTCTTGGTCTTGTGTCTCCTACTCTTCTTTACTTGACTATACAATCTATTATTTTACTCTTTTCATCTTTCTTGACTATGTCACAACAATATGTGATGTTGTTCTCTTATCTTTAAGTTTTCTATGGATCTAGAATAATTATGGTATTCTCAAATGGATTCAGGTACCAATATAATCTAGAGTAAAAATAAAGAAATAAAGAAAGATAAGTGTGGATTAAGTGCATAATCTTATAAAATAAGGGTATAAGGAAGATTTATGATAATAATTTAATGTTTAAATAAAAATGGAGAAATGATAAATTGATTATTTAAATAGGAAAAAAGAGATAAAGGGATATACATACCCTAATATTACTTATTTAAGTTTTGTAAATGACTTTTGATGCTATAAATTAGGCTTTAGCATTGCGCAAACTATAATTTTGAAAGTATATTGTATCTCTAATATGACCAAAATTGGCCACCGTCAATTATAAACTATAAAAAATCATATGATTGATTATGTTAATTATGTTAAATTCTAAAAAATAACAATGATTCCATATATGTGTATATTGTAGGTATAAAATATTATATAATGCTTCATTGATAGTGGATGAACAAAAACCTCATTCTCATTTATGAATTGATGTAGATATATGTTAAAATGTATCATCCTTTGATGTATCCCTAATTTGACACAATTGATCCAAAATTATATAAATTTTGTAACATGAGTGGCTCGGACCCCCTAAAGGGTTGCAACTACATATCCCACATGATAAAAATTAGGGCTCATGTAATTCTAATGCATGTGTGCATTCCCAACTGAAATGAGAGAAATGACTCAACTCTTCTCCCTATATAATAAAATGTAAATATATGCTTTATGATGTAACCTTATCTTATTATAAATATGTAAGAACAAAAAATCAAATAATAATCAAGATAGAGCTAGGTCAATGTGCATTTGTTTGAAATGTTTGCAATGAATATGATCAATATCTAGATCCATAACTTAACAATTAATTTATTATAAATCACTTAGTGTACATGTGTATATAGACTCCATAAATACACATTCATGTATAGGCCAACCAAGTAAAAAAATTGAAAACCAAAAATCAAGGCATAAAAAACCAACACATGGCATAAAGGACCCACAAAAAAAAGGTGACCAAAACTTGCCACTACCAATTATAGATATGACCTAAAAATAGATATCAAGTTGGATTCAGGATGACTGAATGGATCCTAATGTAGATAAAAAATAGATATAAGGTGTTCAATAATAGTTTGGGTAATTTATAAGTATATTTATGAAGTCATCTACCAATACAATAAGAAAAAAATGTTGTGACCAACATGCCACATTTTTTAAATTTCAAATGAGGACCCGCTTTGAGCTTTAATTCGATGTTTAGGTCTTATTATGAAATGAATCAGTCCAAGTCTAAGCTAGAATTCATTATCTTAAATCTAATTTTTTATTCAAAATGAATTATTGATTTGATTCTAAACTGACTGAGTGTTCCCATGGTTACTCTAGTGATTCAATTGATACATAAGTCTAAAGGATGAAATGGACACATTTATTGAAGTTATTTTATGCATCTATTGGATTTTAGTACTATGATGTTCATCAAATTTAGATTTTGGATTTTTTGGAATAACTGAGCTAACTTGATTTTTTCTCAAGGTTATTTTTTCTCCTAAGGATTACTCTAGCTTCATAGAGCAACCTTGCCAAAGCTTACTTGATCCAACTCAGAAATTTCATCTACAGTATGAATGACTTTTCATACTTGGTCATTTTACTAGAGTTTCCTTCCACAAACCTTCACTATACATTTCTTTTTCACCTAAATAAAATATTAAATTTAATATAGGTTAGGTATTTTTAGGTCAAACTCCAATTACTATACCCTCAGTTTGAGATCATTCCACATATCAGCACTTAGCTTCCTCATGAAGGATTTTTAAAACAACTACGCCTTTTTCTTACAAAATTATTTGGGTTCATGGGATTTAGATGTGTGTCTTAATATTTATTATTAATGCTTATGAGGTAATGGTTCTAATTCATTTTCACATGATCACCTTAGTAACCATGATTTTTCCATGTGTCCTCATTCTAATTACTCACTTCTATCAACTCAAATGGCTAAGGCAAGGATTCTGTGAGACCACGAGCTTGGATATCATTCCATGTGTCTCCATCTCATTCCTATATATAAAAATAATGAAGTTAAAAAGTCTCATGCATATAAATAAGTGATATCATTTCACATGGCATGAACACAATCACAACTATCAGGATTAGGCCCAAGTCTTGACACCCCTAGATCATCTAGACAAGTGAGGTTCATCTATGTGGTAGCATCCTACTCATCTAGAGCCTATAGATAGAGGCACATATTCAAAATAAGTGATCATTTGAATAATAAAGGGCCATCCATGTGGTAACATCTCATTAACTTGTGACCTATAACTATATCAAAGGACAAAATTAATCTCATGATCCCCTAAAGTAATGGGATCAGTCCATGTGTATATATCTCACTAAATCATAATCAAACAGCCAATGACATAGTAATTAAATTAAATTTCAATAAAAAAAAGTGAGACTAGTTCAAGTGTCCTACTATGATTAAAGTAGCATGGACAAAAAAATTAAGGCTTAGATGCATCAATAATAGACATGTGTCAAGGTGGATGACTTAGTGAGATGATGAAGAAATCAAAATTAGATACACCATGATATGCATTTCTCTCAAGATAAAGTAGATATGAGACATGAATATGGACCTTAAAATTATTATAGAAAGACATTTTTCATTTTCAAAATGGCTGAGAAGTCAAAGACATTGGTAGAGCCTCATGTGGTTAGTCCCTCAATCATTCATAGTGCCACATATGTAAAACAAGTGTGTGCTCCCCACACTTAATGCACATAATATCTCTAGAAGAGATGTTCCTCCATGAGTATTTTATTGAATTTTATAGGTTAAACCTCATCTACTAATCATTGGTATCTCAATAGAGCCTTCAATAATCACTAGGGTGCAGTCCACATCAGACCTCTCCTCAGTGCTCCTTAGTAGGCCATAGAATTCCCTTATGTCTTATCTATTATAAAAAGAGGAATATTTTGGCATAATTTTATTTTACCATTTCATCACATGATGTCCAATAGTGGGATACCTTGCCTCTTGAGGTAAGACCCATATCTCCCTTCTATAGATACTACTACCTAGTATGTTAGACAGGTCAACTCTATTTGAAAACAAACATTATTGAAATAATGCAAAAAATGATTTTCTATGTAAATGTGTCTTCTTACCTTGAAATTATTTCAATTTAATTTTAATTTAATGTATTAACACTAATTTTATAGGACTATAATTTGTGTTTTTCTATAAATTTTATACATTAACTAGGATGTGCTTCCACTATTTTAGTTAGGTTCTTCAATTCCTTTCACTTTATTTTAAGTATGTAAGATCTATGTGTAGTTAACTACAAACCTATTTATATTTCATTCATTAAATGAGTCTTAGTATTAAAATTTTTCCTTACTCCTTAGACTCTTTCCCCATGTGACTAGAGTTTGAGCATCATAAAACTTAGCATGTAGTAGTGCAACTGTAGCTATGTATGTTTTGATCCTGAAAGCACTTGTATTACCCATTCTATCAAAAAAAATTCTTTTTGCCTTACCCTTATTTTTTTTTATGTTTATTTGTGAACAAGTGATCTTTCCCTTTATTTATAAATAGTGAAGTGAAGCAAAGTAGAGATATAAAATTTAATATGTTACAATTGGTCTAGCTATAAGTGTAGAAGTTTTGTTACCTAATGAGAAAACTAGTATTAGACCTCTGGTGATATAATTATATCTCTTAGAGATCTATTCTAAATAGTATATTTAATATATCCCCATATCTATATATCATGCCTATATTTTCTCACTAGAAATCTTCAAATAAGAGGACATAAATCACCCAATTGTTCCTCGAGGTTGCTCAATGCATCTAATCTAATAGGTGTAGATGGTATTGATATATTGACACAAACAATAGATGGCACTAGAAGAGGGATATTGAGTACAATTTTATTGATCATACTTTATGCTTTCCCATCTTGTTGCATGATTAAACTCATAAAAACATCTGACACTAGTAAGAGGGCACCCCTTCTCACTATCTAGCAAATATTTAAGCTACTATCCTACCTACGACTAAGAATATCCCCATTATAATTCCATAGGAGAACTATAAATGCTAGAGGGAGACTAAGACATGTGGTTACACTTACTAACTCATCCTCTTAGTTTATTTATAATATACTTCCACCTATGGCATGGTTGATCAAGTCTGTTATCAACATTTATGGAGTTATCCATGATTTACCTATGAACCTAGAAAGATACCTCCCAAGATTTAAAATAGGTGTGGCGCATACCACTAAGGAAATGTAACCTTGTACTAAAATTCTCTCAAGTTTCTAAATTTTGAACTTGAGAATGTTGCCTACAATATTTTCCCATTCACTTTGATGTATGCAACATATGATTGGTTCTTTAACTTTCCCAAAGGCTCTATTATAAGTTGGGACCAATTTGGTAACACATTCTTCACCTAGTTTGGGTAAGTCATCAATCCAAGTGTGTTATACCAATAGTCCACTTGCATAAAAATGGAACTTAATAAACCCATAAAAAATTTCAATGCTAGGTTTCATAATATGTATAGCCAAATCACTGTGTTGTATATATTAGATGCCATGCTAACCCTTGAAATATACAAAAATGCACTAGATCATTAGATTATCATATTCTTGTGCAAAGATCCTTTAGTGGTATACTTACCTCTAGCTTATGTTGAGGCCATAAAATTAGATAGATGACTAAATCCTTAGGGTCTATTGGTACCAGTCATCTTGAGTATGCTACCAACTATGCCTACTTTGAACCCCTTCTTTACCACTAGTCATAACATACCTACGCCATAACCTACACCAGGGACAAACCAAGTTACTTCGAGATACACTACTTCTAATCAGCCCCTAAGATTCTTTATCCTAATCAATAATAAATTAGTACCTCAAGCTCATAATTAAATATTGGTCCCCACTGTGAAAAAAATCTAAAGTATTACCCAAGATCCCACCAAGAGTGAGTTGGATGCTATACAATACATGGTATATAATCTTAACCTAACCATTCTAACAAGCAAATATACAAATATTTATTTCACTTACCAAATGTAAAATGTTCCCCATAACCATTCTAATAACCAACAAAATCACTTGCCTAATAATCTCCCTAATATCAACATCTATGATTTGGAATTACCTAACTAGTTTCATGTGCACAATACAACCCAACATGGTAAACTTGATTGTATTGAATTCTACAATGCATTCAACATATTCTAGAAAGAGATGTAAGAGTATGAGGGAGTATCTAACCACCCTAAGGATACCAATCAAACTGATACCTATAATGTTCCAAGATTATTGAGTATTTCCATGGTACTAGAGACATTAAAATTCCCCAACCATGAAGACAATGAACTAGAAGATGCCACTAATGAGGTGAAGGCTTTCCAACAATTCCAAACGAGTAAATACACTCTTAGGAATCAAACACATTAGAAAACCCTTACCACATCAACCCATCCTAATAATGGTTTTATTCCTCTTCATCTAAGAGTAAGGAGAGACCCTCTACCTCTAAAAAATAATAATAATAAGCCAACTAAAGATACCTAGCCTACCACTTGAAATATTGGGTACAACATAGTATAAGACATGAAGAAAATCAAGGCAAACATCACTTTTCATGAGCTTGTCAAGATCACTAAGTATATAGATCTCCTCCTAAATCCATCATAGATAAACCAATTCAACCTAAACCTAATTGTATGCATACTAACCTGTTGATATGCATGAATAAGGTTGAGGTCTCACCTTTCCTCCTTATGGTTAGGTTATTTGGGAAAAATCTTCATAACTGTCTAATTAACTTAGGAACCTCTATGAATGTCATGCCTATCAAATTTGTTAAAAAATGGGACTAACACCTATTAAGTTAAAAAAATAATGATCTAGTTGGATAAGTCTAAATTTAAGGTAGTGGGAGAGCTCTTAAATGTCTATATGCAATAATTATTTGAGCCCAAAGACCAATAATTTATGTACATTTAAGTAGTGGAGATCCTAGAGGATTATGGGATGTTACTTAGTATAGAATGGTATAAAACCTTCAAATAATACATGGATATGGACTTCTCTCATATGTGGTTACCTTGGATAGGTGTATCCAATTAGATACATGTTAACAAAAAAACCAGAATGGAACACATGATCATAAAATACAATGTAGTCAATGAAAGAGTGAACCGAGTATCCTTTGACATAGGTGTTTATACTTTGTCTACAAAATATACTAAAAAAAAAGCTTATAAGGATCCAAATTTTTAGTTTTATGGTCTTTGTATGTTTATGGGGCCCATTCCAAATAAGGTTCTAGAGTAGGAATTATTATCACTAATCCATTAGGGAAACTACACCTAGTTGTCTATAGGATCTAGTTTCCTTGCACCAATAACTTGGTAGAATATGAGTCCTTGATCTTATGACTACAATTTGCATTAAAATATAAGGTCAAAGAGCTAAGAGTGTTTGGATATTCTAAATTAATAATGAACCAAATTAGGAGCAATTTCCAATGTAAGTTATCTTATCTGAAGAAGTAAAAACATAGCATGTGAGATTTAATAGAAAGGTTCAGTGTTTTCAAATTCATCCCCATTCCTAGAGAAAAAAATCAAGTGGATAATTCATTGGTAATTGATAATGCAAACCTCACACCCCTAAATGTATAAAAGCTACAAAAAAATTTAATAAATCTCATCCATTATCCCTCATAACCAGATAATGTGAATAACTTCTAGGTCTTAGAATATGGCCACCACATTTTAGAATTCCTTAATAAATCAAGGGTATTTGAGACCCAATTTATAGATGAGGAAAAAAAGAGATGACCCTGAAAATGAATAATGTGACTAGGATGGCATTATGAATTTAAAATAAAACTGAGTTCCAAAAGGGATGATCTCCCTTGAGAGAGTGTTTGACCTTGACAAGCCCACACATAGATATAAGAGGCCAATACACTTAGACAAAAAGTATATATCAATTAATTTTGGATCATTAGACTAGCCCCAAGATATTCATATTGATCTAAATCACACTCTTGTTAAAGTTTAAAATTCATCAAATTGTTTTTTCAGTATAAAAATGTTATTATTTAGGCCTATAGAGACCTTAAGGTCTTTGAAACAAAGGTAATAACCCAAATTATCCCACTCAAGTAGAACTAGAAGCCCTTCAAATAGAGGTAGAAACTTGTGAATCCAACCCTAAAACCACATATTCTCTTAACCCAAATAAAAAATATTTGGTGTTACTGAAGGTAAGCTTCACAATTACATCACCATGAAGGAATGTATTTTTATCAACCCTAAACATGCTAATGTGATTTCCAAGATACCTTTGTCTAATAGTAAAATGGAATTAAATTCATTCTTTTGTAAGATTAAGTTTATACATAAATTCATATATGGTTTTGTCAAAGTTGTTAAACCTTTGAATTTAATGTTGAAAAAAGAATCGAAGGTGGAGTGGACTCTTATATCTAGGAAAGCCTTCCAGTAAATCAATGAATCCATCTTTTAGGCACCAATATTAATTATACCATACTACATTAAGGACTTCTACCTCTATCCCTTCACATTAGAGCATACCATAGCTACAGTGCTCACCCAAAATTTGGATGAAGATGAGCACCCAATCACTTGTGTGAGCATAAACTTGAAGGATACAGAGTGAAAGTATTCTACCCTACACAAGCATACTTATGCCTTGGTCAAGGTTATGAATAATTTTAGTCACTACATTTTAAAAAATAAGGTGCAAACCATCATCCTAGACCTAACCATAAATCTAATGTTGGGGCATAACCATAAAGCTAATGTTGGGGCATAATGAGATAGGAGAATGTAAATGTCAATGGATGTAAAATTTGTAAGATGATAACCTTGAAATAAATATTTTCAATCTGATTTGAGGACAAATTATTACTCACTTGACCACTAAAATTGACCTAAAGATTAGGGTGGTGCAATTGGACAAGTCAAAAATGGTCCATCAAGAGTGGTTTGATCCAATCGTCTACTACCTCCTTTATTTAAATCCTCCTCCATGACTCAACCAGATGCAGAAAAGAGCTCTCAGGCTAAATGTGTCCCATTATATGCTAAATTAGGTAGTTATATATATAAATAACTATGAATTAATCTATCTCATATGTCTATTTGAAGAATAAGTTAAGTAATTGATGACTATTTTCCATCCTTTAGTAACTACAACTATGCAAAAAATTCTATAAACTAGATACTATTGGGCCACAAAGATGTCCACACCAATGTGCATTTATTCCAGACCTTCACCAATAAGTAAATTCACATTTTAATGCCTTTGTAACCTATGATATAAGAACATCCTTTATCTCAATGAGGACTAGACTTTATTAGAGTCATCAACCAGAACTCATCAGTTGGATATAGATTCATACTTATAGCCACTAATTACTATAAAATATGGATAGAGTCAGTGGAAACCAAGGATATCACATCCAAGGAATTCATCAAGTTCTTTAAGGAAAACATAATAATGTGATTTGTCACCCTAGCCTCTCTAGTCTGTGATACTAGACCTATGTTTCAATAAATCGAGCTCACTAAATAGGATTATGAAAGTGGGATTACCTTGAGGTTATCATCAAACTAATTCCCATAAGTTAATGTTTTATCTTATTCAACCAACAAGAACCTAAGCTATGCCATCAATAAGTATGTAAAAAATAAGCCTAAAGACTAGCATTCACTATATAAATATGCTCTTTGGGTTGACTACAACAGATATAAGTAAGCCCTTAAAATATCTCCTTTTCTAATGGTATATGATTTGGATCCCATCTTCCCAATTTTTTTATTGTGGAACCTATTTCTAAATCACAATGTATTTTTTAAATAGTATACATTTTAAATGTATTATACACTCTATATGTTTTTTTTGGACCCCTTTTAATGGAAAATCATTTTGGGTTGATTTTTCCCATGGTTTTGGTACCCATTGTTTTATAATACTGCTTTATTGATGTATAATGTATTCATTGATATTTCATAGGTAATAAATTATGATAATAAGGGTTTGACAAGGAATAACAGAGTGTGTGAATTTAGGTGTGAATTTAAGAGGGTTTGTTGAGTGCAGCTCCAAATAATATTTGTGTATTGTAATTGTGAGAAGACTGATCTGAGAGTGGTTTTTACTCTCATGGCTTGTAATAAAATTTGAGCAAGTGTTTCTTAGTAGATGTAGCCCACATTGGGTGAACCATGTTATGTTTGGTCTTTTTGTTGTGCATTTTATTTTTGTTCTTTTTGCATCTCTATTTATATCTATTATTGTGATTTTGTGAAATTATTCTGCATCAATTCTTGTATTTATTCCTAGCAACTGCTATCAAAGCTTCAGATTATATTTATTAAAGTATTGAATCATGGAAGGGTTATTAGTTCAAGTGGGAGAAATGGTTGATGATCATAGATCAAAGGTTGAAAATTTCAATGGACATAACTTTGGTCTATGGAAGATGTAGATGGAGGATTACCTCTATCAAAAGGACCTCCATGCTCCACTAGGAGGAAAAGTAAAGCAACCAGTGAATATGATAGATGAGGCTTGGGAGCTACTTGATAGAAAATCACTTAGAGACATTAGGTTATGCCTTGCATCTTTAGTTGCATTTAATATATCATAAGAGAAAACCACAAAAGGTCTCATGAATGCATTAGGTAAGTTATATGAGAAACCCTCTACTTTTAATAAAATATTTTTAATGAAAAAATTATTTAATATGAAGATGTTTGAAAATGGTTCAATTTTTGATCATCTGAATGAATTCAATATGGTTGTGAGTATGTTGAATTTTTTAAAAATATATTTTGATGAAGTTAGGGATTTGCTTATTTTGTGTTCCTTACCAAAGATTTGGAATAACCTAATAAAGGTAGTGAGCAATTCAGTCTCTAATAATGCCAAGTTAAAGTTTGAAGATGGCATAAGAGTAATCCTTAGAGAATAAATATGATGAAAAAGCTCTGGGGAGACTTCAAATTGAGGTGATGCTTTAGTTGTGGAGATTAAAGGGAGACAAAATTTTAGAGGAAAAGGAAAGCATGGAAAATCAAATGGTCTGGGAAGGTCAAAATCAAGGGCTAGGATGGTATGTTGGCACTATGGAAAGACTGGGCATGTGAAGAAGGATTATTGGTCTCTTCAGAACAAGAACAAAAATTAGAAAAACACCAAAGATGTGAATGTGGCAATATGTAATTTTTGTCATGATGCATTAATTCTCTTTGTTGACAATATTATTGAGTCTTGGGTTTTAGATTTAGGGGCTTCTTTTCATGCTATACCATATAGGCATTATTTTATTGATTATGTTTAAGGAGATTTTGGACATGTTTACCTTGGTGATGATGAGCCTTGTTGCATAGTAGGAAAAGGAAGTGTTCAGATCAAGATGCATAATGGGAACACTTAGATACTAAAGGATGTCAAACATGTACCTAAGTTGAGATGGAATTTGGTATATGCAGGATAGCTAGGTAGTGAAGGTTGTATGGTGACATTTATAGTAGATTCTTGGAAGGTAACCAAGGGTGCTCTTATGATAGCAAGAGGTAAGAAATTTGGTACCCTATATTTATCAAGTAGTGTTGATTATTGCAATTTAATTTTTATAGATGCAGATGCAACTTTGTGGCACAATAAGCTCAGTCACATGAGCCAAAAGGGTATGCAAATTTTGAAGGATCAATTGCTTAGATTTTTGTGAAGACTATGTGTATGAAAAACAAAAAAGAGTAAGTTTCTCAAGGTTGGACTTATGAGGAAGGAGAATAAGTTGGAGCTAGTTCATTCAAATGTATGGGGGTCAGCTCAGGTATCTTCTATTGGTGGGTCATCTTATTATGTCACGTTTATTGATGATTCAACTAAGAAAGTTTGGGTGTATGGCATTAGAAGAAAATTTGTTGTGTTTTATATGTTTAAAAAATGGAAAGCCTTGGTTGAGAATGAAATAGGTATCAAGTTAAAATTTCTTAGGTCAGATAATGGTGGGAAATATTGTAGTAATGCATTTTTTATTATTTTTCAAAGAATGGAATTCATATATAGAGGATGGTTCCAAGAACTCCATTGTAGAATGGAGTGTCAGAAATGATGAATAGGTCTATCATGGAGCATGCTAGGAGCATGAGGTTGCATGCAGGACTGCCTCTTCAATTTTGGGTACAAGCAGTAAACATAGTTGTATATCTGATAAATAAAGGTCCTTCATCTACTTTAGATGGAGGCATACCTAAGGAAGCTTGGTTTGGTAAGAAGATTGATTAGTCATTTCCTAGAATATTTGGTTGTGAATCCTTCATTCATATTGATAAGGATGATATGACCAAGTTAGAGGCTAAGTCTAAAAAAAGCACCTTTATTGGTTATGGTGAGGATGACTTTGGTTTTTGGATTTGGAGTCTTAAGGATAAGAAAATATTTAGGTCTAGGGATGTTGTCTTTAATGAAAAATTCATGTATGAACAGCAGTTATAAGATCAAAATGAGGATTCTAAAAAAGAATACACAGTACTCGAGGATTTTATAGATGATAAAGTATCCAAGCAACCAGTTTAGGCACCTACTTCACAAAAACCCCAAACTCCTATGGTGAGAAGGTCTTCTAGGGTAATAATGGAACCTAAATGTTTTTCTCCATATCTTAATTATTTATTTCTCACTGACAATGGATAGCCAGATTTCTTTGAAGAAGCAATGTAGGTAGAAGTCAAGAAGTGGGAACAAGTTATGGATGAGGAGCATTAGTCAATCATGGAAAATTAGACTTGGTATTTGGTAACCCCGCTTGAATGTAAGAGATTATTGTAGAACAAGTGGGTGTGTAGAGTTAAAGAAGATGATGGAGGCAAAAAAAGGTACAAGGCCTAATTAGTGGTAAAGGGATTTACACAGAAGAAGGGAATTGATTTTGATGAGATTTTTTCCCTAGTAGTAAAGATGACTTCTATTAGGACTATTCTTGGGATAGTGGTCATAGAAGACTTACACTTAGAGCAGCTAGATGTGAAGACTGCATTCCTTCATCATGATTTGAAGGAGGACTTGTAAATGGAGTAGCCATAGGGATATGATGTCATGGGAAAGAAGAACATGGTGTGTAAATTGAAATAGAGCTTGTATGTCCTAAAACAAGCTCCACGATAATGGTAAATGAAATTTGACAATTTTATTATGGAACAGGGATACTTTAGGTGTCATTCAGACCATTGCATATATATCAATAAATTTTATGATGGTGATTACATTATCCTTTGTCTATATTTGGATGATATGTTGGTTGCAGGTAAGAATGTGCAAGAAATAAAGTTACTCAAAGAACAACTTAATAATTCCTTTGTTATGAAGGATTTGGGAGTATCAAAATAAATCCTTGGTATTAGAATAACTTGAGATAGGAAGGAATGAAAGCTGAATTTATTCCAGGAAGAGTACATCAAAAAGGTCTTAGAGAGGTTTAGTATATAGGATGTTAAATCAATTGGGACTCATTTGGTAGGTCATTTCAAGTTATCAAAGGAGCAGTGTCCCAAGATAGAGGAGGAGAGAATCTAGATGTCATATGTAGCATACTCATCAACTATTGGCAGCTTGATGTATGCCATGGTGTGCACTAGGCTGGATATTGCCCATGTAGTGGGATCAATAAGCAAGTACATGAGTGATCTAGGTAGAGAACACTTAAAGGTAGTGAAGTGGATCCTTCAATATTTAAGAGGGACCATGGGGATAGTTTTAAGTTATGGTGGATTGGACACCACTTTGTGTGGTTATGTAGATTCAGACATGGCTAGAGATTTAGATAATAGGAGTGCAATAGGATATGTATTTACTATAGGTGACACAATAGTGAGCTACATTTCATGACTACAGAAACTTGTGGATTTGTCAAACATAAAGGCTGAGTATGTTACTACCACAGAGACAAGAAAATAAATTATTTGGTTACAACAATTGCTTGAAGAGTTGGGGCATAAGTAGGAAGAAGGGAAGCTATATAGTGATAGTCAGAGTGATATACATCTAGGAAAGAACTCTTATTTATACTCTAGGATGAAGCATATATAATTGACATACCATTTCATTAGGATAACTTTGGAGGAAGAGAAGTTGAATATGGAGAAGATTCATACTAATTATAATCTTGTAGACATGATGACCAAGGTGGTCATAAGGGAGAAACTAAAGCTATGTTCAGTTTTGGTTGGCCTTCATAGTTGATAGTGAAGGGTTGAGAAGCCTGCTCAGAGGAAATTAGTCTCCAAGTGGGAGATTGTTGTGTTATGGAGCCTATTTATAAATTACAATGTATTTTTCAAATACTAATCATTTTAAATGTACTATACACTCTATATGTTTTTTTTGGACCCATTTTAATGGGATACCATTTTGGGTTGATTTTGCCCACAATTTTGGTACCCATTTTTTTTTAATATGTATTATGTATTGATGGATATTTCATAATTAATAAATCATGAGAACAAGGGTTTGAGAAGGAATAATAGAGTGTGTGAATTTAGGTGTGAATTCAGGAGGGTTTGTTGAGTGTAGCTTCAAATAATATTTGTGCATTGTAATTATGAGAAGACTGATCTAAGAGTGGTTTATACTCTCATGGCTTGTAATAAAATTTGATTAAGTGTTTCTTGGTGGGTCTAGCCCACATTGGGTGAACCACATTATATATGGTCTTCTTATTGTACATTTTATTTTTTTCTTTCTGCATCCTTGTTTATATCTATTATTGTGTTTCTATGAAATTATTTTGTGTTGATTCCTATATTTATTCCTAACACCAATGACCCTTAAGTTTCTAATTTAAAATTTCATGCAAAAGTACTTAGAGGACACTAAAAAGGAAAACTCAAGGCTGTTAGAGATTATCTAAATTAAAAATGCATGAAAAGAGACTCTGCATAATTTCAATAGACATCAAACAATACTCAATATATGGTTTGATAAAATGGCAAAGCTGAAATCCTTTCAAATATTAGAATTAGTCTTGTTATGGGATAAATCACACAAGAATAAATGGAAAGATTCAAAACTTGATCTACTTTAGATTGGACCATACCAGATATATATGATGGTGGGAGCATAATGTATTTCAATTGAAAGACCTTAAAGGGAATGACCTCCCACTACTTGTGAATGGATAGTTATTAAAGCATTACTTCTTGGTTATCCCTTCCAATGTAACTTCATAATATCTCCCAGGGTAAAGGATTGGTGATGTAAATATTAGATTAGAGTTAGCTAATTTTATTTAGTTGTGTGCTTGATTTTGTTTTGTTGAGTTTTTACTTTCATGTTCCTTATTTTTGTTCTTTTTATGTGTGTGTTTTTTTTGTTTTGATATTTCTCTTATTTCCTCCTTATTCTCCCTTTCTAACCTTATAGCAATTATACCTTGTTCCCATGATTCATATTGAGAATTAGCTAAGATATTTTTGATAAGATAGATTTTAATCTATTTTTTTCCCCATGCTCTTGAGTTTGATCACTTCAAAATTGACAAAGCACTAAAAATACAATCCCATAACTGGAAGGTAGAAAGTGACCCTATTATTGAACAATGTGATAATCAAATGAACTTATCTTGATAAACTAAAAGGATTAGGAGTAATCAATTCATAACTGATAAAATGAATTGATAAAATACCTATTTTAATAAATGACATCACAACACTTAAAAAGAACACATCAATCATAGCCAAATCATTGAGCAAGCACAGACATTCTTGGTGTAAAGAGTTCATTGAACCATTCCTACACTTTAGCTATATTTGTCCCCAATCCTCCTATATTAAGTAAAATAAACATATAAATAAAGTAAATCTAAATCTCATGAAAATGCAAGTTTCTTCTTAAACAAGGGTGGTTTAGGTAACCTCCATCACAAGCTTTATGGCCTAGCTAGAAATGGATCAAGGCCTTGAGTGGGACCAAAGGCATATTTTTTGTGACTATAGATGCTTGGTTGGTATCAAATTAATTATAAACCCTTCCTTAGCAAAATTATTTAAATAAATTACTTTTCAAGGAGTTTTGAGTATTTAATATATGTCTAAGCTTTCCCAATGGATTCAAAATAACAACAGAATCACTTTTTGTATAAAATGACCCTCTAAAAGAATCAAGGCCTAGTATGTTGTTTATTGAAATATAATTGAGCACTCTATTTTCCTATAATTTCATCTAAAGGGAGATTTAGTTACTTATTTCATAGTTTAGTAATGGAGGCCCACATTCTAGATTCTAAAAATGGAGGTAGCATTTTCATTGTAGTAGTCACCATTTGTTGTGACCAACATGCCCCTTTTTTAAATTTTCAAATCAGGGCCCTATTTGAGCTTAAATTTCATGTTTGTTCCTTGTTGTGAAATGAATCAATCCAAGTCTAATCTAGAATTCATCATCTTAATTCTAAGTTTTTTATTCAAAAAGAAGTCTTGATTTGATTCTAAACAAAGTGTTCCCACAGTTACTCTAGTAATTTGATTGATACTTGAGTCTAAAAGTTGAAATAGACACATTTATTGAAGTTATTTTATGCATCTATTCGGATTTTAGTACTATAATGTTGATTGACTTTATATTTTGGATTTATTAATTATTTGATATAACTTGATTTTTACCCAAGTTTGTTTATTCTCCTCAGGATTATTCTGGATTCATAGAGTAACCTTGACAAAGCTTACTTGATCTAGCTCAAAAAGCTCTCTTATGATATGAATTACTTTTCATACTTAGTCATTTTACTATATTTTATCTGCACATACCTTCACCACACATTTTTTTCACCTCAAGAAACTATCAAATTTAAGAATGGATAGGTCCCTACAAGTCAAACTCTAATGGCTAGACCCTAAGATTTGATATTATTCCATGTGTCAGCACCTGGCTTCCTTATGAAGGATGTTTAAAATGACAGTCTTTTTATTTGAAAAGTATCTTAGTTCACATGATTTAGACACATGTCATCCTCTTTCTTCTTTGTTTTTAATGAGGTAATGGTTCTAAATCCTTTTCACCCAAGAAACCAAATAACTATGATTGTGCCACATGTCCTCATCCTAGTTACTCACTTCTATCGATTCAAATAACTAAATCAAGGACTTTACAATACCTTGAGCTTTGAGATCATTCCATGTGTCTCTATCTCATTCCTCCAAATCAAAATAAGGAATAAGACAAGTCATGGATGTCTAGATAAGTGAGATCATACCATGTGGCACAACCTCATTCATCCATAGCTAATGGGATCAATCCCAAGTCATGAGGTCCTTGAATCATTTGGACAAGTGAGGGTAATGCTTATGGTAACATCCCATTCATATATAGTCTAAATTTAGATGCACATATTCGAAACAGGTGATCATCTAGATAAGAAAAGGTCATCCACATGGTAGCATCCTTTTAATTATCCTATAGATATAACAAATCACAAAATATATCCCATAAACCATTAAATTAATGATATCAATCCACGTGTCTCTATCTCTATAAATTATGATTAAAGGTCCAATGACATAGCAATCAAATTTAATTCTAGATGAATAAGTGAGATCAGACCAAGTGTCACATTACAAGTAAAGCATCTTAGATAAATAAATCAAGGCTCAGATACATGAAAAATAGACATGAGGAAAGATGAATGACTCAATAAGATGATGAAGAAGTCAAAATAATCAACATCATATCACATTTTCCCCTTAGGACAAATCATATTTGAGAAAAGAAGGTGGGCCCAAAAATCAGTATGGTAAGACATTTGTCATTTTTTAAATTATTAAAGAGACCCATGTGGCCAACCCCTCAATTTTTCATAGTGCCACAGAGGCAAACGAGATGTGTTCTCCCCACACTTATTACAAATAATAATTCTAGAAAATATGCTCCTCTATGAGTCTTTTGTCAACTTACATATTTTCAAACTCATCGATTAATCATTGGTGGCTTAGGAAATCCTACCAGAACCATTATGATGTAGTTCACATCAGACCTCTCCTTAGTGTTCCTTAGTGGGACATGGAATTCCCTTTTGTCTTATCTATTATGGAGTGAAAAATAATCTAACATAATTTTTTTTACCATTTTAAGCCATGATGACCAAGAGTGGGATCACATGCCTCTTTGAGGAAATACCTATCTCTCCCTTATATATATACATTACTACCTAGTATGTTAGAAGGGTCGACTCTATTTATAAAAAAACATTGTTGAAATAATGAAAAATTTATTTTATGTGTAAATGTGTATAGTTTCCTTGAAGGTCTTCCACTTTATTTTTACTTTAATGGATTAGCATTAATGTTATAAGACTATAATTTATGATTTTATATAGAGTTTATGCTTTAACTAGAATGTGCTTCTATTTTTTTAATTAGATTTTTTTATTCCTTTCACTTTATTTAGAGTATGTAAGGATGTATATAATTAAATACATTAATTTTTGCATTTCATTCATTAAAGGAGACTTAAAATTAAGCATTTTCCCTTCCTCCTCAGAGTCTCTCCCTATGTGACTAAAGCCTAAGCCATCACAAAACTTAGAATATAGTGGTGCAACTATAACTAGGCACATTTTGGTCTTGGAAATATTTGAATTTCCCCTTTAATTAGAATATTTTATTTATTTCTTACCCTCCCTCTCTTTTGATGCTTATCTGTGAAAAAGTGATCTTTCCATTTATTTATAAATAGTGATGTGAAACAAAGTAGAGCTCTAAAATTTAATGTTGCAATTGGTCTAGTTAGAATTGTATAAGTTATGTGAGTCAATGATAAAATTGGTATTGAAACTCTAGTAGAATCATTGCATCTCTTAGAGATCTATTCCAAGCAAGCTATTTAATGTAACCCTATATATGTAGTTTGTGCCCCAAATTATCTCGATATAAATCTTAAAATGAGAGGATGTTAGTCCCCCAGTTGTTCCTTGAACTCGTTTGATGTATCTAATCTAATAGGTGCAACTAGGACTGATATCTTGGCATGAACAACAAAAACATTTTTATTTATTTATTAGATTTTATTTTAAATGGTATAAAACACATTAATACATAGTAGAGTATAGTAACTTTGTCTCTTAGAGGTTTGATAAGTTGTAATGAAATTGAATATTATCATCAATGTTAACTCTTTCAATATACAACTAAAATGGGCCTAATTATAAAAGCTTGTGTACTATATTAATGAGGCACAAGTTCGAATATAATAGGGGTAGATTCATTTATCACTAATTTACCTTCACCTTTCCCTTTATTTTTTTTAGCAAAGAATAAATAATGATTTTATTTGAGTAACTTGAATGTTAAGGTTAGAATTTTTCTTCATTAATTTTTATGAGAAAAATCTTTTTTTCCTTATTAGATTTATCAATGATAAGTCCTTATCTCTATTTTTCTTTTTCTTTTTTAAAATTAGGCATACTCATTATGGCCATTTAGCTATCAATGTTTTATCTTTGGTTTTTTTTTTAATTAGGCATGCTTGTTATGGCCATATAGCTATATATTATGGAGTGAGGAATCTTCTAACATAATTTTATTTTACCATTTCAAGCCATGATGACCAAGAGTGGGATTGCATACCTTTTTGAGGCAAGACCCATCTCTCCCTTTTATATATATTACTACCTAGTATGTTAGAAAGATTGCCTCTATTTTCCAACAAACACTGTTGAAATAATGCAAAATTTATTTTATGTGTAAATGTGTATGGTTGCCTTAAAGGTCTTCCATTTTCATTTTACTTTAATTGATTAACACTGATGTTATAGGACTACAATTTATGTTATTCTACAGAGTTTTTGCTTTAACTAGGATGTGATCTATGATTTTAGTTATCTTTTTTAATTCCTTTTTATTTATTTGGAGTTTTTAAGGATTTATGTAATTTAATACATTAATGTTTGCATTTAATTCATTAAAGGAGAGTTATAATTAAGCATTTTATCTTCCTCCTCAGAGTCTCTCCCTATGTGACTGAAGCTCAAGTGATCGCAAAACTTATGATATAGTCGTACAACTATAGATAGGTGCATGTTAGTCTTAGAAGCATTTGCATTACCCCTTTAATTAGAAGACTTTATTTCTGCCTTACCCTCCCTCTCTTTTGATGTTTATTTATGAACAAGTGATATTTCTATTTATTTATAAATAGTGAAGTGAAACAAAGTAGAGATCTAAAATTTAATATGTTGCAATTGGTCTAGTTAGAAGTGTATAAGTTCTGTGAGTCAGTGATTAAACTAGTATTGGAACTCTTGAGATATCATTACATCTCTTAAAGATCTATCCCAAGTAGGATATTTAGTGAAGACCCTTACCTACAGCTCGTGCCCTAGATTATTTTATCATCAATCTTAAATTGAAAGGACATTAGTCCCCCCCAATTGTTCCATGAACTTCTCAATGCATCTAATCCAATACTTGTAGCTCGGATTGAGATCTTGACAAGAACAACAAAAAAGCTTTTATTTAATGGATTTGATTTTAAATGGTATAACATGCATTAATACAGAGTAGAGTATAATAACTTTGTCTATTAATAGGTTTGATAAGTTGTGATGAAATTGAATATTATCACCAATGTTAACTCTTTCAATAGACAACTAAAATGGGCCTAAGGATAAAAGCTTGTGTATATATTAATGAGGCACAAGTTTGAATCTAATAGGTGTAGAGTCATTTATCATTAATTTACCTTCACCTTTCCTTTTATATTTTAGCAAAGAATAAATAATAATTTAGTTTCATGAATAAATTGAATGTTAAGGTTTGCATTTTTCTTCATCAATTTTTATGAGAAAAAGTTTTTTTCCTTTATTAGATTTATCAATGATGACTCCTTTTATCTATTTTAATGTCTTTCTATTTTTAAATTAAGCACACTCACTATGGCCATATAGCTATCATTTTTTTGTCTCTATTTTTCATTATTTTTTTAAATTAGGCATGCTCACTATGGCTATATAGCTATTAATGTTTTTTATTCAATCACTTACAGAGAGACTCGTTCACATGATCTCTCTTCTCATAAATCTAGGATTTGAAAACAAGACAACCATCCCATAAATTATAAGGAAATAATAAAACTAAGAAATTAAAATTGCACATAATCTACCAATAAAATAACCATATTTAAAAAAATTAATCAATGATTAAATCTAAGAAATGAAAACTATAAATTGAATTAAGGGTCACAATAAAAAGGTGAAATCCCTCCTTGTATATCTTCTCCATTAAATTGACATCAAATAATAAAATAAGTTCATGGCACTTAAGCAAGTAGGAGACTCCATATTAAATAAGTACACTAATATTATTAATTT
This sequence comes from Torreya grandis, assembly GCA_037957365.1. NCBI lineage: Eukaryota > Viridiplantae > Streptophyta > Pinopsida > Cupressales > Taxaceae > Torreya > Torreya grandis. Next base: position 1,520,982 of record JARHVA010004177.1, on the reverse strand, counting down.
GTATATCACCAATTTGATTAGATAGTATGAGAGAGTTTCGATTGAAATAAATTTGTTTTTAAAAGTTAACCCAACACATAAATGGATTATTGAAGAAGAATTTAATGTAATCATGTCATTTTTTAAAAATGGAAGAATTCACAAAATTTAAAGCTTCTTAATCAATTCATATCGGACTTCTTGTTTGATATTCATTTGAATAATGGTAATGATTTTTAATCAACATGAATATTCCATTGTATGATTCACCAAACATGGATTTATTTCAACAAGTTTTATCCCCTAGTTCTATGCCATAAAACAACACCCATATTTTTATATTAATAAGTATTTCAGCTTATGACTATCATCTACAACATACACTTCTTTATGCAACCCTTCACATGAAATTCCCACATGCTACATACATTGCATGTTATCCTACACATCTTGAATGTGTTACTACTTTATACATGATTGCAATTCAATATACTTATAAATAAGTGAAAAATGATTATGAAGATTTATGAATAAGTGTTATGTTTGTGTTAGTTGATCATTGAGATCCATTATGTGTATAATATGTTATAATATTTTCAAGTAATTTAAACATACAATTAATTAAAGAAAACACAACATGAAAGAGATACATAATATATTTTCCTCAAAAAACTTAGTGTGAGAAAACTCCAAAAGAGTAAAGCCATGCCTCCTCATCTCCACTATACTTTTTAATTTACAATTCCATGCATTCTTAGGATTAAAAGGATATTAACTTCTTAATTACTCCTACACTTGAAATGCCATATGTATTATTTAGTGGATAACTTGCTCAGCCATCTTAATTGTGTAGTCCTCAACTCAGATTTACTCTACCCTCAAGTATATTTTTCCATCAATTGCCTATCTCTAATGTCTTTAAATATTTTATGAACTCTTTTAATAACTCTATAGGTTCATATATATATATACATATATATATATATATATATATATATATATATATATATATATATATATATATATATATATATATAATAATTAAAATAATTCATGTTTAAATCTATAATCCAAAGATTCAAGAAATAAATACTAAACACCTCTCTATCACTTCAACTTATTATAACTAAATAGTGTAGCGGTACAATGACTTTTTTGAAATCATGTGAAAATACCACAATTTTTTCTAAAAATTCATGGCATTGTTGTGGGAAAATCTTATACAAATTATAGAGGCCATCAATTTCACATATGAATTTGTATCAACATGCCATTTTTTTAAAATTGTGTGATTATTTGATAGGAATCCCAAGTATGTACTCAAAAATAATTTTGATTCTAAACATATTCTAATTTGGCCCTTATATTGTAAATTAGTTATTTTAAAGACTCCTCAACCCTATTTGACAATGAATTATCTTATCGACTGATTTGGAAAATCTTATTAATCTAAAATTCACATAACAGACCTAGAATTAAAAGAATTTTAGTCCCACAAAATCTAGTGACTAAAAATATAAGGATTTGCCTTTTATCTTCTCATATGGGATACCAATTTTATCATCCCCTTGGACTATAATTTATTCCTCTCTCTTGGAGAATTATTTCCCAAATTGAAACTTAGGATTCCATGACTCCTCTTGATCTCTACCTAATAATCATCTTACATTCTTCTATGTCTCAACCTTAGCTGATCCTGTTGGCCCCTTTTATAAAATACACATGATGGTAGGCTAGAGTGAATCTATCATTTAGGATATGTTGATTAAACATCCTCCTTATTTTTCACATTATTTAAAAAAGTGAAGGAAAAAAATACATTGCATAATGTAAGTGGTTTTATAACATGTCACCATCTTTAAAAAATTCCTTTATCTTAGGTCTTGCATCTCCATAAATACAATTATTATAAAAATTTGCCACCATAGGTTAGTAGAATTTCAAATTTTGGTCATAATGTTCTTAAATTTGTTTGATATCCTTTTGGGGGTCTTGTATTGATGTCATAGCTTATCCTATGGTGGTGCCTTTTAATGGTATCTTAAGATGTTTCAAGGTCTTATGTAAAGTCTAGTTAAACTATGAAGTCATGGCACTCAATTGATTAACCAGTCTTTAGAGATTCATCCTTTATGAGGTGTTTAATATAGATTAATATATATTGGGATAAATTAAGGTAAATGTTATATTTGTTTTATGCTTATCCAAGTCATCCTATGTCAAATATAATATGCTTCAAGCTAGTCTAAAAGTCATAGAATTCAAATAGATTATTTTGTGGCATGTGTAAATTTTTGAAAAGCATATTATATCCCTCTTGAATGTACATCTTGTCAAGGTATCAAAATTTTCCTTGTTTAACATATAACTTACTCATGAAATCTCCTTGTCTTATTGTTCCACCTTTAAATATAGTGTAACATGAAGGTCGAAAGTTATGAAAGATTATTTGTAATTATAATCCCATCATACAGTTATTAATAACTTCATGGAATGTTAGGTATGTATATATATTAGGATATTGAGCAATATGAATAGGTTTCATAAAAGGAGGAGGTAGGTTATGAGAAGATCATGTAAGATTTTATGTTGCTTCAAACATATTCAAATAATAAAAATTGAAACAAGAGTGATAGGCATTTTATAAAATCTAATCCAACTTCCCAAATCTCTAAACCATGCTCAAAGAGAATTTTTAGTTCCAAATAAGCAAGAAACCCAGTCAATTTCTCCATCAGGTCACTTGCATAAGCTAGGAAGTCCAATGGGTTTTACATTGGATCATGGAGGAGAGAGAAATGTTGGACCAAATATATTAGGGTAAGGATGGGACCCTATTTTCCTTCCAAATTTTGGCATTGGTTCATATATTGAATATCTCTCCTTTATGAATAATCACTAAGAGTGTTTGCAGTTCCTTAGACCCCTCCAAAACCCCAACATCATAGTTTTCTCTTGTTTAAAGTGCATTTATGAATCCATTGATGCAAATGGAATGTTTTTTTAGTTCTTAAATGTCCTAAATAACCATCCTAAACCTTTTTCAATCAAATTTCCAATGCAAATAATGGTGAAATGTGTATGTACAAGTTGCAGGGTTTTAAGAATGCAAGTGTTAAAGTGAGAAAAGGTGTTTTCTAGGGTTTTATGTGATTTATTGAATGAATACAATGGCTATAATGGTTAAATTGTATCATAAAATTCCTAATTTAAAAATAATTATGTATTTATACCTCATAAAACTCAATATATGCTCATTTCTCTTTTACTAGGTGCCATTGTTCTAAATTTATGGGTTGTTGCAAGTCTAAAAGGGTGGTTTTAGGTAGTTTTCTTAATTTATCATGACCAAAAAATGATGTTACTGGTTATATGGGTTCATATAGGTTATAATTAAAAAATAATTAGGTATGTATACCTCATATAACTCAATAAAATGCTAAAATATAGACCTATAGTCATGCAGATGAAGAAAATGCAAGGTAAGCCAACACTAAAAAGGCTATAACTTGAGCTTTAGATCTCCAAAACTTATGAAATTTTAAATAAGTGTTGGTATAAACATTTTAAAAAAATCCGAGTGGTTTTAGGTCCATATAGTTCATTAAGAGAGATAAAAATCTAAAACATTGGTTTATACTCCCCTATAGGGCAGCAAACAAGTTATTTAAAAAGATTTTTATTTGAGAGTTTGATGAGGTGTTTATGAGATTTTAAAACTCTTACAGGTATTTCCAATTTATACATTTAAAATTGGCCCAATAATATATCTAGGTGAGCCTTAAACTCGTTTTTGATCCCCTAAGCTAATTTAGGGCTTCTTGAGACCTAGAAAGACCAAATTGGGAATTATTAGGAGTTTCAAGTGGATCAAAGAGATAAACACTTGCATGGATTTATATGATAACATGAAAATTATTTTCAAATCCTCATTATTCCTCTTATATTCCCAAATAATTCTAATTCACCAAGTTATAGGTTTCTAAAATGTATTTGACAAGCTTGGTAAGATGACAAAGTGAGCATATGAGATGTCAGACCTATTTCATCAGTTTGAGGAGTTTCATATCATCTCATGAGGTGTCAATAATAGATATAAATGTGGTGGAGTAATTTATTAAAGTTTTAACTCCTCAATCAAATAAGGAGGGTAGTTTTAATAAGAAGGAGAATCAACAAGCAAATCAAGAACTCCTACACCACCTTGAGAAAGACATCATTTCATTAAGTTACACGTGTTAAAGAGAATGATAATACTATTGTTGGCCTCTTCCACTTTGAATTTTAACTAAATTTTGAAGTAATACATTTTTAATGGACTCTTTCAGCATCCATTCTCCCTATTCTCTCTCATTTCTCTTATATGTAATGCCTTGAAAGGTTTGTAATGGATCCTCAACCTAAGTATGGTGAAGCCCTGCTCAAATAAAACTTGTTATTTGCCTTGGAGTTGAATAAAATATAATTTCCAACCTTATTAATTTTGAAACTAGGGTATACTCATGGTAGTTGATAAATTTTAGTAGTGGTATCATATCTTTCTTTGATTTATCCTATCTCATTACCTACTTGATTTTAGCAGGTTATATGGAGTGTAGTACATGGTCATGTATTAACTAAGTATGGAGATTGATTCATGAATGTCTCCTATGTGACCTCTTTATCATCCCCTCTTTTTTATTATCTTTATCTTCACCTTCATATTGAAATAATAATGCTTAGAGGCTCATGTTGAGTTAGTGCAGTAGGTTTCAGTCATAGTTCATGTTCTTAGTGCAGCCTAGGCAAGTGGAAGGTATTAATTTTGGTGTATCACCTTGATATTTTGTTTACTTTCTCTCTCAATCCCTTTCCATTTCAATCATTAGGCTTAGTTTTAGTTTCAAGGTGAAGGATCAAGGGAGATATCCCTATATAGATATTCACCTCATTGATTAGGCCACCCACAGCCTAGAGGTGTCTCCATGTTATCACCTAAGTGATGAGGCTTGAACAACCTCCTCAAGGATGAAATTTAGTGTGTTAACATAAACATAAATGGATTGAAAACTCAATTCCATTTAAAATTTTACATGTATCTTTCAACTCAAAACTTGCCTCAAAATAAATGAAATATACATTAAATGAAACATATTAAATTAAGAAACAGGGATGCCAAAACATACATCCATCACAATCAACAGTATTATTTTGGAGTAATACTTACCATAGACACACTTCTCACCATGTATTAATCACTTGATTTCATGCCTCTTCTTCTCCCTCCATGGAAGAACCTTGTGTTCATGAGCATGCAAGCTAAAAGATTCCCATAAATAGGTTTCCAACTCCTACCATACCAAAACTAGTTTAGAGAACATGTTTAAACCTTACTCTATATGCATACAACAATTTTAAATCATGCTAAAAAAAAAATTGACAAATGTTTATATTTAATATTGTCCATAACAAGACCAAAAAAGGCATGCTACTTTTTTATTATAAAAAATCTAGCCTATACCTCCACACTACAATCATGTGAGTTCAAAAATTTCCATAAGTCACTAAACTACTACATGATGTAAATTTTAATTTTCATGAATAAGTAAATAAAACCAACATATTTTTACCTTTTTAATACCTTGGTCTTCAACCTATGCTTGCATCTCTCTATTAACATAAAGTGCCTCTTTTATCCATCTTTCCAAATGTTACAAGAAAATGGTAAGGAAAACATACAAATTTTCATATCCACATGAACATGAGAATTATAAAAATGATACAACCTCTTTGATGCAATGGGCTACTCATAAATTTCATTATCAAATAGAATGAGTACTCCATATACATCCTTAATGATTGAAATATATACATACTTACTTATATAAATGAGGTTAATTTCCTTACTTTTTTCAACATTGAAAACCAAATATTAATCCATATGTACATACATGTGAATGTTAATCAACATCTTAGCCATGAAAAATTATGTCTAAGAAACCAATATTGAATGATTATCATTACCCAATTGTAATGGTGATTAGGACATCTATGGGTTTCTCCCTCTTCATGGTTCCATCTTGGTGTAAACATCTAAATTTGGTATAAGCCTTGCTTGTCATATGCTTTTATGTGACTTTACATATATAGACTATTAATGGTAAATATGGACTTATTGGTGCATCTCTCTTAGTCTTGTGTCTCATTATCTACTTTACTTGATTGTAAAGTCTATTATTTTAGTCTTTTCATCTTTCTTGACTATATCACAACAATCCCTAGTGTTTTTTTCTTATCTCTAAATTTTCTATGGCTCTAGAAAAATTACAGTAATCTCATATGGATTCAGCTACCAATATAATCTATAATTACTAGAAGTGTCCCAATGCATCATTTGGGTCTACTTTGGGTCATGTTAGCCTTTTGGGTTTCTTTATTTTACATGCTTGGATCTTTTTTGGTAAGATTTTATGTGCCAACAGTTTACCAATTCCAAATTGAGAAATTTTTATATACAAAATCCCTTAGAGGCATTTAAGAATAAGCTCTCACTAATTAATAAAAGGAACACTTAGATAACATAATGATTTATCTTACTATTATTCAAACTCTAGAGTTTATAAATGATGTATCTATTTGAATGTTTGTACCAATGGAAGAGTTATGCAAAATTACATGTATACTTGCATTCACACGATTTGGCACACATACACATTAGTGGAAGAACTATATGTGGTTTTAACCATCTTCAGAGTATTAGCAATGTAGTCAATGCTTAGTTAGTCACTGAATATTGGGTAAGGTCAACCCAACCCAACCCACTAACCCATTTTTCTAGGTTACATTGGTCTCAAGAGTGTGAGATAGGTTTTTAAATAAAGGAGAAGAAAAACATAACTATTCAATATTTCTAATTATATCTTATTATACAAGAGTTATTTCCAAACATATTCACAATGATCTAACTTATCATAGACTAACATAGACATCTTAGATGAATCTAGTGCATAACTAATGGATCTAGCTACCATAGGTGTCCAAAGAATACCAATTTTGTCTATAAAGTAGAAACAATTTTTTCCTAATATGAGCCAACACATATCCCTTGTAGAGCCTCCTTAATGACTATGATAGAGTAGACGACTAGACAGAACCCTAAATAAGATAATTACCATGTTTTTTATGTCATTTCCATGGATAATGAATTTTAATAAATTAGTTATACTATATTGTTACAATTATAATTTTTTAATTTAAACATATATTTTACAATCTAATTAGACTTAATGTTTTCTCTTATTTATAACACTAAATCCAATTTCAATTAAAACATATTGGTAACCTAGATCCTTGCATCAAACATTAAAAAATCCTAAGTTTCCTTAGATTTTCATCTTTTAATCACTAATGTCTCATATTTATGCATTTAGATCCATTTTTCAAATCTTTTTTCTAATTTTCCCTTCACAATTGACATTTTTCTAGGCTTTCCATCTGTCAAACCTTATATTTCTATGTTTTTTCTCATTATAGGAGTAGGATTGTGTTTTTTCTCTTTTTCAACCTAGGGTTTGGTAATTTCTCTATGAGTAAGGATCATAAAATACTAATAGGTCTAATCGTATGTACCCCATATCATCTACCCATGCCATGCCTTATATTTATGCTAATGAGTGGATAAATCAAGTTGTATATTATCATGTGTGTATGTATAATAATAATGCTTATGTAGATGAATAATATGATGTGTAAAGGAAATTACTATGATAGTTATGATCATCATGATGCTTAATATTGGAAATCTAGTGATTTATCTTTCTATAATTTTAGTGAAGAAGAATAAAAATACAATAGGCTTAAAAAGCAAGAAGTTAATTATCCTTCTCCTTTACATTCTTTTACCAGTCATACACTAAAACAAGAATAAATCAACACTGAATTATCTAATACACTTCCTAATCCTATTAATATTCCACTTAATAATGAATATACATTAATTCAATGGATAGAGAATGTACAAGCTAAGTCAAATGATGTTATGCCTTATAATTTTGTTTTTAAAACTAGTGTTATTTCTAGTGATATGCAATATGATGTTACTTCTTCTATTCAAAAAGAGTGTGACATTTTTTATTCTTAACAAATAGAATGTGATACAACTAAAATATAATAGATGGTATCCCTTCTTATTTATAAATGTAATGTGATGATATTCCTTCTTATCTAGAAAACAAATGTTTTGATAATTCTAATTTTTTTTATGATGTCTCTAAGTAGTATGATAATGATGTTAATCCATGAAATGATAAAAATGATTGTGATGAATCTTCTACACATATTTATGATATAGAGGGTAAGATGAAACTTCTATGTGAATCTTTCCAATGTATTACAAATGGTATCCCTATGGAAACCATTAACAATAAAATTCAACCATTGAATGAACCTCTTAAATATCATAACATACCTTCACAAGAGGTCATATTATTAATGGATGTTATAGGTACCATAAAATAAAATATTCACCATATCTCTTTATAAATTAAAGTATATTAATCTTGGTTCAATTATAATGTTATACATGAAAATCCCATTATGGGTAAGATTCTTAATTAATCCTCACCCCATGACTTCATCATGCCTACACTTTAATTATTTGATGGAAGTAGTGATCCATTATTATACCTTAAGATTTTTATAGCCTCTATGGGAACATATAACACTAATGTTAGAATTTTATTCAAGGCATTCCCTAAGATCTTAACTATAAAATCTCTAGATTGGTTTCATCATCTCCCTAGTGGTTCTTAACACTCATATATATAGTTAGAAGAGACTTTCTCAATGAAATATATTTAAAATAAGGGGCCACATTCATATACAAGTGATTTCCTTATATTCACCAAACAAAGTCCAAACAAGTTGACAATGGCATATTGTGATTCAAATATTGTTTGGATCAATTGATATATCAAACTACAAATTTATAAAATTAGTGCATTTTTTTTAGATGGTTAATATTTACTCTAAAAGAGAGATTTATTTATCATACTTTCTAATATTTCCAATATCTTTTCTTTGGGACTATCTCAATATAAAATGAATTTGCACATGGTAAAACTCATGATCATGATACTACATTTAAAGTAACTTGTCAAAATAAAGTTCCACATAAGGAAATTGATAAAGGTAAATCACATGAAAAGGAGAAAGGCCTAAATAAAGTCATCAATAAAAAGGAAGATCCAAATAAAATGATTTATAAGGAAACAACTCCTTAAAAATTGAATCAACTAATATAATTGGATAATTTTAAGGATAGGTCAAATGTTATTTTATGAACACTTATTAATAATAATTTAATTATTTACCCCCTAATCACCATCACCCCATACATCACCTTGAATGAGTGGGGGCAAGATCATTTTGTAACTATCATCATATCAATGGGCACATAAATATCAATTATTATGCATTGTGATGCAAGATTGAACAACTTGTGGATATGGGTTTTAATACATTTTTAAAATCTAAAAACATTCCCACATACTCAGGCTCTCTAACTTTTTCTATTGTGCATTATATGAAGTTTGATGTATCCCAAGACATTCCTACAAATTAACTAATGGTCAATTGAACTTCTATCAAAGGTAAAACAAGGAGATCCCCTTATAGTTAACAATATACATAAACCAATGTTTCCTAGGACATTATTATAAAGTATCAAAAGGCATTTCATGTTATTAAAGAGGGTGAATATAGAATGAGCATATTTTTTATGATAAGGAACAATTTAATGCATGCACAATTATATTTCCCAAACAATTTGGATACAATGAGTGAGACTTACAATATATGACTACATATGAGAATGAAACTATGCATCTTAATCTATTAATTACTCTTAGGTCTAGGAAAATGGGCACATTTTACATGTGAATCATATTATTACATGAGGAAATATAATTTTGGGACAATCTTGGTTGCAACAAATGGAAGCAAGATTTGGATAAGGATAATATGATTATATCATTTGATTTCCAAGGTGATTTACTCACATATAAAAGAGATATAAAAATTAAAAATTAAACTACTACGAAGATTAAAGTTGCATTTCAAATTACTTAGGCATGGATACCAAAGTAAACACAAGTTATAATGTAAATAACTAAAAAAGTTAAGAATGACACACTAGAAACAAAATAGATTAATCAATATCAGCCTATTATCATTTTTCAAGTATATAATTCAAATGTAAGTGCACCTAATATTTTAATGCCACAGATAAATCATCAAGGTTTAATTACATATGAGGATAAGTATAATTCATAGTTGTTATATCCATGTAGTTGGATAGATTATTACATCTTAATTGTTGTGTTTAATTACGAGGGAGTCATTGATTAATTTACTCATACATGTGTTTCTCTTCAATGTGATATAATTAACATGTCACATCAAAAAACTCATCATTTAAAATATTAAAAAATTAAATGACAATCGAAAAATCAATAATGCAATAACATGAACCAAAATTAAAATATTAAAATTTTATAACATAAAAATATGTGCGACATCCATGACACATTCAAAATCCTTAATGAAATAACATTATAATATATATATATATATATATATATATATATATATATATATATATATATATATATATATCAAATCAAATGTGTAAGCATGAAAATAAAATTTTCTTAGTACATAATAAATTATTCACTCAATGATAGGGCCATGATCATCCTAGTTTTCTATATCAATTCCCTCATCTACATCTCTAATCATAGGAGCCTTGATGGGGATGCCCTATTGTCTTCATGTCTCAAACTCAACCTTGATAAAATACACATATCACAATCCTTAGATATGTCTAATCTAGAATGGAGGGTCATATGCTCTCACTATAATTTCATGTATTATGTGAAGACACTTTGCCCTAAATCTAGACTAGGAATGGGTGGAGTAAATACTACCTCACTGGTTATGCCCTCAACTCATCAAACTCAAACATGGATATCATATATTTAATGATGGTCATTATATCATGATCAAAAATGGGTCATGGGCATGTACTACATCATTAACTTGATCTAACATCCTTCATAATACCACATCATTAGGAGCGCATCTAGTGAGTAATCAAAGTAAATCCTCAATAACCATGGTCTAATAATCATCAACTAAAACATTTTAGAGGTAAAATCCACTTAGAGGGGGGGGGGGTGATTTAGTGGTGGTAAACAATCTAATTCAATTTAAAAACTCTTTAAAATACTTAAGCATTCAAAATAAACATTCATGAAGCATATATATCATTCATAGCAGTGAACAATGAACATAAAGCAAGATCACATACATAACACAAGATCTATGTGGGAAACCCTCTCAGGGAATAAAACCCACTCTCAATCCTAAAAACACATAGACTACTATCCTATAAGATGATCACAAATAAGAGACTAATCAAGTCTACTTGATTATGAACCTTCAGCCAAGTCCTGACCTAAAACCTTGATCAAGTCCTTTTGATCAAAGGTCTTTAGTGAAACCCTATTTCACAAGGAGCAACTACCCCTAAGGAAGATCAAGTCCTTTATACCCTTCTTATAAATAACACTTCCACCTTAGATCTGATGTCTTCAATGCCTAATGATGGACCTCTTAATTATCTCACCTTTGTATAAACTATATCCCTATCTCCAATAGGCCTCTCACATAGGCATGCCACAACCTATCTCCTTCTTCACTCAAATAGTCCTCATAAGCACACTCAGACCTCTTCACATATCCACAAACTATAAGAGCACTATCATCATAGTAGGAACATGACCTATAGGTCATGCACATATTCAACCAACTATTATACTCATTAACTTTACCAATAAACACACTACCCATCCTTCGCTTCCACAAACCACAAACATAAGCCTCTCACAAATCTCTCCCCAATATCTTGCTTACTAAGTTTAGAAAACAATAGATTTGGTTTCACTATATATAGATAAATCATGAATAAATAAGATCATAATATTTTTGTGTTGGCCAAAAAACATGTCATCACCCTTAAGTCATCTCATATGGGTCACACTTAAGCACAATCTCGTTTCAAATAGGCCTAAGTCACTTTTAGGTCCTATGGAGACCCATTCACCATTTTGATACATATTAGATAAAATAAAGAACATAGGACCATTTAAAAATACATATTTCCACTCCTTATGTCCCTTAAGACATCCTCAAAATATTACAGTCACCAAAACACTCTTTTGATAAATCCTAATTAGCTCAAATACTTATCTATACACATAGTCATTACGAATGAAAACATAGTTGACTTTAAGACCTTTGTTCATACTTCATATGATTGTTCAAACATTAAAAACACACACAAATCATCCTCATGAAGTCTAAAACACTACCCAAAAACTAATTAACCATGAAACATCGAAATACTATCTATATAAGCTTGAATATCCTTCTCGGGTCACTTGCAGAACATAAACAGAAACATAGTCAAATTTGGAGCTAAATATCTTTATCTATGAAAATTTTCAAATTTTCTAATCCATATTTCTAGATGTGCCTTGGATTCCTCTACCACTTTGCTTTTTACTACATGAGTAAATTTGACTTATATCAAAATATATGTCCTAAAGACTAAACACTAGTATTTCCCTTAACAAATTCAAATATTCAAGTGGCAACGATCACAGTTAAACCTCAAACACAATCCTTTCATCTCATGTCTTCTCAACTTGGATCAAATATGCTTCATCAATTTTATTTGATCTTTAACACATAGGTGTTAATGCTCAGATGTTAAACCTCTATCACTTTGACCTTATCTTGTGCAATCTTGAAATGTTGACTCAACGTGATCCATCGATCTCTATGGAATAACCAGGTCTTTAATGATCAATGATCACCATTCGATCAATCTGTATGAATGTCTACTCACCATTGGATCCTTATCCTATACCTTTATTCAGTCATTAAACATCATACACCTATCCTCATCTCACTATTTTCTTACTTCTTAGATAAATGTGCACCTTTGATCTTTATTAAGCTTTAACTCTTGCATAAATGACTATGGGGACCCTTTCAATATGCCTAAGTATCCATTTTTAAACCTTAATAACTTCTTATGTGCTTTGATTCATAAACTCAAATTTGGACTAGATGATCTCCTCACATAGGAAAATCCAACCATGTGACACACTTCTCCTAGAACTCTCACACATGTGATATATAATGCCATTAAAAATCCTTCTCAAAAACTTATGTCACAGAGCCAACTATGTCAAAACCTACCTAAGAGGCTAACTTTGAGCAATCATAACTTTTGTCATGCTTTAGTACATGATCTCAAAATTAGCAAAAATCATCTATGCTCAAAACTAAATAAACCCATATGATCATTTTCTCTTGACACATTCACACGTGCAAGATATAGTACCATCAATATGCTCACTAGAATCTTCTTATCATATTGGAAAAATGTCTAAGTATGGGAAAACACAGTCAAACTGCTTAGGAGGCCAACTTTAAATATGCATATATTTTGATGTGCTACATCGCATGATTTAAAATTAGTAAAAATAAAATAAGCATAAAAATAAATAAACCCATATGATCATTTTTTCCTGACACCTCTATGCATGTGAATGTTGACCTCTTCAACATGCTTACTCAACTCTTTCTAGCCATATTACAAATTTGGCTAAGTATGGGAAAATAATGAATTATGACTGAGAAGCCAAATTTACACCCTCATATCTTTGAACTTACTTTAATTAATGACTTGAGATATGGCATGTAAAAACTAGGGACTAATGTGATCACAATCATATGACCAACTCCCCTTGAGTCATTCCCATGTGGTAATGATGACATCAACAAATTGCCTACTCAAATTTTCTACCACTGGACCTAAACTATCTAGATTAAAAATATGGATAACCAAATGAATTCCACTTATGCATGCAAGAACTCAAATCATAGATAACATCTTAAGGACCTATTTCACATTCTCCAACCTCCATACTCATCCCTAAATATCTCTAATCATGCCAAAATTGAAGATCAACCAAGCCAACATAAAGCACACTAGAACAAGCACATTGCACATTGTCATAGTTCCTTGGGATATTCTTCATCCACTCACCAAGTCACCTCCATGACATCATCATGACATCAATTATAAATCTCCAATAATTCCCCCTTTTTCATTTATGTCAACAAACATCATATATAGCTTACCTTCTCTCTTGAAGCACTTCCACAACAGGGACTTTCTCCCCCTTTGACACAATGATAAAGTGGGCACCAACTAATCCTAAGGACCTAAAAGGACTATCAAAGAGGAGAGTACCATCTTATTAAGATGATACAAACTCCCCCTTACCTTGAGCCTACCTTTTTTTTCCTTGACAATTTCCTCTTGCTCCATGCCAACTCTCTCTTCAACCAAACATAGCAGCTAATGAAGATAGAACATAAAAAAACATTGAAATTTGATGTAACTCACCAAGAAACATATGAGAGGCACTCCCCCTAATATTTTTGATCCATTTCACCATTTGATCATCTTTAGATCTCCACACACCATGAAGAATCACCACACAGGCTTACTAGCCTCCTATCTTGAGACATTTCCATGATCACTAACAGAGCATCATACCACTCATCAATTAATAAATATGTTATAAACTAACTTGAGAAGTCGCCTTGAAACATTCATGCTTCTTTATTTTGGATAAACTAAATAAAAGCACTCTTCTTCTTATTAGGCCTATCTCATCCTCTTGTAACCCTACCTGAATCTTGTAGATCCTAGAACTTTTAGTAGAAACACATTCTAAACTGGAAACTTCATATCTAGAGAACTCACATAATCCACCTTAATCACACTAATTTTAATCACTAGGATCATCCTCTACAACATACTTCCTTCATAAACCTACTAGATAATTAGCCCTCCATTTTGACATAAAAAAGAATAAATTGAGAACCACAAACCTTCAAATATATGTGAAGCTTTATTTGACCACCCAATTGTCCCATTAGATATATTAATAAGCCTCTAACCTCAACTTATAAGGTAAACCACTTTTCTAGCAGAGCCTAAAACCCTAAAATCTCAAAATAAACAAAGTCAACACAACACTTTCTAGTCAACATCCACCTCTGAAACTTCTTATGCACCTAGAGACAACCATTACATACTTATAGACCAATATTTGAGATTTCAAACCATTGGGAATTTTGACTTCCTATAACCCATTTTAGGACCTGCAAGTTCTTAAGTACAAATTAGAAAACCTGAGACTAAACAAAAATATTTAAAAAGACTTTAACATACCTTTAGATCAAAAACCCACCTAGAGCATGTTATAATAAGGTCAATAGACCTTTCTATGTATAAATATTACCTTGACAAATCACAAATCCACCTTTGCCATCTAGGAACCTTTAATCTAACCCTGTAGACAATTCTAACTAAAAAACACCACAGCAACACTTGCTTCTCCACTTGAAAGGAGTCTCTTTAGAATCATAGATAGAGACACCCTCTATACCTCAATGATCTAAAACAAAAACAACTCCTCATATTCCTCTTCCTCCTTTCTCATATGATACTTATAGTTCTTCTTCTTCTTTAGCTTTAAAAAAAACAACTTCTTCAACTACTATAGCATTATCCTTTTCTTTTATGATTAGATTATCAATACATGGAGATAACATAGATTCATGGCATACCTCTTCAACTAAATAATATTCCTTATAGCTTGGATCCTCATTACTAGGCACTTGTTCAATGACAACAAGATATTCATTTGGATCCATACATACCTGAAAGCTAGCTTCAACTAGCACCTTTGTCTTCTCCTTGAACTTAGTCTCTTCTTTCTCAACATGAGTAGATAATGAGACTTGTTGGGATTTTTCGAATTTTGAAGAATTCTCCACCATAGAAAACATATTACTTGAACCTATATCCTCATCATAATTCCTACTTACCACCTTTGGTCTCCATGAGTTTACTTGCCTTCTATCTTGCACTTTAGGATCCTAATAAAACATATTCTATCTTGAAGACCTCTACTTATAGAATCTATTAATGTGGCCTCTTTGTTCACAATTTAATCACACCATACTTTTTGAAAAATTATCTTTTTGCCTTTCCAAATTTAGACAATATCTTATAATGTGTCCTAGTTCATAACAACTATAGCACTCGATATCTCTTGAAGGAAACCCAGCTTATCTTACCTTAAATGGATAAAGTTTTACAAAGTTTCCCACATCATGATAGTTGAGACACTCAACCTTGATTACACCTTTTGACTAATGACCCCCATCATATTTCCATGCAAATTTATTCTTAGCAGGTCTTCTACATTCTCTATCTCTATGCCCAAACTGATTATAAGTATAGCAGTAACCATTGAAATTTGCATACCTCATGTAATTTGGCTATTTGATCCAATTTTTATTTATTCTATCAACACCTTCATTATTTTTCTAATGATTTATCTTCAAACACTGATCCAACTTGTTCACATTAGTTTTTATCTTGTCTTGATTTATAGTCTTAGGTTCTTCTTTGTATCTAAGACCAGTCTTATCACTTACATGCTTTTGATCATTCAGAATGTTATCTAGATCACTTGAGCTATTTTCAAATCTAAAAAATGGCATTACCTTACTAGATACCTTCTCTAACTTAGATTTTAATGACTTATTTTCAATTACATACCTTGTACATTCATCTTCTTTAGATTTTAGGCTTGTAGACAAAAAATTTAATTGATAAATAAGATGCTTGACCATATCTTCATACTCCTTGGCATATTCATCCATTCTTGACTCAAACAAATTGAATTACTCTTCAAAGTCCTTGAATTTAGATTTCATCTTATTATTGATCTTATTCTCAATCTTTAGTTCTTTATGAGCATTAGTCAATGCAGTCTCATAGTCCACCTCATCTTTGTCATCATCTAAATCACTCCAAGTAGATTCCTTTTGTTGTGAGAAACTTCTTTCCTCAACTATGAATATAGCTTCATCTTTAGTAGAACCATCATTTTCATGATCATATTATGAGTCACTGACTTTACTCGCATCTGATGAGCTACAATATTCTTTGGTATATAGATAAAGTTTATCTTTGAAGCACTTCTTTGTATCAAACCTTATAAATCCCTTTTTTCTTTTATCAAACCTAAAATATCTCTTTCCATAATCATGACCTTGATCATGCTCTTCATCATCATCCTTCTTATACTTATGAGGGAACTTATTATCAAAATGTCCTATCTCAACACAATTGAAGCATTTGAGGGGTATCTAACCTTTATACTTACCTAAACCTATTCTCAATTTCCTTGAAATAAAAGTAATTAGTTCATCCTCATCTATATCAATAATGTCATCCTCTTTGAGTTTCTTACCTTGCAACTTCTTCTTTGTCTGCATTTCAATCTTGAAAGTTTCTTCCTTATTTGGAGGTATATCATCATTCTTCCTCATCTCATTGGCAGTAAGGGTGGCATGAAATTAATCAATCTTCAACTAAGTAAGATCATGACTCTCTTTCTATAGTAGATACTTTTGGATCAAACTTGGGGAATAGAGACCTTAATACTTTTTGAACAACAATAGTCTCTTCAAGATTCTCTCCAAGACCTCTGATGATGTTCACAGTCTCATCAACTCTCTATATAAAGGATACCATGGTATTTTATTCATTCATCTTGAGACTTTCAAATTTCCTTCTATGAGTCTACAACTTAACAAGCTTAACCTTTGAATATCCTTCAAATATAGTCTCAAATTTATCCCATATTTCCTTGGAAAATGTGCATTGGATTACTTTGGTGAACTTAGTCTCTATAAGACTAAAAGTGATGGCATTCATTGCCTTAAAAATTTTCTCAAATAGTTTCTTGTTTGCAACACTATATGGAGGAATAATATGAGAAACATAACCATCCAAAAGAGATTGACATACATCAAACCCTACAGACATAATTTATGTCTTCATCCTAGCACTCCAAAAACCATAATTAGATCCATTCAACATTAGTTATTTCTTAGTTGAGAAACCACCTTGCACATTCTGACTAGCCATTGTACCTTGTATCACCTTCAAGTTATCAATATTTTACCAAAGGACCTTGCTTTGATACCAAATGTTAGAGGTAAAATCCACTAAGAGGGGGGGTGAATCAATGGTGGTAAACAACCTGATTCAATTTCCAAACTCTTTAAAATATTTAAGAATTTAAAATAAACTTTCATGAAGCATATGTATCATTCATAATAGTGAACAATGAACATAATGCACGATCACATACATAACATAAGATCTATGTGGAAAACCTTCTTGGGGAATAAAACCCACTCTAAATCCTATAAACACATTAACTATTATCCTATAATATGATTGTAAATAAGAGACTGATCAATTCCTTTTGATTAGGAACCTTTGGCCAAGTCCTTCTGACCTAAAACCTTGATCAAGTCCTTTTGATCAAAGGTCTTTAGTGGAACCTTATTTCATAAGGAGCAACTACCCCTAAGGAAGATCAAGTCCTTTAGACCCTCCTTGGAAATAATACTTCCACCTTAGATTTGATGTCTTCAACATCTGATGATGTACCTCTTGATTATCCCACCTTTATACAAACTCTCTCTATCTCCAATAGGCCTCTCACATAGGCATGCCACAACCTATCTCCTTATTCACTAAAACAATCCTCATAAGCACACTTAGACCTCTTCACATATCCACAAATTATAAGATCACTATCCTAATATTAATAACATGACCTATAGGTCATTCACATAGTCAACCAACTTTTCTACTCATTAACTCCACCAATAATCACACTACCCATCCCTCACTTCCACAAACCATAACCATAATCCTCTCACAAATCTCTCCCCAATCTATAGAAACTAATACATTTGGTTTCACTACATATAGATATATCATGAATAAACAAGATCACAATATTTTTGTGTTAGCTACAAAACATTCCTTCACCCTTAAGGCATCTAATATAGGTCACACTTAATCACAATCCCCTTTCAAATAGGCCTAAGTCACTTTTAGGTCCTATAAAGACCCATTCACCTTTTTGATACATCTCTGATCAAATAAAGAACACAAAAACATTCAAAAATACATAGGTCTATTCCTTACATCCCCTAGGATATCCTCAAAAGTTCACAGTTGCCAAGACACTCTTCTACTAAAGCCCAATTATCTCAAATACTTCTATCTACACACAGTCAATATGAATGAAAACACAGTCAACTTCAAGACCTTTTTTCATACTTTATACGATTGTTCAAACCTTCAAAATACATTTAGATCATCCTCATGGAGTCTAAAACACTCCCCAAAAACTAATTAACCATGAAACATCAAAATAGTATCTATATAAGCTCGAATATCCTTCTCAGGTTACTTGCGAGACATATACAAAAACATAGTCAACTTTGGAGCTTAATATCTTTGTTTGTGAAAACTTTCAAATCTTTTAATCCATATTTACAAATTCACCTTGGAGTCCTCTACCACTTTGATCTTTACTACATGAGCAAATTAGACTTCTATCAAAAGATATGGCCCAAAGACAAAACACTAATATTTCCCTTAGTAAATTCAAATATGCAAATGGCAACGGTCACAATTGAACCTCAAACACAATCTTCACATCTCATGTCCTCTCAGCTCAAATCAAATAGGCTTCATTGATTTTATTTTATATTTAACACATAGGCACCAATGCTCAGATGTTAAACCTCTATCACTTTGACCTTATCTCATGTAATCTTGAAATGTTGACTCAATGCACTCTATCAATCTCTATGGATCAACTAGGTCTTTAATGATCAATGCTCACCATTTGATCAATCTATACAAATGCCCACTCACCATTAGATCCTTATCATATACCTTTTCTCATTCATTAAACAACATGCACCTATCCTCAGCTTGCTTCTTCCTAACTTCTTGGATCAATGCGCACTATTATTCTTTCTTGATATTTAACTCTTATATAAATGACTATGGGGGCCCTTTCAATATGCCTAAGTAGCCATTTTTTGGACCTTAATAAATTCTTTTGCACTTTGATGCATGAGATCAAATTTGGACCAGATGATCTCCTCACATAAGATAATCCAACCATGTAACACACTATTCATGAAACTCTTACATGTGTGAGATATAACACCATTAAAAATCCTTCTCAAAAACTTATGTCACAAAGCCAACTATGTCAAAACTTGCATGAGAGGCTAACTTTGATCAAACATAACTTTTGTCATGCTTCAATGTATGATCTCAAAATTAGCATAAATCATATATTCTTAAAATTAAGCAAACCCATATGATCAATTGATCTTGACACCTTCACATGTGTAAGATATAGCACCATCAAAATGCTCAATTAGCTCTTCTTGCCATATTGCAAAATTGGCTATGTATGGGAAAACATAGTCAAACTACCTAGGAGCCCAACTTTGTATATGCATGTCTTTTAATGTGTTACATCGCATGATCTAAAAATTAGTAAAAATAAACTAGGCACAAAAATGAACAAACCCATATGATCATTTTGTCCTAACACCTCCACATGTGTGAATGTTGACCTGATCAAATTCTTACTCAGCTCTTTCTATTCATATTTCAAATTTGGCTAAGTATGGGAAAATAATGAATTCTGATTGAGAATCCAACTTTGTACCCTCATATCTTTGACCACACTTTTATGCATAACTTGAGATTCAGTGCATAATAACTAAGGACTGATGTGATCACAACCATATGACCAACTCCCCTTGACTCATTCCCATATGGCAATGGTGATATCATCAAACTACCTACTCAAATTTTATGCCATTAAACCCAAGCTATCTAGATGAAAACTATGGATAACCAAATGAATTCCACTTATGTATACAAAACTTAAAGCATAGATAACATCTTGGTGACCTCTTGCACATGATCCAACCACCATACTTATCCTTGAATATCTCTAGTCATGCCAAAACTGAATATCAACCAAGACAACATAAAACACACTATAATAATCACATTTCACACTTTATCATTATTACTTGGGCTATCAAATCACTCCATACACTCATTAGGACACCTCCATGACATCATCATGACATCAATAACAATTCTCCAATAAAACACATGTGGAAAAAATTATACAACATTAGCAATAGATAATTAAAATATGATAAGATACTAAATTATTTCAAATTCATACATTTTTATAACTATTTCCATTGAATATAATTAGCTTATATGGTTGGTTATCCATCACTACCATCTTCACCCATATATATTTCAACATGTGCCCCCACATCACCCTCAATTTCCACTACAATAGTGGAAAATAGTATGGTCAACCAACTCTGCCCCACCACTATTTGTACTTTATGATATATGTTGCATCATCTACATTAGTTATAACAATGGGTGGATCCACTTCTCGCCCTAGAATAGGAACTAGCTCAGCTACATTAGGTCGGCCCCTCTCACCAAGATGTATTTCAACTCTATCTAATAGCATGAGGTTAGAGCATGCTTTGTTTAACACTAAATTGTCAAGTGATGCTTTCATAATGAAACTCCTCATAAAATCTAGGCCATTAGTCTTGAAACCATCAATTGACCCTAATTTGACACAACTATATGCCATCCTTATTCCACCTTAGAAAACCTCACTATGGCTTCCAAATGATAGCCTAGTGCTAAACAATCAAGCAACACATGACACTTTATAGTGATCCTCCTTATGGTGCATGAAATACTCACCCATCTCTTTCATACATATATGGGTAAGCCCACTCCATATGTGGCATGCCTAAGGACCAAACCATTAAGATATGATCATATGCCCATACATGAAATAATTTTTTTGATCCTGGGCCGTCACTATAATCCTCACAATTGGAATGGTACAAATATATATACAAATGGGTAAGCATAGTGTGGCCTCAGGAGTACACAATTCTGTGATCTTCAATAACCTAAATAATGGAATGCATCCTATATGAAATTAACACATCACTTTTGTCTATAGCTATAAAATAAGCCAATTATACACAAAAATAATTTTGTAAGCATGTAACATCTAATAATATAATATTTAATAACAATATGTATGAATCACCTCTATCATAATGATATCCTTAAGCATGCCCATTTATATACCAATGGGCATACCCTTTAAATCCATGTCCCTCTATATCCTATATATTAGTTCAAGTCTCTACCATGTGAAATCTAAAAATCCTCCAAACATCCTCTAACATCATGGTCAGATCTCTTGTAGGGAGTCAAAAAGTATAAGTATCAGCATCCCATATTTCTTCAAGGTCAATCATCATGTGCATATCATATGGCATGGGGTCTAGCAATAAACATGGCTAAATCATGTCTG
This sequence comes from Torreya grandis, assembly GCA_037957365.1. Classification (NCBI taxonomy): domain Eukaryota; kingdom Viridiplantae; phylum Streptophyta; class Pinopsida; order Cupressales; family Taxaceae; genus Torreya; species Torreya grandis. Next base: position 1,498,531 of record JARHVA010004177.1, on the reverse strand, counting down.
CTCTACCATTTCCCTCTCTTATCACTTAGATATAAGGCCCATATAGTCTCCATGAGATGACTATGTTTTTACTTCCTAATGTGCATATTAACCTAAAATTACAATAAAATATAACATCTTTTCCATAATAGATACTCAATAAAATTAATTATAGAAATCAAATTCAAAAAAATACAAAATTATTCTTTTTCATGGATTCTTGTGGCACAAAAAGGACCCTTGTAATAGACATTTCCAACAAGAAAAAAAATGGGTCTGACAAGGGATGGACACATGCATTAGATTCAAGATGCATCAAGCAAATTCTAATATAATTTAAAATGCATAAAATGTGATGAAATTTAAATAGAAAAAAAATAATAAATAATAAAAATAAGTCAAAAAACCCATATTTTCAAAACATGCTAGTGTTACCATCTCCTCCACTTGTAACACCATTTCCAATCACTCAAATCTGATAGGGGTCACCTCTCATCTTAGTGGTATTTTCACAATAAAAATTATAAATCTATAGCAAATGAGTTTCAAGTGAGTTCTAAAATTGAAAATTCAACCTATTTATAGTCATGTATTTTTGAGCCATAAAGTATAAAATTTGAAACTTAATATTAATACATTATAATATGGTACTCATGATATATCAAGGCTCGTATATCCATTTCTAATATTTTCAATTGCATTAGAAATCACACAAGATGATCTTCTACATAATAACAATTCCACAATAATTTTATTCTACTTACCTATCTCTAAGGTATATTCATTACACTAACTCTAGCAGTGATCCTACATTATAAATGAACAAACATTGCTTGTGGAAATCTTCTACCAATTCATAAATAATCCTAATGATCGGATTTTGTAGCTTACTTGGCCACTTTCCCACTTGGGGATGGTCATTATGCTCAAATTTTAAAGTAAAATCTCATTCAATTCAAAATCAAGTGAATATCAAATTTACAGAATTCAAAATAACATATCAATATTAATAATTGGTAAATCCCAATCAATATTTGGTTATATTGGCACTTCCAAATGTCTCATAGTATAGACTCAGAGTCACGTAGTTGTAATATTCACTTTTGATGTTCACTTATTCTCTATGGATTCTATAGATGCATTAGATCTTTAAAACATTTTTATATTTTCTTAGGTCTAATTGTTTTTTAACTTTACATTTATCATGGCCATGTGTTAAAATCTTATGCAGTTCATTTCTAAGCTCCAAGTATTCATCATATTTTGTCTTTGTCATGCCCACTTAACATGATATTTATGGTAACTTATAATTTATTCATAGTCCATGGGTAATGGTTTGTCTACAAGGTTCCAAAATAACTTTAGATAATGTTTGTAGATCCTTTAGACTTTACTCTTCACTCTATATTTATTTTTCATTTGCACCTTTTCCTACACACAATAAATAAACATGTTGCAATCATATTCAAAAAGAATTAATTGTTAAGGTGTGGAGCTAAAAGCTTCAACTATTTGTAGACACAAGGAAGGATGCTGAAGAACCAGAGCCACCGGCATCGGCAGTATGACCGACGTTGGTCAGATGAAGTGGAGAAGGAGACTGGTGATGGTAGACACTCGGCCGACGTCGGCAGCACCAAACAAGCAGGGACCGGTGTCGGTCACCTGTGTATTTCCAGAACTGCTGTTGATGAACAGTCAGTTAAGTGAAGCAAGTGTTTGCATGTCAAACGACTAATTATAGTCACGAGCTACGTGTCTAATTATTGTAACTAGAGTTCTATTTTTGTAAGCATGGGATCCTATTTAAAGACCCATAAGGCATGTATTGTAATAAGCAAGAAGGCAAGTAAAAGCATTGAAGCTAGCAAGGTCAAGGAGACAAGCTGAAGCATTCAAGGAGGGATAATAACTCAGGCTTTAGAGTTGTTGTGTTGAGCAAGAGAGAGAGGGAAGAAGGTCTTGAGGTGTGGCAAGCCTTTGAGGTGGAGGAAGAAGTGGCATCTTCCTTATTGTATTTTCTTCTAGTAGTATTTAATACAAAGAGTGTGTATTGTCTCTCAAATTCTTTGTTGTCTCAAGTTTCTAGTTACTTTATCATTCTGGTATAATTCCGTGTTTAATTGCTAATACGAGAAGTAATCATATGTGCTCTAATTGGTAGAGCTAGATCCCCTGACAAGTGGTATCAAAGCTACGGTTTGCAGGAAGCAGGGTATTTTTGATTATAGGTCATTCACAGGGTTTTTTGATTGAGTGGGAGTTCAGCAATGGCAGAAGAAAGTAGGCTACGAATGGAGAAGTTTAACGGCAAGAATTATCAACATTGGAGGATGCAGATTGAGGACTATCTGTATCAAAAGGATTTGTACTTACCATTGGGTGGGGTTGCATGCAAGCCCACAGATATGAAGGATGAAGGATGGAGTGTTCTTGATCGGAAGGCTCTCAGTTCCATAAGGTTGAGCCTTGCATCGTCTGTGATTTCTAGCTTATCACAGTGCAAGACAACGGAAGAGTTGATAAAGTCCTTGGCAAATTTATACGAAAAGCCCTCGGCTTCTAATAATGTATATCTTATGAAGCAGCTATTTACTTTGCAAATGCAGGAAGGTGGATCGGTACATACTCATCTCAGTGATTTCCATGGTTTGGTAAACCAACTAGCTTCAGTCAATATTGTTTTTGATGATGAGGTAAAGGCTCTCTTGATTTTATGTTCTTTGCCTAAAAGTTGGGATGGTTTGGTTATGGCAGTAAGTAATTCTGCATCTGCTTCTAAAATCTTAAAAGTTGATGATGTTGTGAGTGTGATCTTGAATGAGGAAATACACAGGAGAAGCACAGGTGAATCATCAGGGAATGCTCTAAGTGCAGAAAGCAGGGGATGGCAAAGGGAGAAGGTTGAGTAAGGGAAATCAAGGTCGGGAAGGAGATCCGAGTCCAAAGGTATTACCTGCTAGTTTTGTGGAAACAAAGGACATACAAAGAAGGAGTGTTGGTTGAGAGATAAAGAGAATCAACATGCAGGTACTGAAGAGGCAAAGGATGCAAATATTGTGGTACAGGATGCTCTCATACTTTCTTTGGATAGTCAGGTAGGATCATGGATTTTAGATTCTGGTTCATCTTTTCATGCATCCCCAAACAGAGATTTGTTATATGAGTATGAACAGGGAGACTTTGGAGTGCTCTATTTAGGGGATGGTACGCCTTGTCAGATAGTTGGCAAAGGGAAAGTGCAGCTGAGATTGCAGATTGACAACACATGGGTGTTGAAGGAGGTCATGCATGTTCCAATTCTGAAGCAGAGTTTGATTTATGTAGGAAGGTTGGGAGATGAGGGATGCACAATAACCCTCACAGTGGATTCTTGGAAGGTTACCAAGGGAGCACTTATTCTAGCAAGAGGTAAGAAAGTAGATACTCTTTATCTGTCTACTTGTATTATTGATTCTACTTCTGGTGTAGATTCAAATATGTGGCCTAATAGGCTTGGTCACATGAATAAGAAGGGAATGGAAGTTCTTGATTCAAAAGGTATGTGTTCAAATTCGGAAAGCATAGATAGAGTTCATTGCAAAAAGAGGAAATTTGATGCTTTTGATAGGAACAAAGAAGCCTTGGTGTTTATGGAGGAGATGAAGGACAAAAATCAGTCACAGGGGCTGAATAAATCTGAACAAGGCAGCATGGACAGAGGTTTGATCCAAGAAGAGCTCACAGATGAAAATTTCATCACTTACAAGAACACACAGACACCGATGTCGGTCGCCTGGAACTGACGTCGATCATCCAGATATCGACATCGGTCATCCAGATACCGACATCAGTCATGTGCAGACCAACAGGGTCAGTAGGTCGGGTAGGAGAAGTCTGACGTCGGTCATAAGGACCAACGTCGGCAGGGGGGACGCCAGCGTCGACCAGGGAAATGACGTCGGCAGTCAGGGTCAGTGCAGGGAACCGACATCGGTCGGGAGCAGACTGGGAGATGGCCGATATTGGTCACTGGAACAGATGTTGGGTGAATCAATAAGTCTCAAACACCCATGTGGAGGTCAGGAAGGTATGTGAACCTCATATTCGTTGTTCACCTTCTTTATATTGCTTACTGATAGTCATGAACTAGGAAGATGGAAGAAGCAATGCAGGTAGAATCCAGAAACAGTGGGAGCTTGGCATGGATGAGGAGTGTGAGTCCCTGAATAGAACCAAACAGGTATTTGTTGGTAGAGTTTTCAGCTGGAAGAAAGCACTGGATAGAGGGATGGATTCCCATATTAGAGAAGAGAGTGGATGGACACATGAGACAGAAGGCTATGGTATATGGTCTTGTTTAGGCTGCAGACAATAGAGGTTTGACCATTGTATTTTATCTTTACTAGGTTAGATAATATTAGCTACATTATCTTGTTACTATATTGTGTTACTTGTTGCAGGGTTTCATATACAGGGAGTTTTCTGAGCTAAGGGTAGAGTTGGTTCAGAAGTATGTCATGAAGAATTTGGGAGCAGTAGAATTCTTGTGGCATAAGATACAGGTATTGCATCACAGGTCTGCATGGTGGTTGGTCTTCAAGAGTGACTTTGAAGAGGGATACAGAGCCTAAGGAACAAAATAGATGGTGTACATGTACAGGTACAAGTTGCAGCTATTTATCTCCAAGTGGGAGATTGTTAAGGTGTGGAGCTAAAAGCTTCAACTATTTGCAGACACAAGGAAGGATGATAAAGAACCAGAGCCACCAGCATCGGCAGTATGACCGATGTCGGTCAGATGAAGTGGAGAAGGAGACCGGTGACGGTAGACAGTCGGCCGACGTCGGTAGCACCAGACAAGCAGGGACCAGTGTCGGTCGCCTGTGTATTTCCAGAACTACTGTTGACGAACAGTCAGTTAAGTGAAGCGAGTGTTTGCATGTCAAATGACTAATTATAGTCACGAGCTTTGTGTCTAATTATTGTAACTAGAGTTCTATTTTTGTAAGCATGGGATCCTATTTAAAGACCCATAAGGCATGTATTGTAATAAGCAAGAAGGCAAGTAAAAGCATTGAAGCTAGCAAGGTCAAGGAGACAAGCTGAAGCATTCAAGGAGGGATAATAACTCAGGCTTTAGAGTTGTTGTGTTGAGCAAGAGAGAGAGGGAAGAAGGTCTTGAGGTGTGGCAAGCCTTTGAGGTGGAGGAAGAAGTGGCATCTTCCTTATTGTATTTTCTTCTAGTAGTATTTAATACAAAGAGTGTGTATTGTCTCTCAAATTCTTTGCTGTCTCAAGTTTCTAGTTACTTTATCATTCTGGTATAATTCCATGTTTAATTGCTAATACGAGAAGTAATCATATGTGCTCTAATTGGTAGAGCTAGATCCCCTGACATTAATATAGTACACACATCACTTTAATTAAATACACCACATTAAGAGATAACACATGATAATTATCATGATATCATGGAGTCACAGAGATGTGAAATGTCTCTTTTATTCTTAATGTGGTCTAGTGAACTCTGTGGATGCATTGAAACTTTCAATCCGACTTATATTCATATGTGTCTACTTTATCTTGCACATAGTAAATAAACATACCTATGATCACATATTTTAAATAAATTAATTTTAATGCATTTGAAAACTATAAAATAAAAATTTAATCAAATGACACTTGGCATATCAAGTGAATTCACAAAGACACAGATACCTCAAAAGACAACATAGATCTTTGCTATGTCAAAAAAATACATTATTGTAAAAACTTGACTACATACTCATAGAATCGTAGAGTTTTCCAAAAAATGACCTAAATCATTGAAGTAGAAGAGGCCTCCAAATATGCATTAAAATATGGATTTTACTTTAAACTATGGTCAGGTCCATTAGTCATGAAAATGTGTATGTGACATCAAACTAAGGGTGGTGTGAACCTTTAATTTAAGACATATGAATGAGGTCATGAAGTGATTTAATTATTTTACCATGGGTACATATGATATTATTTTACAACCAATTAATGTGATCCAACCAAGACCAACACTTGCTCACCATGTGAAGTGAACTCTTAATGCATGATGAAAATAAAATCAACTTAAAAGAGAGAAGTTTTAACTTCTCCTCTTTTGTCTTCTAACCTAGTTCACATTTGACCTTTCAAAATTTGGGATAAAAAAAAGATATTTTACAAATGGAATTTGTATCTCAATTTAGGACAAAAGGGTTCTCTACTTTTAAAATAAGTGGGGGTGTGTTGGTCACAACAGTCATGCTATTAATTGGTAGTAGGATGGACAAAATCCCCCCTTCATTTATTTCATTACTTCTCTCTCTTATGCTAACCTAAAAGAAACACCAAAATCCTTCCTTGAAGAGCCCAGTAGGAATGACATATTTACTAAACATACATGCAAGCCCTTACTCAAACCCTAGCAGAGCTCATCCAATTCTCATCCATGAAAAATCCAACATGATTTCTCCATTTTATTTCAATTTTTTTTTTAAATTTATGTATTTTTTATTTTATAATTATTGATAAAAGTATAATATATAGGACATTCATTATTTATAGTTTTAGGGATTTCAAGAAAATAATAGTTAAATGAGTCAAAAATTATTTTATAATTATTCCATCTAAACTGGTATAAAATATTGGTTGGGTGACACACAAAGTTGGTCAATGCAATTTAGGGAGAGTTCACTAGTTCCCATTATAAGATAAGTTTAAATTGAATAATATGGATTAGAAGGGTTTAGGAGAATGAAGAGGCATATGGGGTATTAATATTGTATAATTACAAAAATCTTTTTTATAAATTTAATAATATTTTAATAAATTTTATTATCTATAATTTTTAGGTTCAATATTTATGAAATAATGGTGTAGAGAGAAATATTTGACCTCTAAAATTAAATAGAGATGCTAAGAATATGTTGTACATCAAATGGATATCAAAGTATAATATAAGGGATACATATTAGTTATCCAAATTAATTAGATGTAAAAAATGTTATTTTTTTAATTAAATATTTTACAAAAATTGTAACTGATACAGGACAAGAGAATTACTAGGTAAAGTGTTAAAAAGTTAGAGTGCAAAAATGACTCCAGGTTACTCATCACATGGGGGATTGAAGTAAATATGAGGTCACTAACAAATTTATAAGATATATATATAAGTTATTGTACAATGTTTTATATTTTTATATAAGTTATTCATATAAATTATTAATACAACTAGTTTATAATATAGCTATTTTTTCAAGAAGAGTGTTATGACATCCCATAATAAAGGAAATGTGCATGACATTAAAATCCATATGATGGGACACACTTGCCTTCAATGAGTGGGCTTATTCAAAATGATACGTGTTGGTAAGACATCTATGATTTAATTAGTTTTTAATTATGTAAATTATAAATTAAAACACTTATATAATTTTATCATTATGTATTTGTAGCTCAAAGTACCCTCTATTACACCTAAGGGTCATGATATCAAGGAGAGGAATGAGGATGATTAGGTCCCTGATTATGCCAACTAGTAATCCTATGAGGAAATAAATGATGATGAGGATGATTATGAGGACATTTAGAATGTAGCATTATAATTCATTTGTTTTGTAATTTAGAATGGGTCTTTTAATATTCACTCAGCATTTTACTATTAGACATTATTGTATGAATACTTTTCTAATTTAAATCTTGTCTTCTTTGATATTTCAATTATAAAATTTCAATATTTTACGTTTTACATTTTAAAATAATGTTATAAATTAATATATAATCAAAACTTAAAATATTAAATATATAATTATATAATTAAATTAAATAATATATAAATTTATTAAAAAAATCATGGAAAAAATAATATCTTCATATTAATAAAAATAAGAAAGTTATTTTAATTACTTAAAAGTGGTAATTGGATGTTAAGAGTGTCATTTGAGTTAACCTATCCCTAGGCTAGACATAAGCCTATCCTTGAGCATTAGACTTACATTTTCATTCATTTAGTAGACCACAATCACCAACAACTAGTCATGACATATACCCATAACTATCATCTCATACCCCAATCCAAATTACTTAGCATTCTACCAAGTGGACATTAGCACCACATTTGGGACACTACAGCCACATGGTGTTAGTGTCCCCAATTGGGTTCTATTGTCCTTAGCCCCAGCTCTTCCTAATGGATAATTTTTCAAAGGTGTACCCCTCCTAGGGTTATGATCTTATTTTATTATCCACACAAGAAATAGAGCCCTATAAATATAAGTTTAATCCACCTCTATTCACCAGATGGAAAATAGATGCAAAATCTATTCAAAATGAAGACAAAGTTTTGCAAAATCAAGGTATTTGATCCCTATTATACCATAATTTATACATAGTACCATCTAAAACATACATAATTATAGTTTTCAATCATTTCAAATCTCAAGCACATCCAAGGCATCCAAGGCCACTCTCATTCTAGAATTTAATTACACATAAATCAAGCACTAGGTGGGAAAACTACATCAGACTTGATCCCTCCTTAGAGTATTGGTATGTAGGATACTCTCTACATATTAGGGTGTTGATGATGTCCATTATATCCTAATAACACACACAAAATTATTGTTGATGTCATACACATAAGGATACTAGGTTTTGCTTATCAAATTAGGTTTTCTAGGTATAACATAGAGCCATGGGTTCTAGTCCTAGAAAATAGAAATAAGGTACAGCTAAATCAAAAGTCAAATGAGCCCATAATTGAATATGTCTTATGATACAATACAATACTATTAAAATTGACTATCCCCATGGTAGATAGAGAGATTTAATATATCTTTAAATAAAGTCTATTACTAGCACTAGACAAATCAATATTATTCAAGAAGATTCCCATATTTACCGATATGTGCCACATAGTTAAGGAAAGAAAGGTTGAGCTCTTAGTAATGGGTAAACTCAAATACACAAATGGATCAGATTTAATTATTAAGAGTACAAAAAAACCTTCATACAAATTCTAGATCATAGAAAACAAAAGTGATCAAATTTCCATAGTCAACGTAACTTCAGAGCCTTCTCCTAGATTGGTTTTATCAGCTCCTCAGTATAGAGTTTTCACTAATCTACCAGAGTCACTAGAAAAGTTCTAAAACAAATATTAGAATTCAAAGTCATATCTCTCCCTCCCATTAAATATGTTAATACAACATGGCCTCTTCCAAATATTTATGATTCAAATGTATTCTATGAGTATCATAGGGCACTAGGCCACATGATAATTAACTGCATTAGCTTGAAGAACAAGATACAAGATCTCATTAAGGCTAACATTATTGATGTGGCCACACCCATAGAGGCACCAAAACAATAATAGATAGAGGTGAAGTCACTTAATATATTTTCAAATCCTTTCCCAAAGCATACAACTAGTGAGTTAGGGGGCACATAGGTGTTCACTATACATACCAGGCTCATCCACAACTAGCATCTTATCACATAGTTATAAAGGAGACACAACCCTTGCATAACATCATTGGCATGTATAATACTATAGTGCCACCTAGACCAATTATCACATGTTCATATTAGGATACTGTGGATGTTGACATAAATGTACATACACAGTTCATATGAGTATATATAGACCACCATCATATTCACAATCTTATGGTTGATAATGGGTTGAGCATAATAATGTGCACCATGACACTTTTACAACACTTGGGATACATATAATAGGATATATTCCATATAAATATAGTCATTAGTGGTTTTAGTGGCCACATTTAGAGTTATATTAGGGAGATTGTGCTTCCATTATAGGTTGGACCAGCACACATAGCCACTTAGTTTTTAGTAGTGCATATTGTAGGTGTATTCAACATATTATTAGGTAGGCCATGGTTACAGCAACTCTAATCCATCCATCTATAGTAAACTAATACCTCAAGTATATACATGTTAAATATGTGGTTAATATTTAGGGTGTCCCATATGAGTATCCTCTTCCCATCCCATAGGCAGTTCTAGCACAGATTCTAGTTACACTTCCAACACTGACACCAATTACAGTACTAGTTCCACTACCAAATATTACGTGTTTATCAATTATAGTAAAAGGTATAGATCTTAGGCATACATCATAGTGCTTATTAGAGTCCTCAAATCATACTAGGTCTACTTATACAATGTCTACATGCATGCATACTCTCTCTTGGAGACCATTACTAGAGATACCATTGCATCAGGGATATGTCACAAATTTTAGAGGACCTTTTTCTGCTCATTTTACATCAAGATAAATTATATTGGGGTCTAAGAGTTCTCATCATAAGTCACCTACATCACTTATAGCTTTTAATTCTACCATATGGGTCCTTAAGACCCCTATAGTTCATAGGGCATCACAGTCAATGTCACATCATCATAGTATCACTATTAAGGCAGCGTCAATTTCAAATTATACAGCACACCAGATCATGGGCTCATAGTTGCCTTTTCACATTGCACGCATGATCATAGTTGCCCTATTTTACATAGGTTATGGTGATGGTGAGTCTCTCATGAGACTCATTGGTTATTATGGTTCTTACCCTTGTACATACTTCTTTCTCTCTCTCATTCCTTATACATAGTTTACTTTCATTTTCTTGTACATAGCTTGTACTCAAAAAATACAAAAACAATACAATATGTCAAAATATAAAAACATTCAAATATTTCAAAAATAAAAAAAATTATAGACTATATGCATTGTTATGTTTATATTTCTACAACTTGCTAGATATTGCATATTGTTAGCTATCCTAGTCTAGTCAGTTTTATCATACACATATGTTTCACTTGTTCTTATTGAGTGTTTGAAGATTCTACATAGGACTTAGGTACACTACACTAATTCATACCATCTATCATTTACCCATTGGTGGTATTTACATCGATATAGGTTTATACATTACTACATATTCCCACTTGGGGGCATCTCCTACATAGTTGCTATAACCAAGTTTTATCTTTACATACTATGCAGTCCAGTTTATGAATTGATTTTATCTAGATATTGATCATTATTCCTCATTACTTAGATTTTTTTTTGACTATCACTAGTTATGCTTAGTATATATGCATCATAGCATCTACATAGATTTGTACTACATAGCTATACATGCTTTCATTTCTAGTTCATATATTAGACTTGATTGTGTTTCTTATATTTCTTCCATATTCACTAGTTTTTCATAGAGATCGGGCTCCTACATTACTTTTCACAAATATATTTTAGCATGTAGGATCAATTTTAGATATCAGACTCAATTTAGACATAGAACATAACAAAGACTCTATAGCTACTTCAGATCACATAAAAATTAGACTAGGCAATCATTAACACCTAATTTGGGACACTAGCACCACAAGGTGATATAATCCACTATATGATGTTACTATCCAGTAGCCGCAACTTTAGGATAGTCTAGATAATTCAAACTAGTATATTGGATATAGTACAAATTTTTATAGATACAATCATAGGTTTGGAAGTTATATTCAGATTTAGTTCAAATTCATTCATTTTAAATTAGATTCATACTAGTTGTTTAGATTTAGGGCATCATGTGTGGCATGATCACTCATACATTCAGATCATTTGCATAGATTCATCTATTACATACTTTATTTAGATTAAGTATACTTAGATACCAGATTGGAAGCATGTATGTGGTACATAATTTCCATATACTCAGCTTCAGATAGTTTGATCATATGGAAGGGAAAGTTTCATGTCATTATTTATGTTGCATACACTTGTTATCACATTCCATGTTATCACCAGATTCATTCCTTACTCCATCTACAATAGTTGGCATTATTGAGTGGCCTAGAGCCACTTAAAATACCTAAGTGGCCACAAATTTGAATACACAATTAGATTTACTCAGATACTTTTAGCACTTTTTGTAGTAAAGTTAAATAATGCATCTAATTCACATAGTGGAAATGATGGAGTCATGAACTACTTTAGTTATTAATCCACCTACATGAGAGGTTTAGACATAGTTACAGTATTATCCAATCTATTTACAAAGATCAAGATCTACCGAGTAGGGGTGGGCAATGATGGAGTCAAAACTAGATTAAATTCTTGAGCCACCCACATGAGGATTGAGTAAGCCATTAGCTTGGTTCAAGTTATTCAATGATATGATCACTATGCACATTAACACACATAATTTATCACCAGGTTCATGCATTATTTCATATACCTAATGAGGCGTATTCATTCCTTTCCTCTCTCTTTACTTAGCTTTACTCAGTTATTTCATTTCAGTATAGTGTTTTGTTTTTTATCATCTTTTAAGTATGGATTGATTTTTACATGTTTCATCATAGGTCATTACTTTAGATCATGTTCCACATATGCAAACCTAAATTTGTATATTTAAACTTATATAAATGGGATTCACTTCTAAGGTAAGTTCAGTATGCTTCTTTTTCCTTTATAGTAGTCATTTCACTTTGTTGCATTACTAGTCAAATGTAATCACATAAAAGTGGTAATTAGATGTTAAGAGTGTCACTTGATTTAACCTATCCCTAGGCTAGTATAGGCCTATCCTTGAGCATTAGACTTACATTTATAATCATTCATCAGACCATGGTCACCTATTGCCATTCATAATATAGTCTCAGAACTATCATCTTATACCCCAATCCAAATTGCTTACCAGTCTATGAAGTGGACATTAGTACCACATTTGGGAAACTATAGCCATATGGAATTAGTGTCCCCAACTAGGAATTTTTATCCTTAGCCCTAGCTCTTCCCAATGGATACTTTTTCAAATGTGTGCCCCTCCTAAGGTGAGCCTGAGCTCATTTTTTTATCTGCATAAGCAATAGATCCTTATAAATATAAGTCTAACCCACCTCTATTCACTAGATGGAAAATAGATGAAAAAACTATTCAAAATAAAGATAAAGTTGTGGAAAATCAAGGTATTTGATCCCTATTCTTCCATACTTTCTACATATTGCCATCTATAGTATCCCTAAGTCTATTTTTAAATCATTTCAAAGCTTAAAAACATTCAAGGCATACAAGGCCACTTTCATAATAGCATGCACTTGCACATACATCAAGCACTGGGTGGGAGAACTACATCAAACTTGATCCCTCCTTAGAGTATTGGTATGTAGGCAACTCTCTACACATCAGGGTGTTGAGGATGACCAATCCATCCTAGTAACACACACAAATTTTTTATTAATTCCATACTCACAAGGATATTAGGGTTTTCATATCAAATCAAGTTCCCCAAGTATAACACAGAGCTATAGGCTTCGGTCATAGAGGAATAGGACCTACATACACAGGTATAGGTGAACCTAAAAAATAGGAATAGTCTTATAATGGGGACATTAGCACCACATTGAGGACACTACACATGGATGGCACTAATATCCAAATGGGTGCTATTGTCTAGTGAACAAATGAATACCATAATCCTATTGACAACATAGACTACTACTCAGATCTCAAATTTTAGAACCTAGATCATCTGTGATAGTCAGGTTTTAGATAAGTCTCTATTTATCCTTATTTGTTGTTATTTATAGAAAGTCAAATAAGGTCAAAATCACAACAAATCAATATGTAATTATTACAATATATTTAAATGATTTAGGCATCTCATCCATTTAACCAAACATAGGAATTACTTATGTAAAACCCTAAAAGGTTAAATCGGTTACATTTAAAAACCTATCAGCATTCCAAAGGAAAAAATGAAGCAATGAAGAGTGAGACCCACCCAACCAAAAACACCCCAAGGGTGATAAAAATTAGAAACCCATCCATATTAGGTAAAAATTAATCAATAAACAATGTGATGACCACAGTGGAAAATACACCAAATAGACCAACATCCAAAGGCTATAAGTCAATGAGAACTATTTCTCAAAAAATATTCAAACCTATCCTTTTTGCATTTCTTCTTTTTGATATCCTACCACACCCCAGTGGGCTCCATTATGACCATCTATAAATCTAAAGACTAATACTCAGAAGGTGTATTTTAAATTAAAAATTTTGAAATTGGATTGGTCATCAATTCTTTATATGAGTCTAAGTTCTCTGACTCATGTACTCTCTTCACTCCCCTTGATGGGGTCTCATTCAGAACAATCTTCATAGTGGTATATTGATATTCTTCTCTTTCCACTGTAGTAGGGACAAATTCCTCAAATTGGGTATTTATTTTTCCATGATTATATTTTTAGGCTTTTTTATAAGCTTATATTCCACCACCTAATTCTCATCTTCATCCACCGCCTCTTGCTCCATAAAATTCCATCACTTGGATTTTGATTCCATCCCATTTTTTGGAGGATGTGTTTGTGATTGCAAATATGTAGCATGTAGATGTCTCATAAGATTACAAATACAACATTAAAAAATTTTATTCTCATAATCCAATATATGTATGTGTTAAATATTACCATATCTAAGAATTATTTTATCTGGTAGGCCCTTGATGAGATCTATCTCCATGCATATGCAAGCATGTGTATATAACCACATTGTAATTATCATGGCATCTACTTTAATGAAGGTTCCCAAGGAATTTCCTATCTATTTGAAATTAAAACATAAATGAAGAGGGAGATTGGAGAACCAAACCCAAATTGGCATTTTAGTAATTGAATGAGAATTTGGGTCAATTTATAAAAACATTGGATTGATGTAAATCCCCATCATTCCCCAGAACCAAGGATCATTTTTTAAAAACTCACTGATATGATTCCTTATCAAAAATTTGAACAATGAAAAATCCCTTGGAACAGAGATAATTATCACAATCCTTTTTCCAAGTCAAATGAATCCATTCAAATAATGTTGATATAGTTGGCCAAAAGATATTAAATCTTCAACAAATTGCCTCTTTTTCTGAGTTTGACTAGTAATGTTTCACAACATACCCTATAATCTCCATAATCAGCACCTCTTCCACATGTTCCATGAAAAAGGCACAAGGCAAGGTTGAATACTTAAAATCATTTGGTTTAGTGGCTAATTTATTCACTACTTCTTTGAAAGACCTAGGTTTAGAGGTAGATGGCATCCCTAAACCCACAACTCCTCTATATAATCTCAATACCATGATGAGGGTGGAATCCTTACCTATATTGTAGCTTGATAGAGGAGAAATATCCTAAAGTTTCTTTCCCTTATTTAAGAGAAATTCTATATTATATATTATTATTTAGGAAAATATAAAACATTATTATATTTTAATTTATTTTACAAGCAACAAATTTAAAAATAAATATTATATA
Organism: Torreya grandis; assembly: GCA_037957365.1. NCBI lineage: Eukaryota > Viridiplantae > Streptophyta > Pinopsida > Cupressales > Taxaceae > Torreya > Torreya grandis. Next base: position 1,483,222 of record JARHVA010004177.1, on the reverse strand, counting down.
AAATAGTTCTAGACAATTAAAATAATAAATATAATATAATTATTATTAATTAAAATAAATCATTTTTAGTTATTAATAGATATAGTAAAATTAAATTTTTAAATATTTTTAAAATGATTTTTTTGCCATTGTTACATCATTTTTTCTAAACACACTATTTTTTGTGGTGAAAATTTTGTGAAAAGTTGGTGTTAACTTGGTACAAATTAAAATGCCTAGTTGTACCACAAAAATTAATGTAAATTTCCCAAATTTTAATTCCAACAATATCTTAAAAAATCAATTTGTGATGCTAATCTGACCCTATTTGTGGCGTCAATTACTCTTCATGTAGTAATAATTAGTATGTCAATATATATAATAGTATTAGTGGAAATGGGGTCCAAAGAATAAGATGATGTGGTAAAAATAAGGGGTAATATTATAAATATTATAATTACATGTGCTATGAATCTTTTTTACTAAGTTATATCCTTGTGATGATAGCGTGCCTTTGAAGGTCTGAAGAAACACCTCTATATACACATGTTCTATAATTCCTTGACGATATCCAAACCTTTAAGATTCAGATTGATGCATCAAACTATGCACTTGGTGTGGTACTCTCAAAACATGTAAATTTGGTCATCTATCACTCAAATACACTTAATAACATAGTTCAATGTGTAGTCATATAAAATGTGAAATTAGATGACTTAAGCATGGCTAATGATACCCAATCCATAGGTCCTCCTACTTGCTTACCCAACCCTTCTAGGCTATTCTTTCACTGATTCCCAGTCATCCATAACTTTCTAGACTTAAATTTTATAGAACCAAGTAGTTCTTTCAGGCTTAGATCCATCCCCCTAGGTCTCATTCCCTCTATAAAATAGGACCCAACTTGGATATGAGTGTTAAAACCTAGGGTATCCTAATTTTGGCATTATTGTCCAAGTGCAAAATTAGTCCTAATGATGAGATTTTTTTGGATCTTTATCCTTTTTATTGTCAACCTAATGCAAATTCATTTAACCCATGATCATTAATTTCCCTATAAAAATCCATTAAAATTCCATTTAAATGGGTTAGCACTCATTTACAAGAGAGAAAAAGAATATAATAAAGTACACTCAAGTAATCTTCCTTATTCTCTGCATACAGCCTTCCAAGATCATTTCAAGCTTATTCAAACCTTTGCATCAGTCCCTATCTATCTAAATTACATCTAATTTCACATCTGGTTGCATTTATCATACACAATTACACCTAGCACTTCAATGGGAGAAATACATTAGATTGATCCCTCTTCAGAGTATTGGTATGTAGGTAACATGCCCAGACATAGGGTATGAAGTGCATCCAATGTATCCTTTACACACTAACCCCTTCTCTATCTTTCCAAGTTTCCATTAAAGTTCAAGCATAAAGAGCTCCTAGGGCTTTTGAATATTTAAAATATATGCATAGTGAGCTCTGCAAGCTTATAAGCTTTGATATTTCATTGACAAGGTAACAAAAGCTTACTGAATAGAACCCAAAAAGCTCAGACAACCTAGACAATAGTGCCGACAAAGGACTATAGTGCTAGACATTAAGGTGTCTCACTTTTAGAGCTCCTATCCAATCTAGAAATGAACCTTAGAATCTAATTTTATAGTCCTACTTCTCCAGTATCAGACCCTATCTCAGTCTAGATCATTCAAAATAAGCTAAGTTAGATTTTTCTTATTTATTACTATATTTAGAAAAAGGAAAAAATACAAATCTATTTACACAAATCAGTAGCTTGATTCCTACATATTATTTACTCATTTACTTTGCTTATACCTATTTATTAAATTGGAAAAAAACTCCATTATTCCCAAAAATAATGAAACATTTGGTGAACCCAACTTACTTTGAATTTTTGCACAAAAACCTTAGAAACCCTAGGGTAAATTATTTTTGATTTTTTACCATAATTTTCTAGTTTTTCCTATATTTAAAAATCACAAATCTATAAATTAATTGAAAATTTATCATATATTTTGTTAAAACCCTAGTTTGCACATACTAGATCCTTTTTGCATACAAACACATTCCAAACACTAGGAAAAATATATTGCTAATTTTAGAAATATTCTCTTATTTTTCCTAAATTTTTCAATCTAAATTCCACAAATTTTCTATAAATTCATATCAATTTTTTAAAATTATCATACTAATTTTAAAAAATTCATTCAATAATCCCTAATTGCATTAACTAGCTCCCAGTTATTTTCTAGTACTTTTCCAATCATTTTTTGAATTTTTAGTTGTATATCACACTCAAAAAATCAACTTTAAATTCAAAAATTCATAGTATTTTACAAAAATATTTTTGAAAAATTCTTAGTTGCATTAACTAGCTCTTATTTGTTTATTGAGGTATCACCTTACATCCATAATCAAATTGCAAAAATGATTCTCAATTATGTACAAATATTCCTTACATTTCTTGCAAATAACAAGGAAAACATAATGGGCCCTATCATGTACATGAATGATGAAATCTATCATATATTAGTACAAAGCTTCATCCTTTGCATTTCATGCTTATGTTTAATTATATGGGATGATATTACAAAATCCATTGCAAAAAATACACAAGACTTAAAAATTCTTTTTGCATATTCTCTTTTGCTCATACAGAATAATTACCAACTCCATTTTACTAAACACATTTGAAATGTTATGTTACATGTCACAAGTTTATATGTATTTATGCAAAAAATCATGTTCTCTATCCTTTGATTTTTATTCCTTATGTGGAAAAAATTTCAAGCTTATCATGTTAAACACATTAGAAATGTCATATCACATATCAAAGTTTTTTATGCATTAATGCACAATTCCATTCTCTTTATCCCTCGTTTGTTATCAATCATGTGGAATGTTATTAAATAAACATATTACTATACATGGTTTCTAATTAGATGTATTCTAACTCTTTGGCTACTTTTAAGTGTCTCCCTATCACTACTAGACACAAGAAAACACTGGTGGTTATATCTATCCCTCCTCTCTTCAAACTTGGTTCATCTAGATTTTACTCTGCACCTACTACCATCTCTATGTCAATAGTAGATTATGTGCTACATGTTATCACCCAAGTTTATGAATATAGGTAGGTTAATTATACCCATGTTTATGATGTAAACTTGACCATAGACAGCTCTGGCATTTATCTGCAAACAGGTATATTGCTACAAGCGCTGTAATGATGTATCCCCACTATGGATGTAGCTTAATAGCCTAATCAACATATATAGTCAAACCTTATCAAGTTGATGCCCACGCATCAACACGGATTTGCTTAACAAGACCCTCCACCATGGATTAGCAGCCTTATAGAATAAATGAGAATCATCTCGAATGTGGGAATTAAATCCCACAATGCATTGTTCTTGGCTGAAAGGGATGCCTTACCAATATAAAAACTTAGTCTGTATATACGTTGTAATATTGCTAAAAAATCTAAACATTGAATACTGATATATAAATGACTCAGCAATATGAGAAAGGTTTGCAATGAACACAATCACATAATCACAAGCAAAACCAAGTAAAGTACACTTCTCTATCACTTATAATATCACAAGTAGCATAACTTTGTAGCTTTAGCTTTCTCATCCTTTCAAAGAATGGCCGCAGCCATTATAGAAGCATAGCATCAGAACTTAAAGCTAATAACATGTTACCACACACTTACAGAGATATGAGAGCTCAGATTTGGACTTTAGTCTTTGCCTATTAATGTAAGCAGAAAGTCTTGGTAGTCTCCAGAAGTGGCAGCTGCTATTGCATGCCCTAATGACTTGCTAGTTCTTTTTAAGTACTACTCTTTGATATGCTTCATGTCAACTTCAGCACGACTCACCACTACCTGTAGAAGTCCCTTTTCAACATAGATGCCTCTATCTCCAATAGAAAAATACATCCCTCCTGCTCGGGTCACTGTACCCATTTAACTGGATAGACCTCAATAGTAATGCCAAAGGCCTGCACAAAGGCTACAGACACGTCTTTGTCATGGCTCAGATTTGCAACTCTACTAGCGTACCCTATTACCATGTAGACAACCACATTTGCCTTTCGTGAGCAAAATAGAAGAAGCATCCTCAAATGGTTCAACTCTTATATTTAAACCTGACTGTATAGGGTCATTACGGAGCTGTGGTATAACAGCAGTTAGCATACAATGCTTCCATGGCTGAAGGCCATAAATCATAAGGAAATGCCTTTGTTTAGGAAGATAGATGGGATATTTGTATATACTCTAAGAGTGGGGATGTCGGTCTTTGTAGGACAGAAAGCTACAACTTTTGAAAATAGTACGTAGCTGAGAGAGCAGGTGCAGCACAATATATATATAAGAGGAACTTTAATGAAAAGAAATTATATACACACATTTTACCCCCTATTCTCCAGTTTCTTTCATAGACAGTTTCCAAATTTATTTAACCAATTGCCAATAGAAGAAATGATATCATACGTTACCTTTGGAATGATCATTTACCACAAAAATGACTGTGCACAGCCCCCAATTTGAGAGTTCATCCATGTACAATAGCAGACCGTGATAATTGGTCTTTACATCTTATTACAATCAAACTATAAAGACATAGAGAGTATTTACATACTCATTTCAAATCTTGAAAACTCGACTCTCTCCTTACATCAACTTTTCTTGGATGCTCTGTCCTTACTTCTCTCTTCTACGCCACCTTCCTCTCATCTTCTACGCCATCTTCCTCTCATCTTCTTGAATTTGTTTTTGCTATATTTTTGTTTTTAACAACCTCCCCTCTAACTTCTATGCCCAATCTTGGGCTTAAAACAACAAACAGTTTTCAATTTCCAGCAATATACTAATTTGGAGAGACTAATATCTTATGGTTGAAAGATTTCAACCACTCTCCTCATTATTTCCTCAACAGCCCAACAATTATTGTTTTCACTTTTACTTTTTACAATTTCTCCTTAATTTTAACATTTTAGAGGAAAATACAATAAATTCAAACTTCAATTTAATCATGACCATGTCTTGCCAAGACGTATGTAGATGCTCCTACATCATACTCTCCCTCTAGAAACAATTTGAACCTTAGTTCAAATGAAATGTTGCCTCCATACATTAATCTTTACTATATGCCTAGATCCCAAAGTCTTGTTGTCAATGATAATGCTTGAATTTGTCTTTGCTGGTATTTGCCTTTCATCTTGCTTTTCTTTCTCTTTAGATATGTCCTTCTTCTCATCTCTTTCTCAGCTGTCATCTCCCACTTCCATGCTTCTTCATCTTCATTCATGTCTTCTAGATCTTCTTGTTGTTCTTCTTGGTTCATGAGCTTCTTCAATGACTCATGTATGTCATTTACTTCAGCAACCTTCATACCTGCATACAAAACATTCACAGCCACCTTAGAATCAAAATATTTAGGCCATGAAGCCTCTTGGCTACCTTCACATTTCTGCTCCTTGATCAAAATTGTTTTGACCTCTTTGCTTTTCTCTTGTCTTGTTTCACTCTTCCCAATGGTGTCTTCACCATGGCTTGTACCTTCCTTCATCTCTCTTACATTACCAAATAGCTGCTCCAACATCTTCAACTCTTCCTTTAGTAAGATCTCATCTATCTCACTATTTTCTTCATCAAACTTGGGCTGATCACTCACAAAGCTTACTTGCCCTTTACCTCTTATTTCTTCTTTTCTTAACTTGTCTTCACATAAACCAACTTCTTCATCATTATACTTATCAAATACAATTGTAGCACCCTTACCTTGTGTCTCCTTGCCTTCTTCCATCTTTTCTTGAAGCTATCTTGATAGCTTTGTTGTATACTTTCTCCTTTCCTCATCTTCCATCCATTTTGAACTCTCTCCTTGCTGCACATTAGTTTTCATAGCCACTTTCCATTCCTCGTTTTCCATGAAAAGATTATTAAATGATTCAAAAACATCATTATCCCATTTATTGCAAGCAATTGACTTACCTTTCCATGTACTTGTGTCATCCTTCACCTTTTTCCATTGATTTCTTGGTGTTGATGTCTCAATACTCACATCTTCTTCACTCTTAGCCTTCTTAGGCGCCCACATTTGATTTTTTCTCTTATCAATTGACTTCACAAGCCATTTAGGCATCCTATAACCATGCTCTTGTGATACTACTAAAAAACCAACTTTGTTTGTCCTTTTAGTTTCTTGCACATTCATATGAGAAAAATCAATCTTATAAGATAAACTTGCCTGCTTGCTTACTTGTTGCTTGCTTGTGTGCTTCACCATCCACTTAGGCATTATGTAGCCATGATTGACTACTTTGTGTGAGGACTTCATCTTCCTCTTGCCTCTTCTAACCTATGTATTAACATCTTCATGCTCACAATAACAATCAAAATCAGCACTTAACACTTCATTTACCTCTTTGATAGCTTGTTCTATGGAGCAATCTTCCTCTTCCTTTGTGCTTGGCTGTCTTCTTTCCTCTTCTTGGAATTCAATGGCATCTTGGAATTCAGCTTCATCTTCCACTTCTTCCCTTGCTTGTATAGGTTCCTCAACACCTCCATTATGCATTAACCAATGCATCTCTTCTTCTTTATCAACAACAAACTCACTTCTCTCTCTTGCACATTCACTTATGCACTTGGTGTCTTCTCTTTTACCAATCTCTTCACTCTCCAAGGCCATTCTCTTGACCTTCATAAGGCTGCTCATACCTGCATTTACCCACTCAAAAATAGCATTAAATACAAAAACAAGAGACCATAATGTCTCCATGAGTATCCTCTTAATGGACATTCTCATCTTTCCAAGTGTTCTTCCTGGCACTTCATCTTTTCTTTCTTTTTCTCTCTTGTTCTCCTCAATGAGAACCTTCTTCTCAACTTCTTCCTCTTGCTGCTCACTTAGAAACCTTCTTATCTTCTTGCCTCTTTGGGCTTCCCTCTTCATGGCAATCTTCTTTTTCCTTCTTCTCCTTTTCACTAGGAGATCTATTGGCCACTTTATCCTCTTCTTCATTGGCCATACCCATGCTTGCCTATTCAGCTGCATCCAAGTCTCATATTCATCTTTAATCTTAGCTAATTCTCTCTTCAAATTAACAATTTCTTTATCAATTTCAATACTGTCCATACCTTTCTTCTTTCTGGTGCTTTCATATACCTTGCTACTCTGTAGTGCCTTTAACAACACTTCCATCTCTGAGATCTTCACCCAAGTCTTTTCCACCTTGGTCTCTTGATCCCTTATCTCACCCAAGCCTTTTCTCCTTGACTGGTCTTTTGACAATCTGCTTGATCTCACCTAGGCCTTTTGCATCCTAGTCTTTTGATCCTTTTCTCTCAATCCTATAGCAACTTGTTATACATCAAACTTAAATCACAAATCCAAGCTTCTTCTTGGATCTTCACTAAGTCTTCCTTGGCTTCTTCTTCTCTTGATTGCTTCTCAACACAATAACTCAAATCAAATAGCAAAATTATTCATACCTTTTCTCCCCAGGGTCTTCTAGTGCTTTGTCTTGCTGATCCTCTTGCCAAACCCTGTAACAACTCATTAGAAATCATAGCCATCAATAAATTGCCAATTCCCAAGAGCTTCAAGCTCTGATACCAAATGATGTAAACTTGACCATAGACAGCTCTGGCATTTATCTGCAAACAGGTATATTGCTACAAGCATTGTAATGATGTATCCCCACTGTGGATGTAGCTCAATAGCCTAATCAACATATATAGTCAGGCCTTATCAAGTTGATGCCCATGCATCAACATGGCTTTGCTTAACAAGACCCTCCACCATGGCTTAACAGCCTTATAGAATAAATGAGAATCATCTTGAATGTGGTAATTAAATCCCACAATGCATTGTTCTTGGCTGAAAGGGATGCCTTACCAATATAAAAACTCAGTCTGTATATACGTTGTAATATTGCTAAAAAATCTAAACATTGAATACTGATATACAAACAACTCAGCCATATGAGAAAGGTTTGCAATGAACACAATCACATAATCACAAGCAAAACCAAGCAAAGTACACTTCTCTATCACTTATAATATCACAAGTAGCATAACTTCATAGCTTCAGCTTTCTCATCCTTTCAAAGAATGGCCGCAGCCATTATAGAAGCATAGCATCAGAACTTAAAGCTAATAACATGAATTACCACACACTTACAGAGATATGAGAGCTCAGATTTGGACTTTAGTCTTTGCCTATTAATGTAAACAGAAAGTCTTGGTAGTCTCCAGAAGTGTCAGCTGTTATTGCATGCCCTAATGACTTGCTAGTTCTTTTTAAGTACTGCTCTTTGATATGCTTCATGTCAACTTCAACACGACTCACCACTACCCGCAGAAGTCCCTTTTCAACATAGATGCCTCTATCTCCAATAGAAAAATACATCCCTCCTGCTTGGGTCACTGTACCCGTTCAACTAGATAGACCTCCATAGTAATGCCAATGGCCTATGCAAAGGCTATAGACACGTCTTTGTCATGGCTCAGATTTGCAACTCTACCAGCGTACCCTATTACCATGTAGACAACCACGTTTGTCTTTCGTGAGCAAAATAGAAGAAGCATCCTCAAATGGTTTGACTCTTATATTTAAACCTGACTGTTTAGGGTCATTGTGGAGCTATGGTATAACATCAGTTAGCATACAATGATTCCATGGTCGAAGGCCATAAATCATAAGGAAATGCCTTTGTTTAGGAAGATGGATAGGATATTTGTATATACTCTAAGAGAGGGGATGTCGGTCTTTATAGGATAGAAAGCTACAATTTTTGAAAATAGTACATAGGTGAGAGAGCAGGTGCAGCACAATATATATATAAGAGGAACTTCAATGAAAAGAAATTATATACACACATTTTACCCCTTGTTCTCTAGTTTCTTTCATAGATAGTTTCCAGATTTATTTAACCAATTGCCAATAGAAGAAATGATATCATATGTTACCTTTGGAATGATCATTTACCACAAAAATTACTGTGCACATCCCCCAATTCGAGAGTTCATCCATGTACAATAGAAGACCGTGATAATTGGTCTTTACATCTTATTACAATCAAACTATAAAGACATAGAGAGTATTCACATACTCATTTCAAATCTTGAAAACTCGACTCTCTCCTTACAGCAACTTTTCTTGGATGCTCTATCCTTACTTCTCTCTTCTACGCCACCTTCCTCTCATCTTCTACACCATCTTCCTCTCATCTTCCTAAATTTATTTTTGCTATATTTTTGTTTTTAACAACCTCCCCTCTAACTTCTACGCCCAATCTTGGGCTTAAAACAACAAACAGTTTTCAATTTCTAGCAATATACTAATTTGGAGAGACTAATATCTTATGGTTGAAAGATTTCAACCACTCTCCTCATTATTTCCTCAACAGCCCAACAATTATTGTTTTCACTTTTACTTTTTACAATTTCTCCTTAATTTTAACATTTTAGAGGAAAATACAATAAATTCAAATTTCAATTTAATCATGACCATGTCTTGCCAAGACGTATGTAGATGCTCCTGCATCAGTTTATAGCTTTGTCACTCATGTTATCACCCCTTCTAATCTAGTTTTAGCTCCTCACCTATTACAGTTCTTTCTCTAGTCCAGATTCAACCATAGTCGAGACCTTCATCACCAGCATAGAGATTTCATACACCTACATAGTGTCAATATTATAGATAGCTTTCATCTACCACATTCACACCTAAGGTAGTCTCATTGAGATCTCATGCATCTACACATAGATCACATGTTCAGAGATCTTTTCCTACTACCAAATGGGTTCCTAAAAGCCCTATAGTTGCATCCACTTCTCAAAGTTACAAGGGGACCCCATAATTGGTTTCTACTATAGATATTTCAAAGCTATTACAACATATATAGCTTTCAAAGCCATAGTCTCAGCATTCCCATCATGCTTCATGATCATGCATGATCTTTCCTCTTGATACAGGATAACATAATAGGGAGTCTCTTATGAGACTCATCAGTTAGTATCATTTCTTCATAGTATTACTTGTATATAGCTTCCTTTTGCTTGATTGAACATAGTTCCTTTTCAATTTATTGTACATAGTCTCTCCTAATTGATTGTACATAGTTCAAATATTTCCAAAAAATACAAAATCATTTAAGTAATTCAAAAATGCCAAAAACATTTTGATTGTATGCATCATCCATGCTTTACATTACTACTATCTTTTTAGGACTTACATTTACTCTTTCATGCTATTATTTGTCAATTATCTACATTCATATGCTTCACTTGATCTTCTTTGAGTGTGTGCAGTGACATCTAACTACTTGATTGTTTTACTCTACCCACTGAGGGGGCATTCCTACTACATTCAAGACACATCAATATACCTACCCATTAGGGGCATATTATACATGACTACACCATCTAGGTTATGTCAATCCTACACTACACACTATGAGTTATCATACTAATGTACATTACTTACCAAATTACATAGATTACTATATCGACATTTTACTAGTATTTAGCACTTGTGTATCTTTTTTGCAGATACCTAGTCTTGTACTAAACAGGTATTGTATACATTCACTCTTATTTTGATTAGTTAGATGTGATTATATATTTCTAATTATTACATGCTTTCTCTTCTTACTTAGCGTAGCTTTTTGTATTGCATTTCTAGTTCCTACTTGTCTCCTATGTGTACCTTAGGACATTTTCTAATGTATTTTGATTTTATACATATGTGTGTATCTTTAGACATTTTCCAATGTCCCTTGCTTGTACTCTTCTATGTACATGTGGCCCTCATGCCAATCTTTGGTTCATTTCAATTATATGTGTATGTGGCATCTGAACATGCCTTGTATGCTTGTTTTCTAGTTTAAGTGACATCTACCCATGTCCCTTGTTTTCTTGGCCCCTTGGCCACTCTTGTATGCTTCTTGCTTCTTGATCCATGTGCTAGTTTTCTTGATTGTTTTTTTGATTGTCGCAATGCCATGATCCATACCATGCATTTTCCTTTCTTTCTTGAATGACATGATGGACATCATGCTTCATCCCTCCTTGGAAACTAACAACTAACATCTAACATTTCAATTTTTAGATCAGTAAATTGCACATTCTTTTACATTATTATATCTAGCTAAGCATACCCCTATTGATCTAACAATCTCTCAATACAAACATTACTATATCTACAAATATATTATTAAATATCACTATTATATCATATATCTATATAGCTTAACACACTTATAGGACTCTTTCTTCTAAGGGCAGTCATTTTAGGTTCATCATTCCTACCCTTAGAAGAGGGGGAAATAAATAATGGTTTTGTCACAGAGATCAAAGATCTAAACAATCAAAATAGAAACATTCAAATCACCCAGTTCAGAATCCAGAGGTCAAACTAGTCAGAATAGAGTAGAAAAATAGTGATAGTTATAGATCAACAACAAATTTTAGCATAGGACAATAGTGCCAAAAATGGATAGTAACACTAAACACAAGGGTGTCCTCATTTTGGTGCTCTTTTCTAGGTATAAAAACACTCAAGTTTTCTAAAAATATGCAAAAAAATTAGTTTAGATACAATTTTTACACATCTAGATCAGTCAAAATCTGTAGTTCAGTACAATTTTCTTAGAGAAACTAGGTATAGGGGTTATCATACATGACATAATGGTTCTCACTTTTAGTTTTAGATTAGGCAAATAACATAACTTATAGATCAAAATCCTTATTTTAGACACTAGTGATTGGGACCAATGCATGTGGCACATTGGTCTTCTTTTATTTCCAAGTTCAATTTATTATCCAGACATTCTCAGTAGTTGCATGCCTTACTCCATCTATAAGTGGTTGGCATCACTTTCAAGTTGAACTTTCATACAATTTTAATTTTTTAAGTACTTGAGTTCCTGAGTTGGCTTTCACATAAGCCTAGTACATTAGTTTTAGAGTGGATTTCATAAAATCCTAATCTCCATCATTTGAAATGGCCAAGAGTGGCCTAGTTTCTATCATACATTCAGGCTATCCATGCCATATTGTCATATTTTTAGAACATCCATGGGCTCCATGAGCCATCTCATATGACATCTATTCTATATCAATATCACTTCATAGCTTCACTTCATGGGGCAATGATGGAGCCAAAAGGCCAACTTTTTTATTCTTGAGCCACCTATTCAGATGGATTGGACACACAGCCCAGACATCGATTAGCACGTGCATGATTTGTTAACTTCACTTAGTTGGAAATGATGGAGCCAAAGGGCTAGCCTTTGTATTCTTGAGCCACCTATTCAAAAGGATTGGAAACATAGCTGAGACATTGATTAGCATATGCATGATTTGTTAACTTCACTTAGTTGGTGATGATGAAGCCAACGAACCAGCCTTTGCATTCTTGAGCCACCTTTTAGGGAATTGAGCACTCAGCTCTGATCATGATATTAATATTAATTTAACACATACCCAGTATCAATCCAACATCACAATAGGTTTTTTATTGGTCTACATACCTGATGAGGTGTATTCATTCATTTCTCTTCCTCTTACTCAACTTTTTTACATTCTTATTTTAGATATAGTGTATCTATTAAGAATTTATCTAATTTTACGTTTTCATTGTATATTCACCCTTCACAACGTGCTCTCTCTATGTAAATCTAGTATCACATAGCTTCATGATCTTATCCCTTACAGGTAAGTTCAAGTATGCTTTTTACTTTCCTTTATCCTAGTATTTCACTTTGTTGCATCACTAGAATAAAGGGGGGGCAAATGTAGTCATATAAAATGAAAAATTAAATGAATTAAGCATGGTTAATGACACTTAATCCATAGGTCTTCCTACTTACTTACCCAACCATTATAGGCTATTATTTCACTAATTCCTAGTCATCCATAGCCTTTTGGACTTAACCCTTATAGACCCAGGTAGCTTTTTCAGGCCTAGATCCATCCCCCAGGTCTCATTCCCTCTATACAATAGTACCCAACTTGGATAGGAGCACCAAAACCTAGGGTGTCCTAATTTTGGCATTGTTGTCTAAATACAAAATTGGTCCTAACAGTTAGATTCTTTTGGATCCTTATCCTTTTTCTTTTCAACCTAACATGAATTCATTTAACCCATGATCATTAATTTCCCTATAAAAAGGCCATTAAAATTCCATTTAGATGGGTTAGCACTCATTTACAAGAGAGAAGCAATAACATAATAAAGTACACTTAAGTACTCTTCCTTATTCTCTACATATAGCCTTCCAAAATCATTTCAAGCTTATTCAAACCTTTGCATCAGTCCCTAACCATCCAAAGTACATCTAGTTTCACATCTAGTTGCATTTATCATACATAATTATACCAAGTACTTCAATGGGAGAACTACATTAGCTTGATCCCTCCTCAGAGTATTGGTATATAGGAAGTGTGCCCACACATGGGGTGTGAAGTGCATCTAGCATATCCTTTACACACTAACCCCTTCTCTATCTTTTCCATGTTTCCATTCAAGTTCAAGTACAAAGAGCTCCTAAGGCTTTTGAAGATTTAAAATAGAAACATAATGAGCTCTACAAACTTATAGCCTTTGATATTTCACTGATAAGGTAACACAATCCTACAAAATAGAACCCAAAAAGATCAGACCACCTAGACAATAGTGCCAAAAAAGGACTATAGTGCCAGATGGCAAGGTGTCCCACTTTTAGTGCTCCTATCCAATCTAGAAAAAAACTTCAAGATGCAATTTATAATAGTTTCTTAGTCTTGCTCCTCTAGTATCAAACCCTGTCTCAGTCTGGATCATTCAGAATAAGCTAAGTTAGATTTCTCTTATTTATTACTATATTTAGAAAAGGCAAAAATATAAATTTGTTTACAAAAATTAGTAGCTTAATTCCTACATATTATTTACTGGTTTGATTTTTTAGACCTATTTATTTAACTAGGAATAAAACTCCATTATTTTAAAAATAATAAAATATAATGATAATACACATATAAAAAAAATTGTATGCCATTGTGTAAACAATTAATTAATAGTGCCACTACATCTTGGGAAAGGTAATAATCATTCCTTTTGATCATAATCCACTTCAATTTCTACATACAAAGAGAAAGCTAGATAATGTATGCCACATGGATTGGATGACTTATTTACAAAGATTCCATATGGTTATCAAGTATAATAATGAAAATAAAAAAAGGTACTATACAATAAATCATCATATTGTTTGACACACATGACTACAAATTTTTGATTGGGTATCTCTCTATTTATTAGACCATGATTTTGTAGAAAACTATATCACCCTTGTATAGGATAAATAGGTTCACAAATTCCACATGTTTGAAAATATTTTCTAGAAGCTTGGATAAATTTGTGTTCCTAAGGGCACACCTCAACAATGACTCACATGAGAGGTACACTATTCCAAGATAGCATGACACTTCAGCATCACTAAGACATTATAAGTGCTTCAAAAACACTTACATTGGCCTTACATGTGAATAAACATTAAGCACCACATCAAGCCCTACATTCCTTCTTACATCATGAATCCCAAAAATAGGAAATTAGGATAATACACACCTTCACCAACTCCATCAAAGCCTTAAGAATCTATCAATATGGATTTCATGACTAGAATACCTATGATAAAGCACCATAATGACTAAATATTCATTGTAGTGGACAAGCTTTCTGATATGTCTATCATAGTTTCTTGTAATAATAGCATCAATGCACAAGAAACTATACACTCATTCTTCAGTCATGTTTAGGTTCACTGTGGGATACCACATCCATTATTTATCATTGTTACCCATAATACATCAGTTAAGTCTAGTAGGCTCTATGGTAAATGATAGATATATTATTGTACTAGTATATAACATTTCATCCCTATACATATGGACAAATTAAATTTGTCAATTGTGCATTTTCCATTGTCTGTGCATGTATAATAGTGCACATCCATGCACTTATCATGATAACTTGATTTTAATTCAGCATTCCTATAATAAAGCTTTGTACAAATTTATAAGGCTTAGTCATTTTAAACATGTCTCAGGTTCCATTCAGTAACACCCCTAAACACATTTTATCACATTCCATGTATCATAAACTTGAGTACACAAGAAAGAGAAGTGGACAAAGCACATATGTTTTTTTATCACATATAACATCTTCAACAAATACACTTTCACCTACAAAAGAAGTAAACAAATCACCATGACACATTCCACATAATTCATGAGTTCATGATGGGTGATAAATTATGGTTGCATATTTGAAAGGAACACTTGAAGGGTAATCATAAGAAGATCAGGCCTCTATAATATGGTCCTTACACCATATTGTGTATAACTAGAGAGAATGTATTATGCCCTTACACTACCCTAGCCCTTGGGATTATATATAATATTTTAATCTTAAACTCCTTAAGCTATACTTTCCACCTTTGTTTGACCTAACATTAACTCAACATCAACTATACTTATATCCTCAATAATTAAAATAAATCAAAAAGGATCATATTGTTAAAATCATACTGATGTGCACCAACCAAGGTACACATCATTTTTTAAAGTGTTTAAGTAATGGTAATACATCAATTAGGATAATTGGTGTAACCTTTAGTAACTTCAAGTTTAGTTTATGCACTTAAACGAAGATGTCATGGAGAATATTGCTACTCAAAAAATGGTGAATGATCTGAGCATAGTTATTTTGGTCCATGTTCTCCTCTCAAGGACTTGGAGTTACATTGCCTCATGGCATCTAGTGCCATTTATGTTACCTTTTAGTGCCCATATGTGCTAATGAAAAACCATGAAGCATTTCATGTGATGTTAAGCATCTAAACTAAGTGACAATGTGGTAGTTTCCTAATGTTTTTTGATATGACATACTACACTTCCTAATTTTATGTCATGTTAGATCACTTGTCACCATACAATGATGTTGTAAGTATAACCACCACACCTAAAAGAAATTTATTCATCACTCAAGAAAAAGATAAATTATTTTATAACTATTCTTTTTTAACTTCCTTCATGTAACAATGTGTATATGTGTAAGTGCACAAAGTTAATGGGGCAATTCATGTAAATTTTCATGAATTATCCCAAAACATGTACATGGTATTTTTTCACTTTATTGAAAGCCGTGTAAAGTTTTTAACGTGACCGGCACCGCTGGCTAGACATGACTAATACCGGTACCACGAGGCCGGTGGGGGACTTGAACACTGATGGGCAGAGCCACAACGGAAGTACCCGACCAACCGACTACAACCCCCGACCCTAACATGTACATGGTATTAAAATAACATGTATTTGTTATTTAAATTAGGTTGGTAAATACCAATCCTATAACATGTATGTGATACTAAATGTGTGCAATGTTAAAGTGTTCAAAATCAAAGAAATAAAATAACTAAAAGGCAGTGGAGTTGTTTACTAAAATAAATGTTAAGTATAAGTTATATTCCTTATACTTTAAATTTATTTTAGTAAATATAATAAATTTGGGTCACTTTGAATCTTTTATAATTGGTTTCATAGTGCCATGAGTTATGATTTGGAAGATAGTTTTCAATTTCCAATTTGATCAGTACTTAGTCATTTTTAGGATCTCGTTATTGTAATTAAGGTTTTTAGGGCATAAATTTTGTAACTAGTGTATATTTTTTAGGTTTTTTGGCCTTTTTTAATTCTTTCTAACATTTATAGGAGTTCTAAGTTTGTAAAAATTAAATTTAGGGCACATTTGTGAGTAGTGATCCCAATTTTGTTTGAATTATGCCAAAGTGGTGTGCATATTGAAATGTAGGTTTTAATGGTGACCCATGCAAATATAACCACACATTTATACCAATTTCACTTACAATTAGGTCCCTTATAGGCCAAAATTGAAACAAAACACCATATCCACTTATAACTAAGGTAAATTCAAATAATTTTAGGCACATTTGTTCATGATCACACCATTTTTCTTCAAATTTAGGAAAAAGGGATGTGATTTTGGAAACATAAGTTGCATTATAAGCCTTGCACATATAAACATAAATTTATGTTGATTTTACTTGAGATTAGTTATGTTATATGTCAAAAGTGACACAACAACACTGTATCCACTTATGACCAAGGAAATGTAAACAATTTTGGGAAAATTTATGCATGATCACCATAATTCACTTCAAATTCAATCCAAATTGGTGTGATTGGGGCAATGTAAATCTCATTGGAGACTCTAACATACCTAACCACCCATTTATATTTATTTCACTTGTGATTAAGTCTCTCATATGCCAAAAACCACACAACAACCCCATATCTACTTGTGATCAGGATAAATGTAAATGATTTGGGGCATACATATATGTGATCACTCAATTCACTTTGAAATCAAACCAAATTGGTATGATTGGGGTAATGTGGGTTGTATTGGTGACCCACACATATCCAATCACCCCTTTATGTCATTTTTACTTGATATTATGGGGATTATAGGACAAAAACAACACAACAACAATATATTGATTCCTATTTGAACTTGGGGTGTGAAATTTTTAAAAACTGCCTTAGAAATCAGCATGAGACATTGACCCCCTATATATATGGTGATACATTATAGTTATTATTCTTGTATCATGTCAATTATAGCCTCTGTCTTTTCATGTGTATATATGAGATACAAACACATGAGATGAGTTGTATTTGAGTCATGAGCCATGGTTTTTATTTTGATACAAGAGAAAACTAATTGGTTTACTTGGGTATTGGGATGGCCTTAGTATTTTTTAAATTTTAACATTGATGTCTTGGTATGGAAGTGACTTGGGCTAGTTGGTATTGATAAACCAAGTCCCTTGATTCTCCCATAGATATGGTTGATGGCGGTCACTAGTCAGACAAGTGGTTTAATGGCATAATAGCATTCAATATAATAGGGGATGAGCACAATAGTATGTTGGGCCATCCATACTACCATAATAAGATATATAGTTATATTCAGTGGCATTACAATATTCAATGATCCCACCACACCAATATAACCCATACTTAACAAAACCCATTCAATGACATCAAGCAATCTAAACCAACTATTGTATCAATAAGGAAAGCATTATAAATCACATAATTCTACCCATGCCCATTTTAGTATCCATCACATCAACATCATTTTATGTATAGAGAATATGTCATTCTATTCTATGATATGGATATGGACTACATCATTCATTCCATGTTAGGCATCATGCACATTAGGTTACTTTGGTCATACAATTTATATTATGTATGTAATGTAGCAGAATTAATCATTGATAGAATTTTTCAATCATTGATAAACTCATTTAATAGATAGATTGTACTAGATATAGATGATAATATTGATATACCTTGGACCCTATCTCTACTCACTCTAAATCTATATCTAAATCTATACGTGGGGTGGGGGTGCCAATATATATGGTGTTAATTAAACTATATATTATACTAATGCAAATAAAACTTTATATCTATATAGTGTGGGGTGGTCATAATTATGTCATTATTCATTGGTTAAAGGTGGTGTCACCATATCATTCATTCCTATTTATTACAATTGAATGATTCTATCATATTAAATATGTAACAAGATTCACACTGATTTATTAGCTTGGTGGGACCCTATCCTATATAGATATGGGATATGGATATGGCATTGATTTATTGTGGCCATATCCATTTATGATAAAGTTGGGTAGAGTAATTGGTCAAATCGTTAGGCCCATGACCTAAAGACAGTAGGTTCTAACCCTTCCCATGCCTATTCAATCCAACACATTGGAGTGTTAAATCTACCTCAACCAACTTTAGATCATAATTGAGTGCTCTCCCCTAAATTACATAGGGCCAATAGTTAAGATTGTCAAGTTCCCCATATAGATAGGATTCCCAAGCAATCCCTATTTATATACAATAACTATCACTATATTTAATATCTATAGTAAGGAAACCGTCGTTATATTTAATATATATATATATATAGGGAGAATGATATATTTATAAATAGTCCTATAAATATATAAATAGTGATTCCATCCATATAAATATAGGGGCCCCATATATATATAAGGGTTTCACACCCCTTTCCCTCCCCATATATAGATAGGGGCAAGAAAGTTCCCATATATAGATAAGGGCTCTCAATTAATATAATAGATTAATTGAGATTCCTTTTATAGATAAGGGGGTCTCATCCTTCCTAGATATATATAGGGGTGGATATCCCCTCTCTATATGTATGGGACACCCATATATATAGACTAACCATCTATAGTTGAGGTCAAGAGAGGGGATAGATAATAGATGGGGGACACTTGATTGATGATTGACCCTAGAGCCCACATAGAGATTGGGGGATCAATTTACATATCTATATATAGGGGAAAGTGAGGGGCCCACATTCTAATGAATGATGCAAAAAAATTACATTTTATTTATATAGGGAATAGATAATATATTGATGAAATGAGGGACAAGAAAATACTTGATTGATAAAATCAATAGAAGGATGGCACTTAATAAATAAGGGTGATTGTGTGATTAGGAAATGATTGATGGCCACGCATACCCATACATAGAATGTATACACACAATATTTTTAAACTTTATCAATAATTGATGGTTTTTCTTGTAAAAACCCATTAAGTCTTAATCTCTCTGAGTGCACACCTTAAAGGGTATACCAGTAAATAAGTGGGTATACCATTAGTTCTTTACAAGATAATTGTCCCCTATACCACCACTTAAAACCAACACAAACCTCTCCTAAGCTTTGGCACCTCACTTACACAATCCTCTAAGTAATTTACCACCTCAAATAGCCCCTACCTAAGCCAAAACCTCTTTTTGACGTCTATCAAACAAATTTAGCCTAGGCTGACCTTGTTCTTAAAATATAAACATGTAACAAGATTAGGTCAACTCGATTGACCTAGTCTGGGACCTAACTAATTTATTTATTAAAGAATAGGGTTGATTGGGATAACTCTATCAACTAAAACTTTTGAAGATTTTAGGCTTAGATCCTACTATATAAACACATCCCTTTCACCATTTCATTAAGAGAGAGATAGAGTTAATCATTCATTTATGATTCTTTACAATTTGTGCTTCCACCATTTTGCTTGAGGAGTCATTGCTTAGGGTTTACACTTGGAGAGAAGAATCTTATCTTATGGAAAGTCTTGGATGCTTAGGATAATTCATATGGCCTATATTTTCCATATCTTAGTGATCCTCACAAACCACAACAACCTCTTTCAAATCACCATTGGCCAAGTGAGAGATTGAGCCTCGACGAGTTCATCTTCAAGGTAAGTATCTCTAACTCTTACTCCTCTATTTTAGTAGATAGAAGTAGTATAAGAAATGGATTTTGAATGTATTTCTCTCTCTATGCATTAGGATTATATCTATATTGACTTAATTAGATTTATTATATGCGTGATTACTTTTATGTTTATTACCCTCATTTTATGACACATGCTTTGGTAAGAACTAAATTAGATTTACTTTACTTTGTCATATACTTTGATAAGAAAACATAGGACCTAGTTAGGGTTATTGTGTGTTATTGCTTGACTAGAGGCTTTAAAACCCTCTCTAGTGATATTGTATAGTAATTAACCCCTTAGTTAGGTCTAGTGGATCCTTATTGGTCATGAACCTAATTGTCTAAATGTACCAGCAAGCGAAAGGGCTAGTGTGATTTATCTTCTCTAAGTTAGAATTGATTTGTAGATTAGCTTCACTTTCCCTTATATGCATTTTGATGAACCTAAAATGAAATAACCCTTGCATATTTTCCTTCATGCCTTCATTTATTATCATTTATTATATGTTTTCATTTTTATAGTACTGGATTGAGTCTATCGACTTAGTCTAACATTCTATGCACAGGTTTAACACATAGTCACTATGATTAACTTAGTATTACTTTATGCAAGTCATCTTCAACCATAGATAAATGGATAAATATACTCAACTTAGTTCACTAATTTACATATAGGTTTTCAGACTTTGTCAACCTAGTTGACTCTATTAGTAGGCTAAAAATCATCATCTAAACAACATAGTATAAAAGTAGCAGTTTTAGCATCTTCAAAATTATCAGTTTCATTCTCACCACTTTATTCATTTATGTTTATTTATAGTCCTAATTTTCACAGTTATCAATATATAAAATTGTAACCCTATAGTGAACTAGGTCGACTAGATTGACATAGTTCTGTAGCTTGCTTTCCTACCTAGAAAACTTGGTCAATTTATTTGGTTGTGTTCTTCTAGATATTGCTTCAACAAATAGCATTGACCTAGTCAATTATATTATGTATTATTTCATTACATACATGGTTATCTAAATTGATATTGTACTCTTAAAGAAAATAAATTAACTCATATTATTAGTAATTAATTAACTTTCTTTTTATTTCTTACTTGCTTAGAGTATCACAAATAGACTAAATAGGAGATTTTAATTTATCAATTTAGTCACACTATTATTCTTGTTCACACAATTCCAAACCACATAACATCAAAAAGTATTAAATAAATTCTACCCAAGGTCTACCTAATTAGATTTCATCATCAATGGGGAAGCTTCCTTGATTTTTTGGCTGAGTATAAATATGTGGTTGATGGTATATACTGGCAAAGCACTCGACACCCTTATCATTATGGGATTGTGAAGTGAGGGGGTAGGCCCTAATGCCAAGCTAATACCAACACCAACACAAATCCCATTCAGTAGTAACTACTTGAAACCATCCTTAGATTGCATTTCTAGTTCCTTATTTATATCCAACTCTCTATCACATTTATTTCTAAAGTTATTATAATTTAAAACATTTGGGAATGACCACATATACTAGCATATTTATTTTTTATTGATTTATCTTTGATAATTGCATGTTATATTATAAAACTTGTATCAACTAATATTGTTTTAAGGTTTATGCTATGTGCCACGACTAGATTGCCTAGATCGATACAGTTGTTTGTGTGTTTATTTTGAGTATTATGCACAACAACACTAGATTATCTAGATTATGAAATTATCAAAACATGTCTCTACATTTAGAACATATTTTATCCATTCAACTATGTCTCCTATAATTTTTATCTTTATAAAATACATAGGCATCTTGTCTGACCCAATCTCTCATAGGATAGTCGATGTTTTTTTCTACATAACACAATAATTTTATCTTACCCAGTCTCACATAGGTTGGTCTTCAGTGCCTCCCCATAAAGAACAATTGATTGACCTAAATGAAAGATTTTTAAATTTTTATATTGACTTTCTTCCAAACTTAGTCGACTATGTACCTCTTGGTTGATACTATTTTATAACTAGTTGACTTTGCTCCCATTTTCACCTTTGCTTTCTGATCTTAGATTCTTATTTCAAGCATCATGAAATCCCCTATCATAATATTTTAGACAACCTTAATCCATTTATATGATATATGGGATGTTCATTCCTTCCTACATTTTTTACCCAAGAGGATTCTCACTCTTGGTCCACTTTTCCTCACCCCTCATCTTTGGACTATAATATGGTAAAGATTAATCCAAGTAATGACACTGATGGATCAAATACATTTCACACTTATTAATATAATTATTTATTTAAAGCATCTTATTGCATTATAGGGGTAATTAACACGAGCTTAACTAATAACCCTATAGTAAATTTATAACACCAACAACCCACCCCCTAACAATCCTCCACTTAATAACCCACCCCCTAATACCAATTCAGAGAATGTTTCTCCTACTAATCCTAACAATACACTTCTTAGCACCAATAATCCTAATCCACCAATTGACACCACTCAAATTCTTACATAAATAGTGTAACAAATGAATATTATGAAAACATATAATACTTATCAAATGATTCCAATGCAACATTATTTATTAAACATGGTTAATCAAACTCATATTCTCTTACCTCAAAATAACCAAATTTTCATCCCTCCAACTCTTAGAAATATCATTCCCCAACCCATTATGCATAACAAAATGCTCCAAAATATTCAAAATGAACCTTTAGCCCCCTTCATTATTTTATTGATATTAGAAATATCTCTCCAACTATTAAATATGATAGGATTAAAGACCATGCCTCTTTCCTTAAAGTATTTGGAAATATTTATAAAGAGTGGATTCAAACTAATACCTTTGTCACTACCAAAATTTTAGTCAAAACATTCATATGAGATGTATTTTAATGGTGTAATCAACTCCCTCAACATTCTATATGAAAACTCAAGGATTTATTCAATCTTCTAGTTAAGGAATATTAACACAATGATCTTCCTAAAAATTGCCTTAGCCATTTCATTAATGCTAAACACTCCCCTTTTGAATCAACTCATGATTTCATTAAATTATGTAAATATTTGGCTCACAAAGATGACCATAACATTACTGATGATAACTTATTTAAACTATTCATAACACCTTAACACCTTCAATTCAATACAAGGTTTAAATTGTTTCTCCCCAAACTCTAAATAATGTTATTGATCAAGCTAAAAGACAAGACTTTTTTTATGAAATAGTTTGAGCCCAAAATTAAAACCATCAAGGGATATTCTAAAGCTCCACTAATGCAATCACTAACAATCCTCCTTAAACAAAACTATGAGTAGAAAAAATGGATGATCCCCAAGCTTCCCATGCCCCCCTAACTGTTCAATAAATGAAAAAAGTTTTAACACCTTCTAAACCTTTCACTTATGCCAATAATACACCTACATGGTATGATCCTAAAAAAAAAGTTGGTTTCATGCTGATGTCAGTCATTTCCATGAAAAATTTTGTGGGCTTACCAAATTTTTGATTCTTTTATGTTAGGCAATACATTCAATCATGACACTATGATCAAAATATGTCATCATGATTATGTTCACACCATAATTTTCCATTTCCCTTTATATTTTCATGATATGAACTAAGAAAATTAATTTTTTATATCAAAAATAATATCATCCACTAATAAATAGAACCAAGACCCAGTATTGTCATGTACCTTTTTTCACATCCATATTATAAACTAAGAAAATAGAGCCCTAATACATCCATTTTTTTTATATTTCACTTGGTTTTAGTATACACAACAATACTTATTCATGCAAAATATTTATTTTGTGTTATCAATCCTTCTTATAAACATCCCAAAACTTTTTTTACCTCTAACCCACAAAATTCACAAGGATATATGTGCAATTAACATTGACTATGACTAATATAATACCAATTTTCAATATGTGAATGGAGCTAAAGTTAATTATCAATGTAAACCAACCCATAAAGATCTCATCATTAAACTAAAGAAATTATCACTTGAAAAACAAATTCTCAAAGACACCACTACCACTACCATACCTTCTAACACAAATGAAGAAATACTTCCACAACTAAAACCTCAAACTACCTCTCCTCCTATGAAAAACACTTTACCCTCGAAGCCTCGTGATGGTTCTTCATCTTCTAAATCCCATTTGAATTTCTTAGAGGAGATCAACTCTATGCCTTGTAAAATACCCCTCATGGAGTTAATTCATAATTATCCATATCATAACAAATTCTTAATGCAATAATTACAAGACATTGAATAACCTCTTTCCCTTGAAATGGAATAACCTCTTCAAAATCCTACACCGATAAAAGTACACACTATTGAAATTGTTTATCCTTCTTCCAAATATTCCATAGAATTCCTTAAAGAAGATATGATCAATGATGAAATCCTCTTTCAAGATGATGACCCACCTATTTTCATTAAAATTACTATTAATACCACTCTTATTCAAAAAGTCTTAGTAGATGAAGGGTCAGGAATTAATGTTACATCCCTTTGGTTAATTCAAAAACTTAGGTATAACAAACATCACCTTAAGCAAACTCATCTCACATGTCACATATTTGAAAAAATAAATCATAAACCACTTCATTGTATTTGCCTCATTCTCACTATTGGACCCAAGACCATATGTACCAAGCTCATGGTTCTTGATTTACCATTATCCTATAATATACTCCTAGGTCATGCATGGACACATCTCATGAGGTTTATTGCCTCTTCAGGTAGTCAATGTATCAAATTTATCCATAATTGAAAATGTTATAAACATGAGGTTAATCCTAATCTATGGATTATTCAACTACCCAACCCCAAATCTCAGTATCGGATTCCAACCATTCCATGAATTAATAGTGTACCTCTACCTAAATTCATTAACATGAATCCATATTTATAGGTCACTCTTATCAATTTATATGATGATGAACCAAATGAATTACAAAACATTTACAACACTACTAGGTACCTCCTTATATTTTTGAGTGGCTTCCTCCTTCTTTATTACTATGCGATTGTACCATCCCTCTAATCGATAAGATCATTGAACTCCCTCCTCCATATAATGCATATAAAGCTTCTTACATAGAATATGATTTCACATGTAATGAATATAGATCAGCCAAGTTGTTTCAAGACCCTTTAACCATGTCACCTCAAAAATCTAGTGATCTAGGTGTATCTCTTTTTGATGTCCCTCTAGAGACAAATGCATGTACTATTTACCACACCTATGATGATAATTATATCAAGTCTCAAGCTCAATCACGAGACTTAGACATCCAAAACTATCAACAAACCCTAGCCAAAATACATGATTTTAACCATGATGTCCATGTCATTCATATATCAACTGATAGTGAATAAAACCCTGAAGGTCATGTATCTCCCATTAATCATCCACTTCTCAATACCCCTTGGGTAGTTCAAAAAATATTTGTCAGAGGTAAAATCACTAAGATTGGGAGTAAATCAATGAATCAAGATATTTTTGAACTTCAATCTAAATCCTTCAAACCCTTAGTCATTCACCAAAGAAGTAAATAACCCATTCATAACAATAAACATGAAAGATAAGCAAGATAACACAAGATCTGTGTGTAAAACCCTCTTAGGGGAGAAAACCCACTCTCAAACCTATAAACACATGTATTTATTATCCTATAAGATTATTACTAACATAAGACTATAGTGAAGCACCCACTTCATAAAGAGCACCAAACCCTAAAGATGATCAGCACCAACTTGCCTAATATGTTGAGCACCAAAACAACATCTATGAATGAACAACTCCATAACTCTTATTTATTTTCAATATAATGGAGAAACCTTGCAAAACAATCTCCTTTAATCCTCTTCACTCATTCAAACCTTCACACACAAGCAAGGCATACAAAACCACCTTTTGGATCAATCTACACACCATTTATTCTCATGGATCAAACCTATAAATTCAATATAATAATTATGACCACAAGGTCATACATTAAATCCACACTCTGATATACCTCTCAATACATCCACATGGATCTCATAGCCTTCACAAATCTCTTGCTCATCTACACACTTTCTCAATCTGCCTCTTCTAGGCTTATTAGGTCCAATGACCTGTGTGTCCTCCTACATCAAATTGATCAAATAAACATTATATATCATCTTTAATCTATGATTATCCTAAATTACATGTAACTTCTCTTTCAAATTTTCTCTCTTTTTTGAGCATAAATCTCTCTCAAATCTACTCCAAATAGGCTAATTATGCCTAGTATTTATACCATACACTCATCTAAACCATATTGTTCAGCCAAGATGCTTACCATACTTGTTCAACATTTGAAATAGATCTTAATACACATTAAATTTAATAAACCCACACTCTTTAGGCTGGCCATTACCTCATTAACCCCAAACCACCATTATGTCTTGGTGAGACCTAAAACAATTAGGCCTACTCACCCATACATTACAACTTCAACTCCTTGGGCCACTTTCAACATTTACCAATGTTTATAACACATAAAAAATGTCTCCAATACACACTTTATAACTTCCTCATGATTTCATTCTACCTAGAACACCAACTCAACACTTGAACCTACCAATTAGGTCTCATCCCTCTTTAGGCCTTCAAACATAGAAAACACAGTCTCAAATTTTTTAAGCAAAAACTCAAATATTTCATATATACATATGATTATATCACATGATTTTAACCTTAATAACCTTTGAAACACATCCATGTGCCTTAGACATTCCAACACAAGCTCTAAGCACTCAAATCAACTCTCTCAAAATGACCACTCAGACTAGTCATATACAGTCAAGATTTTTTGACTCTCCATAACTTAATATGATAAACATAATATATCAAATACCTTATCATGAACATTTTATACTTATTTTACATATCCATATTAATTTTTTTCCTCAACCCTGCTCATAACACCTTTAACTTACCTTTGTAATATGGTCACTCAAATTGCCAGTGTATTCAATAAACACAGTCAACTTATAAGCCTTTGTTCATATTGAATATGGATTGGTAAAACCTCCATAATCCAAATATATGGGTCTCATATATTATATAACATCTTAAATATTTATCTCATCTTGAAACATCAAAATACCATCAATAAATCTTCAATTACCCTTCTCGAGTTACTTTCAGAACATGGTCAAAGACATATTCAAATTTGGAGCTCAATAAATTTGATTGTATAGATATTAAAACCTTATAACTAATTTCTCTATATGTGCCTTCAATTGCTCTTCAAATTTTAATTTTACACCATCAATAAATTCATCCTAGATCAAAAGATATAAGCAAAATATTGAACACTAGTTTGTCCTTTTGCTAATTCAAATGCCAACGGTCACTAGTTAATGCAAAATCATCTACAAAAATATGTATTTATCTCATGTCCTCACAAAACTTGATCAAATTAACTCCATAAAACTCCTTGTGAGTCTCCTAAATTTAACTTGTATCACTCACCATTGATCTTAGATCCTTGCTTCTGAGATCAAGCTACTTGACAACCTTGCATGCCCTCTGCATACCCTATAGTCAATCTCCAATGAACTTCTACCACTTGGAATCCCCACATGATTTCTAAGAATTATGTTGAATTATTCTAGTTTTCACCATTGATCTTCCTTTTCAAAGTTGAATGCACTCCATTGATCTTGATAAGTTGCTCAAACTCTATGAAAGTGACACATGTCTTTATCGCATTCATTCTTAGGATCTTTGACTAATAGACTTTTTGCTCACCTTTAATATCCATGACAAGTATAAAACTCACTATTATATCCTTATCTAGTTAGATTTATCACTCTCCATATATATTTATTACTTTATTAAATGTTCACCATAGATCTTTGATATCAAAAAATTAGCGAAGTATGGGAACTTATTAAATTTTGTCTGAGAAGCCAAATTTGCACGTTAATAACTTTTAATACACTCCATGTCTAGACCTAAATATTGAGCCATATGATATGCTCACATAAGGTAATATATCCATATATCAATCTGATCTTTAAACTCTCACATGTGTGAATTTTGACATCATCAATTTACTCACTTAGCTTTATCTATCAAGATGACTACGTGAACTCAGACACTCATATGACTGCTCTGATGAATTCCTTCACTTATACAAGAACTTCAAGCACTAAAAACACCCCATAGGGTATCTAAAACATTAACATACCATTAATAACATCCACCATCTACCTATCCAAGTGAAACACTGAATAACTATGCAAGAACATTGAAGCACACTGTCATTGTCATTTTAGCACACATGACACCTCATCAACATCCTTGGTAACCTTGGAGACATCATTTAAAAACCTCCAACAATCTTCCCCTTTGAAATTTATTTGAACACCAATACAAATCTTATGCTTAGACTTTGTCTCTCTCTTTAAGCACTTTCACCCCCTTTGACATAATGACAAAGTGGGCTCAACTTCTAATCTTACAAACATAAAAATACTTTAAGGACCAATACTTGGAAAGGACCACCTCTGAGAGATAATACATACTCCCCCTAACATTATGCATACATATTCTTACCTTGAGCTTCTCAAACATGGTCCATGACTACACTCTTCTTTAGTCAAACTCTGTTCTACGAAGACAAAACATATAAGAGAAAAAATAAGTGCTTGAAATCACCTTGAAAACAATAAGAGGGACTTCCCCTTACATTATGCACACCTCTTAAATTATCTATAAATATTTCAATTAGCTCCCCTAACTCCATGTTCTATTTTAAAAGTATCTTCAACAAGTCTTCTCAATGAACTAGGTCTACCAACAACTCTTCAACATTGTCCATACTAAGTCAATATCCTTATGAAACCACCAATGGATCTCATATCTTCATTAGATCAACTTAAACATATTAAGTAGACATGAATAACTCTCATATGGATCTCAAAACAATTTCCCTTTATCCTCTATAATCCATCATGGTTTAGAACCTTTTCAAAGCACTCTCATAAAACTATCTCATCTTCAGAACATTGTGAACTCCATGACTGACATAACTTGTCATATACAAAACTCAAATACCTTCTTCATGATACTAATAATATGACAACAAATTATCCTCATACTCTATACCAACCTTGCCTTTAGTCTTCATCATTTTGACCAATCAATCTAAGTAACAAAAATTGACAAGTTCTTACCTTTAGAACCAAAAACTATGAACACACCTTGAGCATACTAGAACAAGATCAACACACCTTTATTATGCAAATATAACATTTAAAAAACTCATCATAATAACACTTTGAATTAGTTACATAAAACTCATTGTTCCCCCTTAACCAATCACATCTTCTCATGACCTTTCTTGTCTTGTAATATCAACCAAAACTCAACTAGCATCCACTATGCTTCCTTTTTCTAACAAGTGTCTCCTTGAAGCATAGATAAAGACACCCCTAACCCACAATGTCCTAGAACAATATGAAACTAGGAGTTGCCCACAACTCCTCATATTCTTTCTCCTTCTTGGACAACTTAAACTAATTATTTTTCTTCTTCTTTTGCTTGACTGAATCAACTTTTTTATCTTCTTTATCTCTTTCCTTTTCTTCTAGGATGGTATTGAAAATACATGGAGAAAATAAAGATTATTGGCATATCTTTTCACCTTAAGTATTAGTTTCACATTTAAAAGAATCAACACTTGACATTGTCAACTAATATTCTTTATAAGAAACTTGATCAATAGCATCAGTTTGTTTACTTAAGTTTACAGATACCTTAGGACCAGTTTCGACTACCTTGGTCTCTTTACTGAGATTTGTCTCTTTATTTGTAATGTGAGCAGATAATGAGTACACCTGGTATTCTTCAAATTGTGTAGCATCTTCTGCCATGGCTAGCAGTCCACTTGGACTTGTAGACTAATCATGGCACATGCTTTCCACTTTTGGTTTCCATATTTTAACTTGCCCTCTACCTTGCACTCTAGGAGCCTAAAATGACTTATTCTAACTTGATGTCCTTTATTTATATAACTTATCAATGTGATCAATTCCTATACAATTGTAGCAAACCACTCTTTTTTATGGAAACTTAGCTTACCTTACCTTTTTAAGAAAAAATCTTGTAATGTGTCATATGTCATGAAAACTATAGCACTCACTTTGAATCATAGCACTTAATTGATGATTTCATTCATATCTCCAAGTAAATTCATTTTGGTAAGGTCTTATACACTATCTAGCCTTATGAATGAATTGATTACAAGTGTAATAGTAACCATTAAAATTTGCATACCTCATTGTACTTGGTTGTCTAATTTGATTTGTCTTCCTTTTGTTAGTAAATTCATTTATTAACTAATTATTGATCTTCAAATTTTGATTTTTCTTTTTCACAAAAGTATTCAAGTCATCATGAGTAGTATTCTTTTATTCTTATATGTATCCAAGACCAGTTATATCACTTGTATATTTTTGACTACTCAGAATGTTATCTAGATCAATTGATCCCTTTTCAAACTTCACAAATGACTTCACTTGACTTGAAGTATTTTTAAACTCATATCTTAAATAACTAATCTCAATTACATACCTTGAACATTCAAATTCTTTGGCCTTTAAGTTTGTATTCATAGTCTCTAACTGATCATTAAGAAGCTTGACTGAATTTTTATACTCTTTGAAGTCTTCATCTATTATTGCCTTAAACACACTAAATTTTACCTTATAATACTTTATTTGAGACTTTAACTTCTTGATTTTGTTCTTCTTTAAGGGCATTCATCAACTCAGTCTCACAGTTTACCTTATCTTCTTCATCATCTATATCACCTAAACCACCTCCAAACCATGTAGATTCTTCTTGATATGAGAAACTACCTTCTTCAACCATGAAGAGAGATTCATCTTTAGTAGGGACATCATCTTCATGATCATTCTCAAAATAATTTCCATCATTCTCATTAGATGATCTGAAATATCCCTTGATTTAGAGACTCCTCTTGTCATCATAAAACTTCTTTTGGCCATTATACCTTTTGAAACTATTCTTTCTCTTATTAGACCTAAATTTCTTCTTGTCATTATCATGATCTTCTTCATGTTCTTCATTATCATTTCCCTTATGTTTATGAGGACACTTGTCAAAGTGACCTATCTCTCCATAATTAAAACATTTGAAGGGAAGTTTACCCTTAAACTTGCCTAAACCTATTTTTAGTTTTCTTGTTAACAAAGCTATTAGTTCATCATCATCAATATCAAAAATATCATCATCCTCGACCTTATTACCTTGTAAATTCTTCTTTAGCTTCTTTTATGCATTGAAATTTACTTCTTTCTTTGGTGTTTTATCCTCATTAACTCTCATCTCATAGGTCAAAAAAATTCCATGCAATTCATCCATATTCATTTTGGTGATATCATGACATTATTCAATATCAAAAAAATTTAAATCAAATTCAAAAGTGAGAGATATTAATACCTTTTGCACTATAGTGCCTTAATCAATAACCTCTCGCATGCCTTTGATCATGTTCACTACCTCATCAACTCTTAGAATATAGGAAGCCATGGTATCCTCTTCCTTCATTTTGAGACTTTAAAACTACCTTCGGTAGGTTTGTAGTTCAGCCAAAATTAATTTTGAATATCCTTCATAGATGAGCTGAAATTTGTCCCAAATCTCCTTGGAAAACTTGCAATGCATTACCTTGGTGAACTCATCCTCTGAAAGACCACAAATGATAGCATTCATATCTTTGGAATTGTTCTCACTCAACTTCTTATCTATAGCACTAGTGGGAGGAGTAGGTGGCATGGAATAACCATCCAAAATAGATTACAAGGTGTCAAACCCCAAGGACATGATGTAGGTCTTCATTATTTCACTCCATAAAGCATAATTGGATCCATTAAATAATAAAGCTTTCTTAATAGAGAAACCTTGAGAAATTGTCAATGTACCTAAGATTACCTTCAAGTGGTTAAACTTGTACAAAAGGTCCTGCTCTAATACCAATTATTAGAGGTACACTCACTGAGTGGGGGGTGAATCAATGAATTAAGATATTTTAAAACTTCAATCTAAATCCTTCAAAACCTTAGTCATACACCATAATCAATCAATAATAAAATAACCCATTCATAACAATTAACATGAAAGATAAGCAAGATAACACAAGATCTATGTGATAAACCCTCTTGGGGGATAAAACCCACTCTCAAGCCTATAAACACATTGACTACATGTCCTATAATATTATTACTAACATGAGACTTTACTGAAGCACCCACTTCATAAGGAGCATAAACCCTAAAGATGACAAGAATTAAATTTCTTAAGATGTTGAGCACCAAAACAACATATATGAAATGAACAACTCCAAAACTCTAATTGATTTTCAATATGATGAAGAAATCGTACAAAACAATCTTCTTCAATCCTCTTCACTCATTCAAACCTTCATGCACAAGGCATCCAAAACCACCTTTTGGATCAATATACATGCCTTCGCTTGTCCTCATGCATAAAACCTATAAATTTAACCTTATGATTATGATCATAAGGTCATACATGAAATACACACTTTTATATGCCTCTCAAGACATCCACATGGCTCTCATATCCTTCACAAATCTTTTGCTCATCTACACACTTGCTCAATATACCTCTTCTAGGCTCATTAGGTTTAATGACCTATGTGTCCTCCTACATCAACTTGATCAGATAAACATGAATAATCATATATTATCTTTTATGGTCCTAAATTTCATGTACGTTCTCTTTCAAAGGTTCTCTCCTTTGCTTAGCATAATGTTCTCTCAACTCCACTCCAAATAAGCCAATTATGGCTAGTATTTATACCAAAGCTCATCTTACCCATCTTGGTCAGTGAAGATGTTTACCATACTTGTTATACATTTTAAATATATCATCATACACATTATGTGTAAGAACCCACACTGTTTAGGTCAGCCATTATCTCATTAACCCCAAACCACCACTAGGTCTTGGTGAGACCTAAAATAATTAGGCCTACTCACCCATACATTACAACTTCAAATCCTTGGGACACTTTCATATTCTAAAAATTATTTTAACATATAAAACCTATCTCAAATATACCCTTGATAACTCCCTCATGGGTCCATGCCACCTGGAACACCAACTCAACACTTGAACCTACCAATTAGGTCTCCTAGCTCTTTAGGCCTTCAAACACAAAAAACATAGTCTCAAACTTTTCAAGTAATAACTTTAATATTTCACATATCCATATGATTATATCACATGGATGAAACCTTAAAGACTTATAAAACACCTCCATGTTGCTTGTATATTCCAACATAGGATCTAATCACTCAAATAAACTCTCTCAAAATGACCACTCAGACTGGTTATATACAGTCATGATATTTTGACTCTCCATAATTGAATATGGGAAAAATGAGATCTCCAATACCTTCTCATTAAAATTTGAGAATTAATTGATATCTTCATATTCATTTATTTCCTAAAATTTGCTTAGAACACCAAATTACCTCTGTAAGATGGTCTCTCAAACTACCAATGTATTCAATAAATACAGTCAACTTATAAGCCTTTATTCATACTAAATATAGATTGTTAAAACCTACATAATTCACAAATATTGTCTCAATATAGATTATAACACTCTTAAATATTTATCTCATCTTTAAACATCAAAATACCATCAAGAAATCTTCAATTACCCTTCTCAAGTTACATGCAGAACATAGTCAAACACACAGTCAGCTTTGGAAATCAATATCTTTGATTGTAAAAAAATTCAAACATTATAACCAATATCTCTAGATTTTCCTTAAATTTATCTTCAAATTTTACTTTTACACCATCAATAAATTCATCCTAGATTAAAATATATAAGCAAAATATTGAGCACTGGTTTATCCTCTTTCTAATTCAAATGCCAACAGCCATTGGTTAATGCAAAATCATCTATAAACACGTGTCTTCATCTTGTGTCCTCACACAACTTGCTCAAACATGCTCCATAAATATACTTGCAATCCTCCTAACTTTAAATTTCATCACTCACCATTGATATTAGATCCTTTCTTTAAAGATCAAGCCACTTGACAACCCCACGTGCCCTCTATGTACCCTATAGTTAGTATCCAATGAACTTCCACCAATTGGCATCCCCATATGCCTTCTAAGAATTTTGTTAAATTATTTACTAATGCACACTGTTTATCTTTGTTTTCATGGTTGACTGCATTCGATTGATCTTGATTTATTTCTCAAACTCCATGAAAGTGACACATGTCTTCATCTCATTCATTCTCAATATCTATGATTAATAGACTTTATGCTCATCATTGATCTCTATATAAAAAGTATAACATTAGATCCTTATCTATTCAAATTAATCACTCACAATAGATCTCCATTTCTTGATGTAATGCTCACCGTAGATCTTTGATATCACAAAATTGGCAAAGTATGGGAACTTATTGAACTCTGTCTAAGAAGAAAATTTGTATCTTAATAACTTTTACTATGCTCCATGTCCACACCTAAAACATGGACCATATGATCTCCTAATATAGGGTAATATATCCATATATCAAGGTGCTCTTGAAACCCTCCCATGTGTAAATTTTGATGTCATCAATCTGCTCACTTAGCTTTATCTGTCAAGATGACTACTTGAACCTAGACACTCATATGACTTCTCTAATGAATTCCTTTCACTTCCACAATCAATCCAAGCACTCAAAACACCCCATAGGGTATCTACAACATGACCATACCATCAATAACATACACTATCTACCTATCCATGTTAAACATTAAATAACTATGCAAGAACATTGAATCACACTTTGTCATTACCATTATATCACACATGACACCTCATCAACATCCTTGGTTACTTTGGAGACATCATTGACAAATCTATAACAATCTTATCTCTATAAAATTAAAAACTTTTAAAACCATCTATACCTTCCATAGCTTCACCTAATCTACCAACTCTCATTCTTTACAATGATGTTATAGATTCCACTGAGGTTATCCATGTCACTTCAACTAAATCTCCATCTAAAACATAGAATAATACACCTGTTACCAATCTGATTGACACCAATCAACCTCAACCAAAAATTCCACCTATAATTTAAATTACCTATAGACACTCTAAAACCACACACTTATAGTTTTTTATGACTAAATACAAAGACCCCCTAAACCCTCTTAACCCTTAACCAACCCCTCTTAACCTAACCAAATCACTATTCTCCTATTCACATAATACTATTTGAAAATACTATTCAAAAGTACTATTCACTATCACTATTCACTATGAGACCCACTATCACTATCCATGATGATAGGGCAAGTGACATGGCAAGTGACATAGAAGGTAATTTGGGAGGAGATATGGCAAGTGACATGGTTTATAAGTGAGGTGGCTTGATGTGGGATATCATACCCCACCTGGGACCCTTTCCCAAGGTGTTTAATGACCTTATTTAAGCATCACAAGGGTCCCCCCTTGAAATATGGTGAATTTATACTTAAGGGGCCATCATTCAACATGTATTTTGTATTCACACATGAAAGTGGCCTTTAAAATAGGATACCCACCTCTTTAGTACTTTGGAAAAGACAAAGGGAACTATATCCACCCATTTTATACTTTTTAACCCAAATGAGAGACCCATGATCAAGGTGGGAATCCCAATACCTTCATATTTTGACTCATTCATGCACCCACATGGAAAATGGTTCCACATTTTGTTTTAAATCTCTTTAATTTCTTGTATGAAGATAATAAATGGTGGTGAAAAGTCTTGTAGCCTCATATATGCCCATGTGCATGATTCCCATTCAAAATTGGACTCATGTGCAAAGTGGGAGACACACCAACCCAAATAGGAGACCCATTATCAAGGTGGGAATCCAACCACCCTCATATTTTGACTCATTCATGTAATCAAATATAAAATGGTGCCACATTATGTGGGGCATCTCTTTAAGTGCTTGGATGAAGACAAGAAAGGGTGGTGAAAAGTCTTTTGGCCTCATTTAGACCCATGTGCATGATTTTCATTCAAAATTGGACTCATGTGCAAGGTGGGAGACATAAAAACCCAAATTTGAGACCCATGATCAAGTTTTTAATCCCACCACCCTCATATTTTGACTCATTCATGCACCACATGGGAAATGGTGCCATACTTCTACTATTCCCTCTTTTGGCATGTTTCTTGACAACAAATGCTATAAATACCCCCCTCTCCTTCACCCAAGGTTAAGTTGGAAGTTATTATTTGGTTATTAATATTTTTTTTCAGGTCTTTAAAGGAGGTCATAATTTTATAGGTCATCCACATCTTGGAGGAAAATAATTCAAAGCAATGAAGCTCTGCTGAAATTACCACAGGATTCCTGCATCACATCATCAACAACATCAATAAGCCTCAAGGTAACCTTTTTTTTCAGTTATTTACTTAATTCATTCCTTTTATCACCTTTACCTTTTCCCCTTAATCCACTTTCAATCTTAATCCATTGACCTCCTTCACCACCTTTGCCATTGTAATTCCATTTACCTCCTTTGCCCTCTTTGCACCTTTGCCACCTTCACCATCTTTGCCCTCTCATCCATTTGATACCCTAGTTACTTATTGTTTTGTCTTTTCAACCATCCATATCTCTCATTTTATTATCTCAATCAACCACAACCAAACCATTCTTTTGACCCTTATCAAATTACCAAACCCAAAACCACAACCTTGCCTTAACCAATTTTCAGCATTAGTATAATCAAACTAGTTGCTTCATTTTGGGTAACTTAGAAAAGCATCTAATTTTATAAATTAATTTGATATAATTTTCTATATTTTATTTCATTTTTATAGTCATTTAAGGAAAAAAATATTTTTTTTATCATTTTCACTTAAGTTTTTTAAAGGTAAATTGACAGTCTCCTAGAAAGCTTTCGCTTCTAGGATCTAGCTCACGCTAGGCAATCCACCCATCTAATTATCTAAAAAACAATTTTATTTTAGTTTTTTTTAATTTTAAATTCATCCTCTTGATCCAAATATTATATCTACACAATCACTTAGATTCAATGCATGTATATTCAATAGAAATTCTTCCACACCCTTCTTAACTAGTTTCTTCTTTTCACACTTAAGAAAAAGCAAAAATTAGATAGAAATATTTTGGCACACCTGATGGGACCCTTGAGTTTTATTGGGTTCTTATATGTTTTAGTAAATTTATAATTTCATTAGTTAAATTCATTTATTTTAATTCTTATAAAATTAAGCTTCTTTATTTACAAAAAGAAAAAAAAACTTAGTTGCATTTTTTAGAAAATTAAATTTTATTGCATTTATAAAAAGAAAGAAAATAGCATTCATCATAGGATTAGGATTATATTTTCATGTTGAATTTATGTTAATTTTATTTTTTCTTATCTTCATTAAAATAAATCAAAAAAATACTTTTGGTTAAAATTGAGTGCATCCATTGACTACTTGCTTGATTTTAGCTCACCTAGTTTAATTAAAAGCATTATGAATTAATTATAGTTCACAAGTGTTACATAAACCAAACCACCTACACAAAAAAACATTAAAATTCACTTGAGACAATACCCAACTAGGATTTAATCACCTAGAAGATCACCTTACCCTTTCATGTTTATCTTACTTAGATTTAATCACTGAGGGGATAACCAACTCAGTTCTCTAGCTGGGTATAAACTCTGGAAATCAGTACATATTAGCTAAGAACTCGCACTGGCTACAAGATTGTGACATGAGAGGAGAAATACCCCCAATTATAATTCATGTACTCAGACCAATATAAACTTATATTCAGTGCCTAAACATAACCTGAAACCAAACATATACTACCTTGTTTAGGACCTATTCATGCCAATTTCCTCTTCACACTTTTCTAAGGCATAAACCTAAAGAGAGATTAAAAAAATCCTAGGATTTAACAAACTCTTAGTAAATTAATTGTTTTCCTTGAGTCTTTTTATTTTTCTTTGTTTGAATCATCCTTTTCTTAGCTTCTCATATGGTTCTCACTCATCGACAGCAAAAAGACCTCAAGGAATAAAACCTACCACAAAATCAACCATCACTAAATTCTACCTCTTCATCCATGGAACACATTTCCAAAACTATAGACTTCACTCACTCTTCGAGAAGTCCTATTCAGGTAGTATTAGGAGATGATGATTTTGTTGCTTTCCTAAATATCAATCATGTAGCCTTACAACACTACCTAAGAACCACATCTTACCAAATCCTTGTTTTGACCCCACCTATAGATTTACCTTATGGCATGCCTCTCCACCTCATGGGGAATACCTACAATACCATGAGAACTAATCAACCTTTAGTTTCCCAAATATTATCATCAACCAACAACTCCCTCAAAACTAATCCACCAACCTAAACTACCATTACCTTTATACCTCTTACTAATCACTCCCCCACAATAAGAGTACCTACCTCTAGCACTACCCATCTTCTTCTAATTGCCTCTAATCCATCAAATATTAATCTACTTCCAAGCCTTGTGGTGTCCATACCCTCCATGTTACCACCAATCAGCACAAGATTCACCACCCTTTTATCGGCTACTAACCCAACCACCAATTTGACCCAACATGTAACCTTTAGCTATCTTCATAACCCACAAGGGAATATGCCCACTATCTAAGCACCAACCTCTACACAATTATTAACATCCACATACCAATATATATCTTCCACCTAACCTCCAAAGATAATGTACCAATACATAGAGTCATCTCAACCATCTACTAGCTATTCATACATTGCTCAACCTCAACAAAACATACCATATGACTACGCATCCCAACAACCTCAAGCAAACTTCATGAAGTTGATCATGGTCAATATGACTACCCTTGAGTCATCCATCTCTATAGCCCATAATCTCTTATCCTATGATCAAATTTTTAATGAGCTCATTCACCCTTTGGTCCCCATCATACCTTATCTAACCCAGTGGAAACTTCCAAAATTTACAAAGTTTAATAGTAAAGAAGAGCCTCAACAACCTTTAAGATCATTTAGGCATTCATGCTACTTGATTTCCCATGATGAGTCTCTTCTCCTCCGTAGCTTTCCTATGTCATTATCTTAACTATTATTGGATTGGTATAGTGCCATACCCAAACATTTCATCCTCTCTTTCACCCAATTAGCCCAAAACTTCTTGGATCACTTTTTGATCAATATATCCAAAAAAGTTTATATTATCGACCTCTACTCCATTCAGCAATTCAAAGATGAATCTATTTCCAATTTTTTGGTCATTAGAGGAGCCTAATTAACCAACTTTCCTTTTCATTACCTCAACTTGAGCTTATAGATCTCTTCACTCAAGCATGTGTAAAACATATTTCATCCACATTGTGTGTCCAAAGCTTTTGGACCTTTGATGAAGATTTTACCATGGCTCATAAACTAGAGAATAGAACCATTAATGAAGGAAGGTTAAAGTTAAAGAGTAATAAATCAACTTAAAAACCCAATGAGCCCTTTTCTTCCAAACCAAACAACTAAACCAATCCCAACACTAAAAAAAAAGTAACCATCAATACCATTATCCTCAAAGCTGCACCACCACCATCTACCAACTAATAGAACCCAAGGAACTAAACCTCTGACTCCTCTAATTATTCAAATCGAAACCAAAGGAACCAAACTTGGAACAATCATAATCAATTAACTCCACTTGGGGAGTCCTATCCTTCTATTTTGGAAAAGGTACTAAAATCCAATATCATCCAACATCCACCAATTAAACCACCCCAATAGTTCGATAATTTTTGCCCCATACTGGGTTGGTATAAAGAGAATGACCATTGTTCCTTTCACCAAGTCATAGGACATGACATCAACAGGTGAAACACGTTCAAATACCTTGTCCAATCCCTCACTAATAAGGGGGAGCTTACGTTGGACAATCCTAATGCACCATCAAACTAAGCCCTTGACATATTTTGTAAGCCTTTTCCTAATCATGCTCCTTCTACCCCTTATCATGATAATAAACTAGAACCATCCCATGAGGCACATACTATTAATGTCGTTACTAATTAACCCATTATTGAATAAAACATCATCTCAATTGCCTATTTCCCCATCCCCCTAATAAAAGGGGAGAAACTACCTTTTATTCCTTTGGAAACCCAAACAAAGTGAGCCATCGTACCCACACCTCCATTGGAAGATACCACAGGTACATCCCCTATCATAGAACCATCCACTCCCTCTTTAGAAGCTAGCTCATAAGAGAACATAACTTCATCCACCCAACCTCTAATTTTAGATCCTTCTATTGAAAAACAAGACAAAGGTAAAGGAATCATTCCTTTTCCTCCACATAAGGGCTTAACCATTAAAAATAAGACCCAAGTACCTAAACCCCCTTCAAAATCAACAACCAAAACAACAAAAAATGTAAAACCACTAAAAGGCCCAATACCCCAAATTTTACCTCCCTCAAACTTGCCCTCTATTTTGGGTCCTCATCCCTCTACCTTGAGCATGAAGCCCATTATTTTTATCAAAACCCCACCACCTTTATTGGTCACACCTTCATACTTGCTTTATAATATACCTCTCCTCCCTACACCAATGATTCCTAAGTTACCTATTTTTCCATCCTCTACCTCCATCTTTTCAACCACTTGCCTAAACAAAAACTATTAAAGTGCACCACCTTACCTAAGACACCTATCACCAAACCCACGTCTAAACAACCTTCTACCTCAACACCCAAAAAAACCACTAAATCTTTACCACCTTTATCTGAGTCCTATTCAACCATTCTACAAAGGTTGTTGCAAACCTCTTCCTTGGCTTTACCACCCATAAAATCATTCAACCCTTCACATCCTAAACCATCATGGTTCAATGATAATTTTATTTGCCTATATCATATGACACTTAGCCATGACATGGATAATTTTAAAGCTCTTCAAACTCTTATCCATTAGCTTTATAATGAGGATGATCTACTAATATATGAACCTTTTATGCCACTCTTATCGACCTAAATAATAACCATACCTACCCACTCCTCCACCTTCACCTAATAATAAAGGCAAGTCAAACGACTCCACTACCTCAACCTCTCATATTATCCATAAAATCAATATGGTCACAAGATCATAATAGAAGGATAAAGGGAAGGGTAAGGTGTCCATTCCTTTAACTTATCCCTCCCCAAACTCCCAAGCTAACAATACCCAACCATATCCATCATAAAATGAACCCAAGGTGTTTATCTTATGTGCCTCCCCATCTAACCCTCCATACCCTAACCCATATGCAATATCCATCCAAAAATCTATCCTCAAGTAGCTTCACCAAACTCTAGCAAAAATAAGCTTGTATGAGTTAGCCTCTACCTCTCCCTATAACCGTTAAGCACTCATAGAAGCCTTAAAATCTATCGAGGTCCAACCTAATGACCCTCAACCTCTAGCCACCTTTTCTACTGCCCTTTGAATTTCTAACCTTGTCACCTTCAAAAATTTAGAAATACCTTCTATTCATCTAGAGGATCTCAATCCCCCCTCTTCATTACGACATATATTAATCAAACTTGCATCAAAAGGATGATGATTGATGGAGGAGCCAACATCAATAGTATCTCCTCCCATGCTTATGACCAACTGCACTTACCCACAAACATCATGTCTAAAAGCACAGTGGTCATTTAGTCTTTAAATGATACCAAGGCTACTACCATTGGCATAGTTATCCTCCATATCTATGTAGGGACCCATACTATTTCCAAAATTTTTTATGTTGTAGAAGTATAATTCTAATACAATGTTTTACTCAGGTGCCCTTGGATTCATACCATGAGTTGTGTCCCTTCCACCTTACATCGATGTGTCAAATTTGAGCATGAAGGGCAAGTTATGACTATCGAGGCTAACCCTAGTCCTTTCACATCTTTCAATATGACATATCAGCCTAATGACATCCTTCCTTCTTCATCCACCTCACAACCATCTGCTAATGACACAACCCCACCAACCAACACCTATGACACTTCCATACCAAATGTTGATAAAGCTTTTACTATCTCATCTATCCCTTCTTCCTAAATTCCTATAGAGAATTCTAAGGCAACCACATTTCAACATATTTCCCTTGGGTAATATAGACTCTTAGCCCTAGATGCCTTCTCTACTCCCCAAGAATATGGGAATCTCATACATGACCCTTCTTGTGACCCTAACATTGGAACCATCATCCCCTTTGGCCTCCCTAATCATCAAATAAATTTATTTTATGGGGGGCTTGATCAGCCACTTCTATCCCCTACCACTACTTCATCCATCCAACCATTTACCTCTAACTTTTCTTATCTTAGCAAACCAGAATTTGATAAGTTGTATCTTCATAAATGTGCTAGGAAAGGATATGGCCTTAATTTCTATGAACAAGGGCCTCACGAGTTACCCCATATCAAAACTTTATAACCTCATGAGTCATTTGGCCTTGGATATCAACCACCTAAAGAACCAACCAATTCACCCAAACCCATTGCCATCATGGAGGAAGATATCCCATCCTCACCAACCCAACCACTTCCCTACCTGAAGATCCTGACATCATCCCCCCTAAAATTGTTTTCTAGTCAATACTATTAATTTGAGCCCTCATCTACCAAAAGGGTGTCTAAACCAAATTCCTTCCACTCATACACCCTAAAATGGTAGAGAATGATTCTCCTACCATCAACACCATCCAACATCAAGATGATGATTTTATTCTTACCTACCTTAGTGT
Organism: Torreya grandis; assembly: GCA_037957365.1. Classification (NCBI taxonomy): domain Eukaryota; kingdom Viridiplantae; phylum Streptophyta; class Pinopsida; order Cupressales; family Taxaceae; genus Torreya; species Torreya grandis. The sequence goes on along the minus strand of JARHVA010004177.1, from coordinate 1,439,891 downwards.
GAGGGATTCTTCTATCCACAAATCCCTTCCTCCTAAGGCCTCAACCATGTCGAATAAATCCACCATGGATATCAATTTGGGCACTCTGAACAACCCCCACTTTATCAAATTGGGCCAATCACTGAATGTCAAGGAACTTTAGGACTTCTCCTCTTTCCTCCAAAACCACAACATAGCATTCACTTGGTCTTACAGTGATATGCCCAAGATTGAGCACACCTTTACTACCCATAACATAGTCACTCATCATGATGCCAAGTCTATTAAATAGAAATTTTAATGCATTCATCCTCACATATCCCTTCTCATCAAAGAAGAGCTTTAGCATCTCCTATCTATAAAATTCATTCAACCCATTGACTACCCCCAATAGGTCTCAAATATCATACATGTCACCAAAGTCACTAGGGGTCTATGCATTTGTGTGGACTTTCATGACCTTAACCTCACTTTCCCCAAGGATTACTTTCCTCTACCTAGAATTGACTAGATTATTGATCTTACAGCTAGCCACGAGATCTTATCTCTCATGAATGGGTTTTTGGGTTATAATCAGATCTTGACTACTCTGAAAGATCAGCGTAAAACTATCTTTACCACCCTTTGGAGAACTTTTTTCTATAGATTCATGCCTTTTAGGTTAAATAATGTTGGGGAAAACTACCAATGTTCCATGACTTATATCTTCCATGATATCATCCATAATATTGTATAAAACTATGTGGATGACCATCTCAAAAAATCCAAACTCCAAAAAGATCACTTGACTATTCTTATGATCATATTTGAACACCTCATCCATTATCATGTTTGCCTTAATCCTAAGAAATGCATTTTTGGGGTCCTTTTAGGAATGCTTCTTAGATTTATTATCTCTCTTCATGGATTGAATTAGACCCTACTAAAGTTAGAGAAATTTTGGACATAACTCCTCCAACTAACCTTAAGCAGCTTCATAGCCTGCAAGGAAAAATTCAATTCATTCATCATTTCATTGCCCAACTTTTAGATTGGTGCTAACATTTCCATCACCTTCTAAAGAATGATATCTCTTTCAAATGGAATAGCGATTATCAAAAGGCCTTTGATTTTCTCAAATAGTACCTTTTTTCCCCACCTATCCTCACCCCTCCTAAGGATGACCACACCTTTTACCTATATATCTCTACCACCAACCATTCCCTAGGGGAAATGTTGGCTCACCGAGATGAAAAACACAAAGAACAAACCATATACTAAATTAGTTGCATGTTTATATAATACAAAACTTGGTACACACATATCGATAGAATATACTTAGCATTGACCTTCATGGCCACCAAACTCTACCACTACCTTCTTAACCATAAAACCTATATCATAAATAATACTGACCTGCTCAAATATATGCACTCTAAACCATACCAAAATTAGTGTACGACTAAGTGGCTCATGCTCCTAACTAAATTTGACCTTAAATTCCTCCAATAAAAGCCAATTAAAGGGTAGGTCATTGCCAACCAATTAACTGAAGCTTCTTTACCAAACAACCAACCACCTCCTGTTGCCTTTTTAAATGAGTCTATCATCACTCTTTTTCAATAAGATGGCATAACTTACCAAATGACCATGTTCTTCAATGGCTCAAAGTACCAACAAAGAGGGGGTGTCAGAGTTATTCTCATTCCTCTTGATGGTGAACCCCTTCTTCTCTCCTTCAAACTTGACTTTGAATGCACCAATAATATGGCTAAGTATGAATGTTTAGGGATAGGTCACTGAACTGATCTAACCTTGCGAATTAAGACAATCTATGTCTTTGGTGATTCCCAGCTTGTGGTCAACCAAGTCAATGGATCCTATTAATGTAAGAATGATGTCTTTTAAAAATATAAACTTTTAGTTGACAAACTCTTAACATCATTCAAACATTACCAGGTCCAATCCATTCCCCGATCTACCAATAAATTCATAGATATAATGGCCTGCCTTACTTTCCAAATCCCTTCTCAGCCTTCTAATTCTAAAATATTTGTCACCATTCATCATTTTACCACACCCTCTTATAGCCAATCTGACCTCCCTACAATTTTTAATGTGGAGGAATCCTCATCCAACATTTAGTATGACCAAAATTTTAACTACCTCAACCTAGGTATCATTTCCTTCCAACCTCTCTACGAATGCCCATAGAAACTTTGTTTAGAGTACATCTCATTACACCATACTAGGGGGATTCCTTTACAAATTTGGTTTTGATGGTCTCCTTCTTCATTACCTATGTAGCCATAAAGCTTCCCATGCCATCAGGGAAACACATGATGGGATATGTGGGGGACACTTTAGCGGTCTAGCAGTTACTAAACATATCCTTCACCTTAGTTACTATTGGCCCACCCTCAACCAAGATTGTTGTGATTATTACAAAAAAGTGTGTTAAATGTCAATAGCATGCTAATTTTCATCACACACCAGTTAATGCCCTCTAAGTATCGAAGGAATTTTGGCCTTTCTCAAATTGAGGGCTTGATCTCATTAGGGAAATCAACCCCCATTCTTTGCAGTGGCATAGCTCCATCATCACAGCCATCAAACACTTCACCAAGTGGGTGGAAAATATTCCTCTTATCTCAACCAAAGCAGAGAAGATTATCAACTTTATTAACCATCATATCATCTGTCACTTTGGGGTTCCTCATAATATCATCATTGATAATGGTAAATACTTCAAAAATAAGCAAGTCCAAGGTTTATGTGATGCCTTACCGACCATAAGCAAATGGATAGGTGGAAGCCTCTAATAAAATCCTTAACAAAATACTAACCAAAGTTGTCAGTTCTTCAGGCCAAGATTGGCACTTGCACATCCTATTCACCTTATGGACCTATCATACTAGAATTTGAACCTCTATGGGTGCTACTCCCTTCTCTCTAGTCTTCAAAGCAGAGGTAGTCTTGCCTCTTGAAGTCCAAATTCCCTCTCTTTGCATATTTTTGCAACATCTTATTTTTGAAGAAGATTATTGTCAACACCATTTAACTTAGCTTGAGCTACTTGATAAGCATCATTTATCAACCCTTACTCACCTCAATACCTATCAAGAGCATATCAAATGTGTTTATAACAAGCATCTCAAACAATGTGACTTCAATATTGGAGACCTCATCCTAAAATAAAACCAACACGTGACCAACATAGATAAGAGTAAACAAGGAAAGTTTGCTTTTAATTGGCTTAGACCCTACATCATTACCCATAAGTATAAATTAGGATCTTATCTTTTATCCTATCTCAAAGGCAAACTAGAACTTGATCCTCTCAACACTTCACATCTGCATCCATTTTTTGTTAAAGAAGGATCAAACTCACTCCTTTTGTCTAACTTAAGCTCATCCTTTGATTACAAGATTTTAACCTTCACCCATCTTTCTCCTCTCCTTTTGAGGACAATTGATTATAACATAGAACCATATGATTAACTATCATAGTCATAGCTTAATCCTAAATATGGGTACCATGGCTCTACCCATAGCATGGTTCTCATGGATACTTTTCATCTCTAACAAGATGGAATCCTATGGTCATTATCTCTCAAAAACCACACCTTTTCATATCATTAACCTTCTTATGGTAAAATTTTTCCTTCATAAAGGTAAACCTTTGAGCCTAATTAGACTTGTCCATGTCTAAAAACATTGCATCTAGAAATAATTTAGATACCAAAATACTACTTGGGCCAATATCTTAAGCATTTTAGACTATTCCCTCAAAGGACAACTACCCAAAAACAAAATAAGACTGCTCCCTTGAAAGGCAGGTATCAAGAGCATTAAACAAATCCAATAGGTTTAGACCACTCCCTTGAAGGATGGTTAAGTTAACTTTATCAAAATTAGAGTAATTTTGTGGAAGATTCTTGCATTTATTAGTTTCCTATATACATCAATAAATCAAAATACCCACTATCACAACAAAATCTAAAGCCACAATCAGCTCTCAAGTAGCATAATAAGTTGCAAGCTACAATCGGCTTTCACATGTAGACTTCCTACCTTGATCAGTCTACATCTAACATACAACATGGAATTTCTATTTTTGTTCTTAGGCCACCTATAGAAGGGACAAACTAATTCACATGAGGTTATCATACATATCAAACATTACCCTTCACACCACCTATCATGCATTTTCCCTTTAAACTATCTATAGATCAAAGGATTTAGAGATTACTTGACACCCTGTGATCAAGAATCCTTTTTTTATCAACTCACACCCGCTCATGCATAGTGTTTGAAGGGCTTATATTCATTAATCCAATCCCACTTTGGTTCTATTTTTATTCCTTGTTAAAAACAAAGCATCATGCCTTATTCTTATCTTAATGTGTTTGGTTGATGTTTTCATCACAACTTTTACAATCTAGTGTGGTAACAATAATAATCATTATTTTTACATTAAGTGAGATTACAACAACCATAACCATACCAATCATAACCATAACCATAAAATTCATGAGTATCCACACAACCTTAAGGATGATAACATTTGACCAGTGACATCCAACACATTTTATACATGTTTATAACAAACTATGCAATATTTTATTTAGGGTGTGAGGAGTCACATGACACATACAAAGTTATCAGATTATCCAAACATCATCTAAGGCCCTTACATAAATTATTTTCCTACCTATGCACTAGGCTAATTGTCTGGTGACTCTTGATTTATGTTCAGCCATCCTTCTACTTGATTGTTCCTTGAACTAATATCTGTAACATTCCGTATCTCAGTAGTTGCTAAAGGGTGTACTCTACTCTCCTCTTCTGTATTCCTCCCTAGAGAATGAGAATCATATTCTACTCTGGGTTTTTCACCCTGCTCACCTATCACAACCATTGCATCCCTCTACTCTAGTTTTTCTACTTGCATAGGTACCATCAGTTGTTTCCTTAGCACACATCTCCTAGGGTAGTGAGGGTCATTCCATAGATAGGTCAATGGTCATGTTCTCTAACCTTGCATCTTGCACAATGAAATTATCACCTTATTTTCTATTGTAGAGGTAAGAGTTCAAGCTCAAGCTCACGTTATGGGTGTCTTTCCTCTTGTTGTTGATTTAATAGTACTTCCATTATCATCATTACATGTTACAGTATTTGGTAGATCTACACATTCACCATATTAATTATTTTAGGTCACAAGGGTTATTAATTATCTCCACCATTATTCCCATTGTTCACCATCTTCAACCTTGTGTAGTTCTCTATACACTATAACATGCAAAACTAAATAACTCAATAATAGACATTCATTCTTATCATGATTCTTTAAATAGAATACCTAATCATTCTTCCTCATCGACATGATTATTCATTCCACTAATGGGGAAGGTCATATGATGTCATTAATTCCCTTAAACAGTCTTCCCATTTTAAATGGTCATGTCTACTTGCCTTTTTGTGTAGACACATACACCTCGATCCACCTAGCCATTTTGATAAAGTTATCATGTATCGTCATGATTTCCCTTTGTCACCCTTGTCATCCAATTTGCATCTAATGTCTTTGATTATTTTGAATCTTATGATCCTTATGGGCTTGATCATTATCACATTTACCTTAGTTGATGTAAATTAGATTCCATCCATGTGTCACTACAATGATCACACCTCCAAAACTATCACTATTGCTGGTAATGGTAGCTTTTAAATCCTTACCATTGTAGAAAATCTTCCATCAAAGGTAGGCCATCATGAATTCACAAAAATACATTCACATTCCTATCCCTTCTACCCTCCTATTACTACCAGCCCATTGCCATAGGCTTTGAACATCAGACCCCAACTATTGGTAGTGCCTTTTTGAAAATGGTAGTCTTTTCTTTTGTGCCAACTAAAAGTTCATCCATAACCAGGGAATGATCTCTTTCTCTAACTATATAATTAATCTCTTTGGCCACATAGCTTCTTATTTTTTAGGCCTGACCTAGTGGAATGAATAAGTCATTAGTTCTAGGGTATTAAGACAGAGGATGCAAACATGGACAATTTTTGCCCAACATGGTTATGCAGCCCTTGAGATAGAAATAGTCCATCCTCTATCACTCACCATACTTGTACGTTTCTACCATATGAAATCTACTATACCTTCAAATAAAATCTTTACAGGTCATTACTTTGCTACTACCCATAAAACTTGACTCGTAGCAATGATGAACTTTTTCCAAATTGACTATGCAGATCCTGATAGAAAACCCTCTTCTAAAACTTGACTCATAGCATTAACTGCTATCACTATGCTTATACCTTCTCACAATTTTAAAAGGTGTAACCTCCTTTCAAATGCACCTCTTCTTTGGAATAGCTCCATTAAAGGTCATTCATGGTGCTCAGCATTATGTTCCCTTCTAATTTATCCTACCTTTCCCATATGTGCCTCTCATCCTACTAAATGTGGGATCATTATGGTAACTATTCACTAATATACACCATGCACCTTCATTGTCACATTCACTAAAACCCAAAACTTCTATTTTATAAAACCTTCTCCATCAGCCCAAACCAACCCATGTGGTCCATCAAATTATGGCAACCAATTTGAGCACTATTTTCCAACCCTAGCTAAACTACATTGGCCTGACGTCCATCAACTATGTAGGCATTATTTGACTTCTAAGGGTAGTTTGACCACTAACAACTAATTACCTTCCCATTTTCCTTCTCATTAACTTGTATTGCTAATAATGCCCTCTTGCCTAGGGCATATTATGTCAGAGAAGCTTTGGATTCTTCCTAACATCCTTGTATTTTAACATCATCTAATAATTCCTCTTTCTTTTTCCCCCATTACTGAGAGAACTACATTGGCTTGAGGTCTTTTTGTACTATATAGGTAGTGCTCATTTACTGAGGTCAGCTTAGCCACATCCTTTACTTTATTTTCCCTTCTTTCCTAATATCTTTTCATCCACCCCTCTACCTATCTCCTCACCACCTCCCTCCCTTCAGCTTATCAATCTCTTTTAACCACTTTCCTAACTTGTCAATCTCTTTTAACACAAGGATTGATAGCCTTCCTCATTGACCCCTCTTATCTCTCATAAAGACACCACCTACTCTACCTCATTGGCCTCCCCAACACCTTTCCTTGTGCATTCTTCATGACTCGCTTCCCTACCCACTTTTTGAATTTTTTGCCTCTCTCAACTTTTTACCAACCTTGTTCCCTATCTCCTTTATCTTGTTTTTCCATCCTCATCATTTCCCCTTGTCTTTCGAAATTTGTCACACCCTCTTCATCACTCTCACTTCCTCACCAATATCACATCATATTGTGCATCTTATAAGCTTTCTATTTCTTTTGTTGCTGCACTTTTTCCTTACATGTACACCATTCTCTATCATTTCACCACTCTTCCCACCTTTCCCATTTTCCATTCTTCTTGTTTGATTTATTTTCATCCTTTCATCCCTTTTGTCTTCTTTTTTTCCTCTACAACTAGTTTCTACCTGGGTATTTATCCTTTGAGAAGCCTTCCACAATTGCCCCTTTTCTTATTATCAATTCTTGCCTTTTGCATTCCCCTTTTCCTCTTTTCCTCTTGGTACTCATTTATCTTTTTCATCTATGTGAGTATATATGCTTTATATCCGTGCTTCAATTATTCCTTTTTCTTCTTATCATCCCTGATCTTCATCCTTTATCTTCATCTCATTCCCTTTCATTGTTTTCCACCATCCTCTCCCTTTTCTCTATTTCATTTCATTTTTCTCATCTTAAGGACACTCCTTGTTCTTCCTAACCTTTTTTTTTCCTCCTATATGTCCATGCCTGGCTCCTTCCATCCTTCTCCACTTTCATCTTTATCTACAATCTCATTGTTTTCTCTACCTATTTCTTCATCCATCTCTTGGTCCACCTTCACCTTATCCCTTGTTGGATCTCCCTTATTTTATCCCATTCAACCTCCAACTCCTTAGAGTGTGGTCACCAGTTGTACCACTTTTATGTATATCTCCTTGTCTACTTCCTCATGTCCTCCATGTCCTTGCTTTAATGCATGAAATCTGGTTAAGTTCATTACTTCAAGAGCATCCCTTTCTTCCTTTAATGCCTTTGCATGTTGAGCCTAGATCCTCTTTTTTGTCCCTCTCTATCTACTCCCTTCACCCTACCTATCAACTTTTTTCCTTTATAAACCCTCTACCCATTTTGAGCTTATATGATCATAACATATAGTATGTTATCACCATGAATGTCTTCCATTCAATTTTGGTTTACTATGAAATATATATCGATCCTATGACTCTATAACATAATCAACCATGCCCACACACTCATATAACCCATAAGCAAGCATGAGCACTACCAGCTATTAAAATACAGCTTCCTTCCCCATCTCCTTTGGTCTTGCCTATTTTGAACCCCTTTTTCAGAGATGTTAGAATCAAAATTAAACCCAGCTTCAAATGGAATATTTGGGTTACCCACATGTGGCTACTAGTTATACCCTATCACGTGACCTAACTCCAAACCAATAATGTCCCTTGATTCTCCCTACTTGGCCTACATCTTCTTATGCACTATAATAGCCCTAGTCTTTAATCATATTCTACCCACTAACCTTTTCTAGTAGTCACCTCTTCCACCAAGATATTTTCCTCCTTGGTCTCTTTTAGACCTATTCTTCCCACCTTCCTTTTCAACTCCCTAATATATCTAAATTTTCCTATTTATTTTCCATTTATACCATTTATTATCCTTATTATTTCAACCTTCTCCCTTATTATTATTATTATTATTATTATTATTATTATTATTATTATTATTATTATTATTATTATTATTATTATTATTACTATTATTTACCTCACTCCATATTCTAAAACCCCTCAGAGTCTTTCTCTAAATTCCATCAAAACTCAATGCTTACTTATTTTAGGGACCCACAGGCTCAAGGGTCAAGGGTTTGAATCTTCACCACTTCTCATTTCCCACTCTACTACTTTGCTTCTTGGAATCATTGAATAATACCCTTATATATCTTATTAATGACATTATTTTGAAGTGTACACAATGTCAGTGTATTTAGATGGTGATGAAAGAACCCATTGGGTCATCATCACAATTTGAGTAGTGCCAAATTTTCTAAAGCCTGGTAAAGCATATTTCTCCCTTTTTTTCTTTAAAATTGTGATAGAAATTTCATGCTTGAACCTGCTTATCCATGGCTGTACATTCCTTTTGCAAAGTTGAAGCAATTATCTAACTGCATCATCGGTAATCTCATCTATTATTTTTAACAAACCAATCAAAAAACTATTTGATAGCCATATTTTATACCCTATGGAGATTCCCTTTATCCAACATCCTTCAACCAGACCTAACTACATGATACATCAAATTGGGGCAACTAAGTTAACCAACACTCCCCACCTGAGAAGAACTACATTAGGCCTGAGGTTTATTTTGGACATTATGTGCATGGAATTATGTAGGCAGGGTCCACTTGCCTAGTGCATATGGAGTCCACTCGGCTACCCCATTCCAACCAACCAACCCACTTTCCCACATGTTGATTGGCCATTTTTGACTTGACCTATTTGCATGTTTTTTGATGACTTTACCCTAGATATCTATGAACAACATTGACCTTATCTAGATAACTCGATAGGCTTAATCCGATCAACTATGACTAACATTATGGACTAGTTACCCTGTCATATGTCCATCTAGAACCTAACCTTTTTTTATCAACATTGGAAACTTTAGTTTTTGCATAATCTTATGAACCCATTGGCATTTCACATGCCGAGCTACCTTGTGCCACCACCTAGTGCCTCCCCACCAACTACTTATCAAACTTGCACCTGATTTAGCCTTTCTTCATTAACTCTCAATTTGAGGGGGAACGCCTCCTCCCATACTTGAGGCACCCTAACCTTAGACCAAGTGATTTATTTTTTTTATAGCTTGTTAATTCAAAGTCACATAACAAAAAGGGGCAAAATATAAACACTAAAAAAATATACACTTATAGTTTTTGATGACTACATGCCTCAAGACCCCTTAAATACCCTCCTAAACCTTCTTAACCCTTAACCAACCCCTCTTAACCTAACAAAATCACTATTATCCTATTCACATAATACTATTCAAAAGTACTATTTACTATCACTATTCACTGTGGGACCCACTATCACTATTCATGATGATGTGGCAAGTGACATGCAATGTGACACAAAAAATGACATGGAAGGTGATTTGGGAGGTGATAAGGCAAGTGACATGGCTTATAAGTGAGGTGGCTTGATGTGGGACATCATACCCCACCTGAGACCCTTTCCTAAGGTGCAATGACATCATTTAAGCATCACAAGGGTCCCCCTAAAAATATGGTGAATTTACCCTTAAGGGGCCATCATTAAATATTTATTTTATCTTCACACATGAAAATGGCCTTCAAAATGGGATACCCACCTCTTTAGTTCTTTGGAAAAGACAAAGTGCACTATATCCACCCATTTTTTTACTTTTTAACCCATATGGGAGACCCATGATCAGGGTGGGAATCCCACCACCCTCATATTTTGACTCATTCATGCACCTACATGGAAAATGGCACCACATTTTTTGGGGCATCTCTTTAATTGCTTGGATGAAGACAAGAAAGGGTGGTGAAAAGTCTTTTAACCAAATTTATGCCCATGTGCATGATTCCCATTCAAAAATGGACTCATGTGCAAGGTGGGAGACACACCAACCCAAATTGGAGACCCATGATCAAGGTGGGAATCCCACCACCCTCATATTTTGAATCATTCATACACCCACATGGAAAATGGTGCCACATTTTGTGGGTCATCTCTTTAAGTACTTGGATGAAGACAAAAAAGGTTGGTGAAAAGTCTTTTGGCCTCATTTAGACCCATGTGCATGATTCCCATTCAAAATTAGACTCATGTGCAAGGTGGGAGACACACCAACCCAAATGGGAGACCCATGATCAAGGTGTAAATCCCACCACCCTCATCTTTTGACTCATTCATGTACCACATGGGAACTGGTTCCATACTTCTACTATTCCCTATTTTGGCATGATTCTTGACAACAAATGCTATAAATACCCCCCTCTCCTTCACCCAAGGTTAAGCTGGAAGTTAGTCTTTGGTTATTAACATAGTGTTTAAGTTCTCTGAAAGAGGTCATCATTTTGGAGGTCATCAACATCTTGGAGGAAAATAATTCAAAGCAATGAAGCTCTACTGAAATTGCCATGGGATTCCTTCATCACATCATCAACAACATCAACCACATCAACAAGCCTCAAGGTAACCTTATTTGTTTTTTTATTTCAGTTATTTACTTAAGTCCTTCCTTTTATCACCTTTACCTTTACCCCTTAATCCACTTTCCATCTTAATCCATTGACCTTCTTCACCTCCTTTTCCATTGTAATTCCATTTACCTCCTTTGCCCTCTTTGCACCTTTGCCACCTTCACCCTCTTTACCCTCTCATCCCTTTGCTACCCTAGTTACTTGTTGTTTTATGTTTTCAACCATCCATCCCTCTCATTTTATTATCTCAATCAACCCCAACCAAACTATTATTTTGACCCTTATCAAATTACCAAACCCAAAACCATAACCTTGCCTTAACCAATTTTCAGTCTTAGTATAATCAAACTAGTTGCTTCATTTTTGTTAACTTAGCAAAGCATCTAATTTTCTCAATTAATTTGATGTTATTTATTGTATTTTATTTAATTTTTACATTAATTTAAGTCAAATACATTTATTTTATCATTTCCACTTAAGTCTTTTAAATAAGGTGGATTGACAGCCTCCTAGAAAGCTTTCACTTTTAGGATCTAGCTCAGGCTAGGCAATCCACCCATCTACTTGTCTAAAAAATAAGTTTATTTTAGTATTTTCTTATTTTTAGGTCATCCTCCCAATCCAAATATGATCTCTCCAAAATCACTTAGATTCAACTTGGGCACATTCAATAGGTATTCCTCCACACCCTTCTTAACTAGTTTCTTCTTTTCACACTTAAGAAAAAGCAAAAATTAGATAGAAACATTACCTTTGATGTTAAAGCAATAAATGTATTACAGATAAATTTTGAATATGACTACCATGGTACTAAAATAATTGATCTAAAAGTGGACATGGAATACTATGGACCCTTACCCTGATCCCTAGTGTCCTAATAAGTCTTTAATAACTATTAATAACTAAAAAATGGCAAGATCTTTAGAAAAAATGGTAGTTTTCTTGAAAAAATGATCATTTAATGAGGTGTAAGGAATTATACATTATCTTATAATTAATTAAATTTCAATATTTTCCCTTGGTATTCCATACACTTACTCCAGTGATCAATTTGATCAGAAGCTTCAAGAAATGAAGAAAATTACTTCTCACTCCTTCCACTAGGCTTGGCAAGCAAGAATGGCCCTCAGGTTTGTACTTGGTATGGTCATTAAGAGATATTTCTATAAAAATTATCTTGAGAGTGTATTATAAAATAAATTAAATTTTACTTGATGTTTTTTTTAGAATAATGGTGAACTATGCTTTATGAATCATTCTAAAGAAGTTGGCCTATCAAATTCGCTTGCCAATATGTGCACCCTATAGGTTTTGTTCTTGTTTGAGTTGGTTTGTGAAATTAAATAATTAATATGGATTAAATAGGTATTTTAATCCCTTATAACATGTTCCCAACCCTTTTTTTCAATTTGGAGTTGATTTTATGAGCCAACTAACTCAGTTTGCAAGGAGAAGTGAAAGAATGGGGTTGCAATCATTTTTTCCAATTGTTGGAGATTTATTCTATGTTATGGTTCCATATTGATGTGAATTAATGTATTATTACTCTTATATCTCCATTTATCATCATAAATTCCAATTTTAACTTCAAGAATCATTTCAAGACCCAAGAGAGCAAGTAAATGCATAAAATAGTCATCTACAATAGTTGTATGACCTACAACTTCTTAAAGGAGCATGGAAATTGTGTTTGAGTGCCCTCTAAGGTTTAAAAGGTTTGAAAATGATTTAACACAATTTTTAAGAATTTTTATAATATTTAATGCTATTATAAACTCAAGGAGACCTTCCAATCAAACTTGTGGCACTTTGGGACAAATTCCCAAAACTGTCAAAACAAAGGTCCAAGCCCTTTTTTGAGGCTTTTTATACATAGTTTCATTAATTTTTAGAGCCTCAAAGTAAATTTGTCTTCAATATCCCATATATGTCTATAAATTTACAAAATAAAAGAGGTTTTTGAGTTGATTAATATGGTTTTAAAAATACCTCAAGTTACTCTTCTAGACACTAAAATCACTCAGTGTTGTCTATAGTCAGTAGAAGACTTGTCAAATATTGAAAGCACAAGGAAGGTATAGAGGTATTCATGAAATATTAAATGAGATTATGTAAACCATCCACTCCAAAATTGTCTCATAATTCACTAAATACAAACAAGGCATTAAAATCCTAAGTGAGACTAAAAACAGCATCTACAACCAATATACATAGTTGTAGAGGTTAAGGAGATGTATTGAGTAATCAAAGTGAGGTTGAAGGTCATGTTGATACACTTATTGATCTTGTTCAAGGATATAGAGTCTCAAATGTTTTTAAGAGCTAAAATATCTAAAAATGCAAAGGTGAAGTCAAATTACATCCTAAACTTGCTAAGTACACCTACAACCAAGCTTAAGAGAGAAAAACATAGTCTTGTAGGTCAAGGAAGGTAAGAATACCTAAATCCATATTTTGGAGGAATTATTAATAATGTGTCAATATTATATAAATTTAATATGCATTATGGGTCTACTGATTACATTTTAATACGTTATTTCCATGTACGGAGGTGGAGATAGTCCATACAAATGGCCTAAACTATCCACCTACAACTGACTATTAGCCCTATATAGTCCATAGTGAAGGATTAAGCATGAAGATACCAATGTTAGTGGATATAAGTTGAATAATAATTTTATATAATATCCAAAGAATCATGACACATATCCTAGTGTGCAATTCACACCTACAAGGTCCAAATGGCTTCAACACAGTCAGTTATAATTGACTATAGGTAGATAGTAAGCTAGAGCAAAGTAATGGTAAAGTATGGACGTGACTTATACAGGTATGGATATGATTTTATGTGTTTATAATAACCTTTAAAATGTCTTCAAACATTATACCTATGGTCCAAACATGCATGAACATGTATAGGGGTCATCTCTACAGAGGAAACATAGAAAACAGTCAACTACCTATGATTGATCTTGGGAACATTTCAACCCCAAACTATGAGTTGAACAAGAGTATAGATGAAATATATCTTTTAGGGATTTAGGAAGGATTATAAAAGGTTATAAAATCATAATCCATAAATTCACACATACAGGTGCAGTGCCTTGGGGCAGAACACAGTCAAAAAGCACACTCAGACTTGACCAGTCAAAGTGTGAGGAGAAAGCATAGGAGGTTGAAGTGATGGTCAAGATCAAAATGAATTAATAATTTAAAAAATAGAATAATTAAACCATAATAATATATTTTTAATATATAATGGTCTCATATCAATCATCATAGTCTACTTTCCAAAACCCCTGCATAGTCTACCTTTTCTAGGAGTTTGCCTTGGAGATCTAAGGAGTTTGGGGATCAAATGAATTGATCAAAGGATAAATTTTGGTGAATATTATCTCCATAAATTTTATAACCATATAAAACATTAAAAATATCTAATTAAATAGGGTAAGTACCCTTTTTTTGTCTCAGATAGATGGTACTTCCCTTTATGCACAAATTGATAGTTTTGGAGAATGAGGACAAAATAATGGACTAGAGGATATATAAAGCTTTAATTAAGGTTTTAAAAGTTTTATAATACCTATATATATACATAATATATGAATTAATAAATGGTTAAACTCAAAATTTGGTCCAAATCCACAAGATTTGTAGTCAAGCCTAGTAGATAGGGTTTAGGCCTAGAGGCCAAATGGAGGGTCACTTCCAATTGTAACATGAGATGAAGATTATAATGTATTTTGTCATGTTTTTAGAGTAATTATAGGTATGTTAAATCTTTAAATTTGTAGATTAAATATGAGTAACTCATTTTGAGGTCAGAGACAACATTAAGCCTACAAGAAATGGAGAGTCAAACTCGATGAGGTAACTCTAGAAGCTCATATCTACTTGAATGTTTTGGATGGGGATATAAGAAGTTTGGAGAGGTTATCATGGGTCCTTTAAATCATGTTTTTGGAAATTTTTGGCAATTCCAATGTCCCAGCTTTATGAACAAATCTTAAGGGCAAAAATGGCCTAAAACCCTTGCAAACCTTGGATAAGGACCTGATTGAGGAAATAAGGATGGGAAGATGCTCTAATAGCCTAGATTTACCATAATTATGCTTGAATTTTTTATAATAATTAGTCAATATCATACCATTAGGATGAGTTGTATGGAATTGTATGGATGGAGTACAAAATAGGGTTTTCTTAACTATTTTTGCATTGTGTAGGTTATAGGAGGTTTTAAGAGATGCAAATCAAATAAAATGGAAAATTATAAATTGAGTTAACTTCCCACATCAATTTAATTCCTTATAAAAACTCTTAATCACCTCAATAAGATCTCTCATCTTAGCCAGTCAAAATTGGTATAGTGAACAAGATGGTGAGAAGTGTGAAAGCTTCAAGTGGATGTCTTTTTAAGGTATACCTAATGCCCCTAAGGCCATGAAGCATCTTGAAAAGTATCATCCACTCCATTTTATAAATTTTCATGGAAATTTTATGCCTTTTGGAGGCCAAGTGTGTAGGTTGTATGAAAGAAGAGTTATTTTGACTACAAATGGTGATAGCTTAGTTTGGGAAGATTCTAGATGAACTAAAACAGATACATGGAGAGGAATGTATAAAATGTTTCCCTATAAGTCCAATAATTATACCTATCCATAATTATTTTTTGGACTTTTAAATAGGGCTTGGTCATGAAGGCAATTTTTTGAACCAACAAAGAGAATTCCATGCCACTTTTCATGAGTTTCATGACTTGGGGATCCACTTATCTCTTATAAACTTTAATGATACATTTCACACACTATTTCCATGCACAATTAACTCATTATATCATCATGATAAATGTCATTGTGACCTTTGGACTTCTTTCTTCTCCTCTTTCTCTCAAGTTCTATAATGTTCCACCTGAGTATGAAAAAGCCTTGATCATTTGCATTCCATGGACAAAAATACTACTAATTTTCACCTCTTCTATTACTTTTATAGTGTGTTCACTTGGATGATTGATTTTTCTTAGTGATGACTTGTTTTTTCCTTAGCATTGTTGTTTGATCCTCTCACCTATTTACAGTTGAAAAGCTTCTTCTTTTAGGTCATGTGAAGTTTTCTATTGATGTGTCAAGATTGAGTGAGTTAGTATATTCAAATAGTGCTATCATAGGCCTCCTATTCATTCCTCATATCCTAAACATTCATCATAACCTCATAGTGAAATATTGATGTGAGAAGATGCAAATTAGAGAAGTGTATGTTTGGTTAGTCCCTTGTTCTCATGTGTAACATGTAGTTGGTTGGTAGTCATAAACTAATTTGATGTATCACCTCAATTAGGATAGTCTACTTTAATTTTTCTCTCCCTTTTCCCTTACAAGCTTAGGTGTAGTATTAGTCTACAAGTGGTACATCAAGGGAGCTAGCCCTATCTAGAGATTCACCTCATTTTTAGGCTTACCCATAGCCTATAGGTGTTTCAATTATGCCAATTAGATGAGCAGAGTTGAGACATCTCCTCAAAGGGTGAAAATCCAAGTGACAATAGGTAATTTGATCAAATGGTGTGTATGAATTTGAATAATCCTTGAGATCATTAACTATTTGAAAACTTTAGATAAAGTAATGTTTAATTAAAAATTATAATTTCATATGTATGATTTCATATTTGTGTGATATCATGTTAGAATGTATTTTATTTATGGTACACATCATGTATTATATATCTAACATCACACAAGTACTAGCTTATCTCTTTGGATTCCTACACTATCACTATCTAACCATCCATGAAGGGAGGGTCATCCCCTAGTTGGGAGATTGGGCAAGGAATCAATGGTTTTTGGTTGGTGTGGAAAAGAACTCAAATGATTCTCTCCTTCTCCAAAATATTACTTCATTGTAGACTACACTTGATATTACCATAAGATACTAGAGTTCATTATGACTCATGCTCTGTGGAACCTTGTATCTTGTATTATATTCATTATTGTGAAATTATTCATGATGAAAATATATAATTTATTCATCTATAAATTTACAGTAGTGGCTATAATATTGTATCAGTCATAGCTCAAATTATGTAATTACCTTTAGGAATAGATGCAGTTAAATTGAGTAAATTTAGCATTAAATTGATTTGCTTATTTATTATGATGGTGATCAGTAATTGATAGATGTTACATGCCTATTTTATGGTAAACATACTTAATGTGTTAAATTTGGATCACTAATTAGATTATCACGGTAAACTCTAATGTTGAATACATGGAATTATTTTTTTTAATTAAGTTATTCTAGTAAATTCTAGTGGGGATGTTACATTGTGGTATCATAGTTGTGGCTCAAATTCTAGGACTTAATGAGCCCACTACTATTTTCTTATCTTTATGTTTATTAGAAAAGAGAATGGTGTGAGCTAGAGCATCTGGTGAGGGTCCTTTGAATGTTAATAACAATAACCCTCTATTGGATCCTAATCAATTTTCCATTAAGCAAGTAGTAAAGTTGGATCAGATTCTCATAGCCATGAATAAAACTAGGGATTGGATTGCAACCCTAAAATAAGAAGTCCATGGTCATGAATATGAAACCCATCAAGATGACCCTAAAGAGCATCCTATTGAGTAATAAATTCCTCAATAATAGAGGCATGAGAAAGTGCCTTAGGATTTAAAAGCTCATGCAGATGCAGAGTTGGTTAGAGACATGAAAAAGTTGAATACACCCAAGTTCAATGGACTATTTTGGGAGACAGAGCTGAAGCATGGATGACTAAAATAGAAAAGTATTTTAAGATTTAAAACTACTCTTGAGTCACTAAAGTAGTTTGGGGAGCTTACCAGTTGGTTGGTGAAGCAGTTACATGGTGGACCAACAATAAGTTGTAAATGAATATTAACTCTAATACCACCACATAGGAGTAGTTCATGGCATTTTTAGATCACAATGGCTTACATAGTTGTATTTTGATCAAAAGCTTATAATATTTTAGAATCGTAATCAAGGACGCCTATCAGTGAATGAATATTAGGATTAGTTCACTAAACTTTTGAAGTATGTACCTTAGTATCATGTAGATGAGAGGTTTAGAATTAAGAAGTTCATCATGGGGCTAACACCCTAGATTGGTGGTGAGGTGGATGTGTGTGGGCCAACTACCATGGATCAAGTCTTTGAGAAGGTAGTCAAGTAGGAAAAAAAATTAAAATCTCTTGCTCAAGTTAGAAATAAGTTTAATAAAAATATTATAAGTGTTAAACCAACTTTCAAAAATAAGAACTATAAGTAGAGGAGTGGAGACTCTAAGAGTCATTTCAAGAGTCAAAATTCTAGATTTAATAGTGGCATAGGTAATAGGAAATTGGGTAATGGTTTCAAATATGGTTTTAAAATAAACCAATAGCTTGACAGGAAAGGATCACCTAGAGGTTGCTTCATTTATGGAGGTGACCATTTTGCTCATGAATGTACCTAAGATAAGTCAAATAAAAATGGTTTTGCTCTATAATAGGGAATTTTTACATGATGGATTCATGCAACAGTTGACAATCGACAAGCTTAATTTCAAGCTTCACCCATATAACTACCAGGTATTTTGTTTGAATATCTAATTTCCATTTTAATAGATACAGGGGCTACAAAATGTTTTATGTCTCCTAGAATACTAAATAAGTAATCTAGAAAAGTTGGAGTAATGGTAAATACATGGTCATTAAAATATGAGAATGAGTCAAAGGTTAAAGTTTACAAGTGTTTAATCAAATTTGAGATTAGATTACCTAAATTTATAATAGTAGTGGATCTTTATGTAGCATAATTAGGGTCAGATGATGTGATACTAGGAGCCAATTAGCTTGTGAAGAATAAAGCCAAGGTTGACTACTATCTAAAAAATGTTGAGTGTCTAGATGATTTTAGAAATTAGACATAAATTCAAGGTGAGAAAAGAGATTTAAAGCGTAGGCAAATTTTTGTAATGTAACTCAAGCATGCATAGAAAAAGGGTGCCAAGCATTTATTGTCAAGGTAAATGAGATGGAAGAATCAAAAGAACCATCCATTAAAGATTATCCTTTTCTTAGCAATTTTCATGATGTGTTTCCAGAGGAATTACTAGGACTACCTCCTAAACATGATTTTGATTTCTTGATAGATATTACACCTGGATCAAGACCACAGTCTAAAGCATTATATAGGATGACAGCCATCAAACTAGTTGAGTTGAAGGCTCAACTTCAAGATTTTTTATCAAAAGGGTTTATTAGACCAAGTGTGTCACCATGGGGTGCAATAGTAGTCTTCATCAATAATAAGGATGGTACTCTTCACCTTTACATTGATTATAGAATGTTGAATAAAATGACTATAAATAATAGATATATGTTACCTCATATCGATGATCTTATTGATCAGATGCGAGGGGAAACTATCTTTTCTAAGATGTATCTTAGAGAAGGGTATCATCATATAAGGATAAGAGATGAATATATTCTGAAAATAACATTTAGAACTTGATATGGTCACTATGAGTTCACAATGTTACCATTTAGGTTGATAAATTCTGTGACAGCATTTATGAATCTCATGAACAATGTGTTTAGAGATTATCTAGATCACTTTGTTGTGGTCTTTCTAAATGACATTCTTATATGTTCCAAAGATGAAGAAGAGCATCTTCAACATCCAAAATTGGTTTTACAATGTTTATGGAAGAATAAGTTGTATGGAAAGCTGTCTAAGTGTGCATTTTTTCCAAGAGAAAGTGCAATATCTAGAACATATCATCTTTGTAGATGGTATTTCAGTAGATTCAGCAAAGATAAGATACATCATGGAGTTTCCATCACCAAATAATGTGCATGATGTAATATGTTTCATGGGATTAGCGAGCTATTACAAAAAATCCATTCCAACTTTTTTAAGATAGCAATCATATTACCTCTATACAGCATAAGAATCAAAGTTTTATCTAGTTAGATAAGTGTGAAGTAGCTTTTTGAGAACTTAAAATGAGGCTTACTTCAACACTAGTGCTAAGAGTTCCCAATCCTAATGATCAATTTTCTATGATCACTGATGCATATAAGGATGGACTTGGAGGAGTTCTTATGCAAGATTGTGTAGTGGTATCCTATGAATCAAGGAAACTAAAGCCTAATGATCTGAATTATGCCCTTCATGACCTAGAACTTGCAACAATTATGTATACTCTGCAATTTTGGAGGCATTATTTATTGATAAAATTATTTGATTTCAAGATTGATAACTTGGGACTCAAATACATCTTCACCTAACTAAATATGAATGCTCTTCAAAGATGTTGGTTAGAGTTATTTTATGATTATGATTTCAATATTAACTATATCAAATGCAAAGAAAATAGAGTAGCTAATGCCCTAAGCCATAGGAGATACATAGCAGTCATGGATACTATCAAGAGTAATTTTAGGGATCAAGTGGTTAAATTCTAACTAGGTGATGGATTCTATGATTAGGTTAGGAAAGCATTGTCTAAGAATGCTCAAAATCTTAAATATAAATGATTTAGAATAGAGAATGATGGTATCTTACAATATAATGGAAGGATGTATGTACTAGATAGATAAAATATAAGGATCATAGTGCTAAAAGAACTGCATAATTCCTTATATTCAATACATCTAAGAGTAACCAAGCTCATGTCTAAGCTTGAACCACTTTATTTTTGGAAAGGAATCAAGAAAGATGCAGCAGATTTTTTGTTTCATTGTTTGGAATGTCAGTGTGTGAAAGTTAAACATATGCATCTAGCTAGATTGTTGTATCCACATGACATATCAGAATGGAAGTGAAAAGTGATCAGTATGAACTTTATCCAAGGATTACCATTTTCATGGAACATACATGACATGATCTTGGTAGTAGTTGACAAACTAACCAAGGTAGCTCATTTTATACCAGGCAATTTGATTGATGATGCACCTACTCTTATGAAGATATTCATAAAGGAAGTGTATTGGTTGCATGGTTTTATAGAGAATATCATTTCAAATCATGATCTAAGAATGACTTATAGGTTTTATTTGACTTTGAATTTAGCTTTAAGTATGTAATTAAAATTCAACACTACATATCACCCACAGACTAATGGTCAGACAGAGCGAATTAATCAGGTTTTAGAAGATCTCTTTCATATGTATTGTAGGGATCATCAATACAAGTGGGAGGATTACCTACCATTGGTTGAGTTTGATTATAATAACTCATACCAATCAGCATTGAAGATGGCACCATTTGAGTCATTGTATAGAAGAAGGTGTAGAAAACCAATGAGTTAGGATAGGTTGGAGATAGGATAGTCTTTAGACCTAAGATGATTTCATAAATAGAAGAGAAAGTTAGGATAATTAGGGAAAGATTAGTTGAGGCCAATGATAGACAAAAGAGTTATGCTAATTTGAAGATAATAACTAGGTAGTTTTCAGTAGGATATAAAGTGTTTCTATAAGATAAACCTAAAAAATCTCAATTAAATTTGGGAATTTAGCGAAACTTTCACTAAGATATGTGGGACCCTTTGATATTTTAGAAGTGGTAAACCTTGTAGCATATAGGCTTACATTTCTACAAGCCATATATCTTTTACATAATGTCTTCCATGTGTCTTATCTTAAAATTATATAGTTGATCCTTCACATGTGTTGGATTGGAATGCTTTATAGGTTCTAGATCATGGGGTGGTCATGGTAGAATCAATTAGAGTAACTGACACTCACAAACTCTATTTATATAATAGAGAAGTGTCATAGTGCAAGGTCTTGTGGGACCAATACTCTGAAGATAGTGCCACTCGGGAGGACTGCGATGAGTTCTATAGGCTATTTACATATTTTTTTGTTTAATGCATTACCAGATGTTATTTTTTCTGATAATTGAAGTTTAAATTTCAGAACTAGTGTTTGAATAAATGGCATTAGGATGATGACTAGCTTTAAAGGGGAAAGATGTCACATCTTGATTTCTCTCTAAGCTAAATAAATTTTTATCCATGGATTATTATGGTTGTTAAAATAATTAATTACTATTTAATTAAGTTGTAAGTCATATGTTGTTATGGGAAAGTTGTATGTTACTTAGATTACATGATTAAATTACTATGTGTTAGTTGTATTAGTATATTCTTTACATTATGATAATATTCTTAGTTTATACAATAGTATTTTATGGTTATATTATAGTCTAACTACCTTCTTCACATGAATTGGATGTAGGATAGATCCATCCCTCAAAGCATGATAAAGGGAGAGCATCATCAAAGAGGATGCCATAGATGGAGGTGTTGCGGAATGATAGAGGAAAAAATAGAATTACATGCACACACCATGATAGTTAGCATTCTTTATATGCATTGCTTGAATTATTAGTTGCAGTATGTCTTTTGTGTTATCTGCATTTAGATGATTGATTATGTGCATTAGTTGTGATCTAGTTTTAGTTTAACACGTATGTGTATCTAATTGTGTGATGGCATTATGGATGTAGTACATAGATTGAGTGCATAATGTTGTTTTTTTATCATGTTGTGTTATTGTATTCATGATTGATGATGATATTGATTTAATGAGTAAGTAAATTTGTATGTTTATTATTTACCTATTATTACCTATAGACTAATCAGAATGTATTTAAAATGTCTTAATACATTAACTAGTTTTTATGATATTTAGGAAATATTTTTGTTTCGGCTTAATACCTTGGTATATAAAAGATAGTTAAAGACATTTGGGATAGTCTATATAGTGGTAATGATAAAATAGTTGCATTTTTATAATAGCATTATGTTTGATGTTGGTATAATGGTTGTTTGATTTACAATTATAGTCAAAATATTATTATTGATTTACACTAGGCACTTTATTATTCAAATTTGATGCAGGGGCATCTTAGGAATTCCCAAGAGTTGCTCAAGAATGTGTCTTTAAGTCATGGTAGTAATTCAAATTTGAATTAGAGTTCAAATTTAGTTTTCTCACCATTTTCTCAATTTGAAATTTCAAACTTGTAATGAAGGATTGAGAGATGGTTATATGGCCTAAAGGAATGTTTATGTTACGTAATTATTGAATAATGTTGTAAAAGACCTTTTGTGGTCTCATAAAGGTCTTAAAAATAGACTGAGTCATTGTGTCAAGTTGAAAGAGTGAGGTGGTAGTTATAATGGTCACTACCCTACATGGGTCTTGGAATTGTTAGAAGTTTCTTGATTCAAGAAATATTTATTTCATTATGATTTAAGACTATAGTTTGAATAGGTATTTTGGTGGTTCAAAGGAGAAAAAAGGATAGTACAGGGAAGACAATGTTTAAGGAAGGTCTACCAAAACCAAGATGGAAAATAGGACTATGTAAGTCCTTATTTGTGAAATGAACTAAAGCTTCATATAAATATAATGGTGATGGATAAAATTGAATCCAGTAATGTTTATAAAATCTCTATTGAATTAAGGATTAATGTAGACCTCTATTATTGAAAGTTAGCATACAGACCACTATTTGGTTATTGTATGGTTTTATTACTTACAGTATATATTTGTAATATAGGTGATCAATGGAATTAAATCACGGTTATTTATGATATTGAAGGTTTTATTTGAATGTGTATTGAGATTATGAAATGAAAGGAATAGTGATTAAGCATCTAGTAATCAGATTTTTGCATGAATAGACCCTGTGTAAGGGTTTTGAGAAAAAGACCCCTATTTGAGCATTTATATATGGGTTATAGATTGTTATTTCATAATTAATGATCAAATGGTACTTGATAATAGTTTTATTCATCTTTGAAGGGTTCTTTAATATGTTTTGAGAGCATAATTTTTAAGGAGTATCAATATAAGCATCTATTTTTTAAGATCATTGACAGGCAGACCCCTGTTTAGCAAATTATTCTCTATGTATAGACTATTTGGTGTGGTTAAGGAATAAAGAATCTTGAATTGGTATTTATGCACATGCCTAGAGATAAATTTTCATGATGTTGAACAAGTTTACAATAGGTATTCCATTATAGATTAAGAACATCACAAGTTTGTTAATAGAATAGATGTTTCCTATATCTTGTTTTCTTCACACATTTTATGTAAAATCCCATGCTAGAAATGAATAGAATGTGATTACAAAGAGTCTTGGTATGTGTTAATATGTTCCTTTAATGTGTGTGAAGATTTATTGAAACATTATTTGGTATGGTAATGTGGGATTAAAATAAATAAACTCGAACCTGTAACTAACATTCTTTGACACAGTAAAATGAATTTTGGGGTGAAAATCATAATAGTGGGTTGATTTGTGGAATCTCTAGATTGGATGATTTTCATTCAGTATAGATAGACCTCATAAACATATTTTGAGGCTTTGAAATTCTATCAAATTATAATAATGGAATTTAGAGAGGTTTTAGGCTGAGACAGGGTTTAGAAACCCTAAAACTAGGGTTCATGGAATTTAGATAGTTCTAACTGATAAAATCCTATGAAATTTGGTATGTAGCTAGGGGATGATATTTTCCAAGTGATTAAAGAGATTTTAGGATATATCATCAAGTGTTTGTATTGATATTAAGGATTGAGTGTCTAAGATAGGAGAAAAGACCTAATAGACCTAATTAGGACCAAAGAAAGGCCTAAAAAGGTGACTTAAAGTTTGAGTTAGAACATGAAACTTGAAAAAAGGTTGAACAAGGGAAAAGGGTGTTTGAATTTAGTTTCATTTTTCAATTTGGTAAAGGTAAAAATTCATACCAAGCTATAAAGCCCAAAAATAAGGCTACAAGGACTATTTGTCAAGAAGACAGAGTTGTGTAAGCGTGAGTTGATGTTTCATAATAGGTTGTGAATTGATACAAGGACATTGAATGAATGTTATGAGTTTTTATAAGGTGTAAATAGATCAGAATAATTTTTTAGGAATCCTAGTATCATGGTTTCATGTTATCCATAAGGACTGTAGGGAATGAGTAATGAAGAAAGGAGAAACTTGAATCAAAGGAAAAGGTAGAGTTTGATAGATAAGTGCATTAGCTCTACATCATTTGGTATCAGATATATCTAAATGATCTAGTAATAGGTACATATAGGAATGAATTTTGTGATTAATGTATGTTGCATGTTGATCAAGATCTTACAGGTAAGAAAATAAGGAGGAAGTGGTAAAGAATCTTGTTGAGAAGGCAAAAAAAAGAGAAGGTATGAAGTATTTTGTGATTGATTTAATAAATGAATGCATTTATGATGATGAGTGATAGTTGAAATAAAGAATATTATAAAGGATTAAGGTGGCATCCATGTATAAAAAATAGCTATTAACAAGCTCAAATAAGAGACAAGCTCATAAAGAGAGCTTTAGAGAGAGAGGATAGTCTTAGTGTTAATGACAAGAAGTTGAAAGGCCCAAGTGAAGTCTGATATAGAAGGTTCTAAGTGTGAACCAAAAGAGGGAATTCTTCCAAGTTAGACCCAAAACAAAATGAGAGATCATGTACCCAAGTGAGGTATTTAAGATGAATATAAAGGGAGAATTAGAAAAGAACGTAAGAGGAAGGGTTAGTTATGAAGGCCACAGTGAAAGAGAGATGGAAAAGGAGATGAAGGAGATGAAGAATGCATTGGCAAGGATGGAAAGAGAGATATTGTAGACACCAAAATTATGTCTACTCCTTGGTCACCTCCCCCTTTGGTCCCCTTGGTCCACTTTTAAACATTTCTAACCCACACACTTATTAATTTAAAATAAAATACCTATTTTAAATTAATAACTTCACCCATAACACCCCACCTTGGATGCCCCACCTTGGATACCTCCATCACCCTAAGGCAAATCTTAAATGCCTAAGCACCTATTTCAACCCTCCCACTAACCTCTTGCACTTATTTAATCTGCCTTTGGACCGTTTTCCAATGACAATTAACCCTGGCAATTGGAAAAATGGGAAAAAGGCTAAAAATAGCCTTTTTTCCCATTCTTTAGCCACCGACGACGGTCAACCGTTGGCCGACGTAGGTGGAATCACCGACGTTGGTTACTTAAAACCAACTTGCAGGGTGAACGAAAAAGGAATTCCCCCCATGAATGTGAATTCTCTTGCTCCAAGCTCCAAGTTCTCTTGCTCCTCGACTCTTTGCAGGAATCAGCATCCCAACAGCACTCTCCAGGCTCAGAAACTCTGCGTCAGTCACTCCACATCGGATTGAAGGTTGCACGAAGTCTCCCATATCAGCCATAATGGAAACAGGTCTTTTGCACTTCTGCTTCTCCACCAAGAGCTAAGTATTTCTACTATTTTTTTATTTTAGTACTCTTAAGATACATTCGTAATCAGTCCATTGTCCATTTCTAAGCACTGTTGACACAACCCAACATGTTCTTCTTAAAAAGGCTGAAAATCCTTGTCTCCCTTTCACCCCTATCCTCTATCTGGTCCCATTTTTAGGCCATACTCTCTGCTCTGTAAATCTCGCACAAACCCATTAAAACTCCCACAGACATCCCAGAGCATTCTGTTGACCACAGATAGACCTGAAACTCATCCAAAGCCCCATTGCCCCTACTAACATCAGCAGAATAACCGATGCCGGCAACCTTGACCAACCGATGCCGACAGAACTACCGACGTCAGCGACTATGGAAGACAGATTGCAAAATATAGGTACACATTATCTCTATTTATTTTATTCAGTCTTTCACCATTTCTCTTTCTAGCAACATTATTTTTCTCAACTAGTGGACTATCATCCCTCCAGGAAGTCTTTGCACTGTTGGGACCGAGCTTTGCTTGGCAGTCCACCATCTATCTATCTAATGTTTCCCTTGTTTAAGCTTTTCTTATCTACAGGTGTCATCCTCCACAGCCAAAGAGGAGCTCCTTCAATCATCTGGATACGGTGTGCAAACTTCATCCGGGTATCATCTAACCCATGACCATTATCATAGTTTCTTTCATCTTCTGAATGTGAAAAAGTGAAAAATAGTTAGAAACATTCTGGCACGCCCGGTGGGACCCTAGAATTTTCCTTGGGTTCGTAATTTTTTTTTTAAAAGCAAACCTTTCATATTGGTGCATTAGATCTCTTCTTGCATCCTTTTCTTCTATCTCTTTCAAAAAGACACCATTAGCAAGATAAAAAGAATCCTTCTTTTTCTTTCTTTCCTGCATCTTAGAGTAGTGAAATTCATACTCTCCAACCTTTTCTCCACTTGTCTGCATCCGAACACACATTTCAATTTGGTTTAAAAATATATTGCATCTCATTTCTTCCTAAATGCATTTTTAGCTCATCTAGTAATTAAAAGCGCATTATGAATAAATCATAGTGCACTTATGTTACACGACCAAACCACTATCACAAATCAAACATCTAAACATACCTGAAACAAGGTCCGACTAGGATTTCAACACCTAGCGGATACCTTACCCTTCCTGATAATCCTACTTGGACTTCACTACCAAGGGGAGAACCCACTCTATTCTCTAGCAGAGTATAAACTCTAGGGGAAGTATATACTAGCTAAGCGACCCAGCTTGTCTCTGGGCTCGTGAAGTGAGGGGAGCAAGCTCCTAGCACCAGGCCACGTACGAAACCTAATACAGACTTTGAGCACCAACACTAACCCGAAACCAACCTTAGACTGCTTCTTTTAGGACCCATTCTAAAATCCCAACTTCCCAAACATACTCTTCTAAGGCATAAGCCAACACGATTCTAAAAATTTATTCTTAGGAATTAACGTTTAGGGTCTGCTTTTCTTCATCCACTTTTCTATTTTTATCTAGTTTTTTGATCTGGTGAGGTCTCATTCTGAGCTCCCAAAACAACTCAGAACTTTCTTCTTTCTTCCAAAAACTTTTAGTTTTCTGAGTTTCTGGAAATACACAATAACTAACATCGGTTTTTCCACTGACATCAACAACTTCTTCACCGACATCGGTTATCTGACCAACATCGGCAAAATTTTTTTCACTGACATCGGTTTGTCTACCGACGTCAGTCACTGTCAAAAAATTTCTTCTCAAAATAGCAAGCCAAAAACTTGACCTTCTGACTGTCAAGAATGAATTCTGGTTTTCTAAGACTAAAACATATAGTTTTCAAAACCTAAACCCCCTTTTTCCTTAGATGGTTTTGACACGTAGTCAAACTAAAACTCTTATTGACCATGCAAGGCAACAACCACTCCTACCTTCGCCTTCTATATCAAGTCCTCTAATGGAGTATCATTCAGGCGCTGAGCGTACTCTAACCCCAACTCAACCCCATATTGTTCCCGAAGGGGACCAAGACTTTGAAAGGTTCCTTGACCTCAATGTCAAGACCCTTCAACACTATCTCACAAGAAGTCAAATGCAAGACTCTTCAGGCAACCCAGTTTATGGGATGCCGACTTCCTTAGTTGAGATGGCAATCATATCAACAGCGTCCGTAATTCAACCCATAGACACCCAAGCCATTGCCTCAACTAACAACCCGACCATGACTAATCTTCAAAGTGTGGCTTCTCCTTCTATTTTTGGATCTACCTCCATTGGGGTTTCTGTACCCCCTCAACCATAAACCATTCAACAAAGTTCTAAACCATTCCAAAACTTAGTTGTCTCCATCCCACCTACTCTTGCACCCATCAACACCAGGGTGGCTACTTGTCCTTTGGCTAGTGTTGCCACCATCCAACCACCTCCAGTGACATCAAGTCAATTTGTGCCCTCTAGCTTCATGACATAACCACCCTTGGCTTCAACATCAATCCCTATGACTAGTTACCAATATGTTGCGCCTATACAAGCGTAACCAACTATGTCATACGCCCCTCCTAACACCTTCCAAATGCCTTACAACCTAGGGGGTGCCCCATCTGCAAATCCATCAACAGATCTAATCAAGATGTTGATGGATAAGATGTCTAATCTTGAGACATCCGTTTTAGGTTCAAAAAATGCTCTCTCATATGAACAAATCTATAATGAACCTATTCATCCCTCAGACCCAATTTGACCATATCCCAGTCAGTGGGAACTTTTCAAGTTTACTCACTTTCAGAGCAAGGAAGACCCACAGCAACATCTACGAGCGTTTAGACACGCTTGTTACCTTATAGCACATGATGATGTGTTATTACTATGCACATTTCCCATGTCGCTTTTTGGTGCTGCCCTCGATTGGTATAGTTCTATTACTAGTCACTCTCTTTTCACATTCACCCAACTGGCCCAATTATTTCTTGACCACTTTTTAATTAACATAAATAAAAAGGTATCCATAATGGACCTATATTCTATCAAGAAATTCGACGATGAATCAATAGCTGACTTCCTTGCCCGTTGGAGAAGTTTAATCAACCAACTCTCCTTTTCTTTACCTCAACCTGAGCTCATTGAGCTCTTTTCACAAGCGTGTGCCAAACACATTTCATCTACTTTGTAGGTCCAAACATTCCGCACATTTGATGAAGCTTTCACCATGGCCAGGAAGCTTGAACTTCGTGTTATCGAAGAAGATAAAGTCAAATTGCATAGTAAAAATATTAACGCAAAATCAAATGACTCTTCTTCCAAATCTTCTTCATCTAATTCCAAGTCTAAGGGATCAGTAAATGCTATGGTACTTAGATCATCATCATCTACCACAACTAATCAATCTCAACCTTCCACATCTCAAAGCATCACTAAACAATTCCAACAACGATACATACAACGTCAATATACTCCAATAGGAGAATCATACGCTTCCATTTTGGATAAACTGGTCAAGCAGGGGGGCCTCAATCTCCCTCAAATTTGGCCACCACAATTTACCCCGTAAAAGCCATCCCTACATGGTATAGGAAAAATGACTTTTATCATTATCACCGTGTCAAAGGCCATGACATAAACAACTGCAAAACTTTCAAAAACATTCTCCAAGACATGATAGATAAAGGTGATCTTGTCTTGGATAACCCAAACGCGCCACCTAACCAAAACATAGACATCTTTAGACAACCTTTCCCTAACCATCCCCCTAGTCAAAATAACATTTAGACCATGGTTGATGACCCCCAAGAGCATAATATACGCATAGTCAACATGGTTTCACCTTCCATCCCTAGCCAACCTCTTCCACAAACTGAAGAGATTAGTCAACCTATCCCTCCACCACAAGTAGAAGAGCCTTCTTCTCTTATTTGTCCACCACAGGGGGAAGAGTCTTCTTCTCATATTTATCCATCATAGGGGGATGAACCTTCGACTCCTATTAGTTTTCCATCAACCTCTCTTATATTGGAGGATGCTTTGACCATACCGATGCCACTAGCCCCACCTTCATCCTTTTTACTACCAATG
Source organism: Torreya grandis (assembly GCA_037957365.1). Lineage (NCBI taxonomy): Eukaryota > Viridiplantae > Streptophyta > Pinopsida > Cupressales > Taxaceae > Torreya > Torreya grandis. The sequence goes on along the minus strand of JARHVA010004177.1, from coordinate 1,409,222 downwards.
GAGGACCTTACATTTCCTGCTCCTCAACCAAAAGTAGAAGGCACAATCATCCCTGCCCTCTATTCTCTTGAGGCATCACAATCCCCAATTCCTTCTCCACTAAGAGAAGAACCTGTCTCTTCACCTTCTTTGACCAAATATGATCCAATAATGGCTCTCTCACACCTTGGGTCTGAGACCGCTGCACCTAACACATTTTCGGTCTCACAACCACCCACATCTTCTAAAGAACCAAGGCCTCATCCAAAATCTTCCAACCCATTCTCTCGATTGGTTGAGAACTTAAGATTTCTCCATTCGAAGAACTTAAAACATGAGGCATTATGGGAGTGACTCAAAGCTCCTCACCTTGCACGTCCTGTCTCATCTCGTGTTGTCGACCCTCCCGTGACAAAATCTCCAAAAGTTTCCAACAATGACCAGGCTTCTACCTCCAAATCTTCAAAATCTCAACCATCCACATCCAAACCTAAACCCTCACAAACACCCACCATACCAACACCGATTAGATCCCTCGATGTTCACCCCATATCTAACCTCACTCACCCACAAGTGAAGGTAGACTTGAACCTTGCCTCGCATAATAGTAGTCCTCGTACTAAACCAAAGAAGGCTACTAAACCCTGTCAGAGAACTTCTCCTCCACCATCATCATTACCCTCTATTTTGGGCCCACACCCTTCTACCTTAAAAGGGGTGCTTCCTACTCCAACACCTATCAAAAACAAGTTGCCTCCATTACTCCCTTTAACCACCAAAAACATATCTCCTCTAAAAAATTTGGCACCCCTCACAAAGAAAGTGTCATCTATACGAGTGGCCGCACCACCAACCCAAAAGGTGGTATGGAAGTCTCCTTCAACAACTCCCAAACAAAAGTCATCAACACCTAGTACATCAACAAGCACAGACCCCTTAGTGGATTCATATGCTTTGATACTATGCTAACTTTTGCAAACTTCTAACATCACTCTTCCACCTATCAAACCATTTCAACCTCTTGGTCCAAAGCCGTCTTGGTTCGATGACACTAAAATTTGCCTATATCATCGCACACCTGGGCATGACACTAAAAATTTTTGTGCCCTTAAGGTTGTCATCCGCCAATTCATGGAAAAAGGCACCCTTCTTATTGAGGCTTCTTCTAACAACTTTTTTGACAAATCTCCAACACCGTCTCATGTCTCCCAACCCTTTTCACCGTCACACTCATCAACTCTCAGATCAAAACCATCTTGGTTTGATGACACTAAATTTTGTGTGTATCATCACACACCTAGACATGACACTGAGCATTATTGTGCTCTTAAAGCAGTCATTCATCAACACTTCAAAAAGGACACCCCTTTCATTAAGGATCTTCTTGACCACCCTTTCAACAAACCATCGACACCATCCCATGCCTCTCAAACCTCGTCACCTAAATCGGGATCTCAATGCAAGACTGTGGTTCCTCTATCACCTTCAACCCCTTTGTTTGAAATCAACACCATCAATGTGGCCAACAGGTCACAAACCATGAAGGATAAAGGGAAGGAGAAGGCTTCTTTCCCTCAAACATATCCATTCATCAAGCCTCCTCAACCAACACAACCCAAGATTTCAATCTTGGGCACATCCCAATCAACATCTTCAAACCCAACTCATGACCCCATGGTGAAACAACTTCACCAAACCCCTGTGAAGACATCTTTGTATGACCTCATTCAAAGCTCTCCACAACATCACCAAACCTTGATTAAAGCATTACAGGCAGTGAAGGTCCAACCCAAAGACCCCCAACCACTAGCTTCTTTAATCAAATCATTACCAACCATTGCCTCCATCATCGTCCCTAATTTTGAGATTCCAAACTCCAACCTGGAAGATCAAGATCTCACCCTCTTAAACTAAGCCTATCATACAACAGCTTCACATGATGCATCCTCGCGTCACACTCCTTGTCAAAGAGGAGCTTCATCGGCTTCTCTCCATCTCATTTATCCAACCCACTGATTATCAACAATGGGTATCAAACATTGTCCCTGTCACCAAAGCAACTGGGGGACTTCAACTTTATACTGACTATCATGACCCCAACCAAGCGTCGACCAAACATCAACCAACCAAGCATCAATCAACACATGACCAATATGGAAAGAAGTAAATGAGGCAAGTTTGTTCCTAATTGGCTCAGACCTTATATCATAACACACAAGTATGGATCAGGGACTTATCGTATATCTTCTCTTGAAGGCCGACCAGAACTTGAGCCCCTTAACGCCTTGCATCTATGACCATTCTTCTGTTAATCAAGTACTCATTCACTTGATATTTAACTTGAGCTCATCCCTTGAGCAATCCCTGTCATTTTAATCCTCATTCCTTTCAACCCTGTTCCCCTAAACAAAACACTATGTAACCCTTTTATAAAGTATGAATGCTTTGTCCTAATAAAAGGGAGCCCTTAAACTTCTATAGTCTTTTCCATGACTAAAAATTCTATCACAAATAAATTGGAATGTCAAAATATCAACAGGTCATAAAACTTTAAATGCAGACTACTCCCTCGAAGGATAGCTGCATCATCATTGTTGTAGCTAATAGACTGCTCCTTTGAAGGACAGCTATTCAAAGCCCTCAAAAATAAATAAATTAAAAATATAGACCACTCCCTCGAAGGATGGCTATGCCTAAAAATCTTGCTACAAATAGCACTCTCTTAGAAGCTTCCCGCATCGATCAGCTTCACAAATGACCACAAAACAAAATGACATCCCCATGTAGACTTCCCGCATTGATCAATCTACCAAACAAAAATTAAAAAAATAAAAAATAAATAAATAAAGGTCATGGACTTGACTTATAGTCGTTCTCAGGGTCTCCTATAAAAAGGGGCAAAGTTATGCCTACTAAAAAGGGTTACCCTATCTTAACATATCACATCACCTACTCAAGGGATTTTGAGCTCATTTTAATGTCAAAGTGATTCGATTACTTCTCTAACACAACCAATGGTCAATGACGTAATGCATGAATCAAGATTTTTTTTGCAAAACCCTTATCTATGCTATCATTATTGTCTGTGTCAATGAAAGAGCAACGCGCCTTTCACTTCTCACACTTTGGTCACATACAACCAATCCAAATCCAACCAAATCATTTTCTAAACCAAACCAAACAAACCAAAACATCTTCAGACCACCAACATGACATAGACCATTCACACTAGTTTCTATGGAAACCAATACACATGGAAACTATCGACCACACAATTTATTTCAAGCATAAACCATTACTTTCTGAAGCATAAATAAATGCATTTCATTTTTAGCATACATCCATCACTCATATGGAAACTCGCTAGGGATGAAAAACCACATAGGCAATGTTACTGAATACATCATCAATAATATGGAAAACGTTGTAACATCATCATACCCTCATCATTTATAACCTGACCAAATCAACCTATCAAAATACCTGAACTACATTGGTCTGAGGCCCTTCAAATAGGGACTATGTAGGCAGCACTCAGATGACATGTTGTCTTCTGGGGTTAGCTCGGCCACATCCGTTTGTTTGTCTACTTGATGGACAAACCATTTCACCTTTAACCATGACTTAACCTCGTCCAACCCACATCCATAACCGACCCTCTTCCTCCTTTTTAGGGAGAATTATATTGGCCTGAGGCCCTTCAAATAGGGGCTATGTAGGTAGCACTCAGATGACATGACGTCTTCTAGGGTTAGCTCAGCCACATCTATTTGTTCATCTACTTGATGGACAAACCATTTAACCTTTAACCATGACTTAACCTCGTCTAACCCACGTCCATAACCGACCCTCTTCCTCCCTTTTAGGGAGAACTACATTGGCCTGAGGCCCTTCAAATAGGGGCTATGTAGGTAGCACTCAGTTGTCATGGGGTCTTCTGAGGTTAGCTCGGCCATTCCTTCGTCCATCCATCTAAGGGACCAACTATCTATCTCAGCCCAACTTGACCAACAACCTTGGAGATCGTGACTATCTCCTCAGACCATGACCACTTTTGAGACAACTATGCCTTGGTTGTTTTGATTGCATGTCTGCTACCTCACGAATAGATAGCAAAATTGTCTGCAACCCACATTATGACCCTCACTCGTATTGTCGGATTGCGAGCAAGTTGATCCCCAATATTTGTGACATTTTCATGTTTTCCAGGAGCACTTCTTGAGCCCGAGATACTTGGAACACAATGACCATTGGAGCTACAACTTGGATCATTTAACCCAATCAGCTACAACTAAATGCTGGGGACCGGTTATTTTGATTTTAGCACTCCTCGACCTTTGACTGTGATAATTTGACCTATCTATCACGTAAAGTGGTATACGCGCAATCCCACCCTTTGCAGCATTCCCACTCAAATTTCACCCTATCCATCCACTATCTATCAAATTGGCACCTGATATCAGGTTCCCTTCCCTTGACTCCCACTTTGAGGGGAAATACCTCATCCCATACCTAGGGCAACTTACTCTTATTGTTGTCTTGCAGTTCGTCAAGAACAACCAACAAGACAAAAAGGGGCAAATGTAGACACCAAAATTATGTCTACTCCTTGGTTGCCTCCCCCTTTGGTCCCCTTGGTCCACTACTAAACATTTCTAACCCACACACTTATTAATTTAAAATAAAATACTTATTTTAAATTAATAACTTCACCCATAACACCCCACCTTGGATGCCCCACCTTGGATACCTCCATCACCCTAAGGCAAATCTTAAATGCCTAAGCACCTATTTCAACCCTCTCACTAACCTCTCACACTTATTTAATCTGCCTTTGGACCATTTTCCAATGACAATTAACCCTGGTAGTTGGAAGAATGGGCAAAAGGCTAAAAATAGCCTTTTTTCCCATTCTTTAGCCGCCAACATCGGTCAACCATCGGCTAATGCCGATGGAATCACCGATGTCGATTGCTTAAAACCAAATTGCAGGCCAAACAAAAAAGGAATCCCCCCCAAAAATGTGAATTCTCTTGCTCCAAGATCTGAGTTCTCTTGCTCCTCGACTCTTTGCAGGCATCAGCATCCCAACAGCACTCTCCAGGCTCAGAAACTCTGCATCAGTCACTCCACACCGGATTGAAGGTTGCACGAAGTCTCCCATATCAGCCATAATGGAAACAGGTCTTTTGCACTTCTGTTCTCCACCAAGAGCTAAGTATTTCTACTAGTTTTTATTTCAGTACTCTTAAGATACATTCATAATCAGTCCATTGTCCATTTCTAAGCACTTTTGACACAACCCAACCTATTCTTCTCGAAAAGGCTAAAAAGCCTTCCCTCATCCTTATCTCCCTTTCACCCCTATCCTCTATCTGGTCCCCTTTTCAAGCCATACTCTCTGCTCTGCAAATCCCGCACAAACCCATTAAAACTCCCACAGACATCCCAGAGCATTCTGTTGACCACAAACAGACCTGAAACTCATCCAAAGCCCCATTGCCCCTACCGACATCCGTAGAATAATTGATGCCAACAGAACTACCGACGTCGACGACTATGGAAGACAGATTGCAAAATATAGGTACACATTATCTCTATTTCTTTTGTTTAGTCTTTCACCATTTCTCTTTCTAGTAACATTATTTTTATCAACTAGTGGACTGTCATCCCTCCAGGAAGTCTTTGCACTACTGGAACCGAGCTTTGCTTGGCAGTCCACCATCTATCTATCTAACATTTCCCTTGTTTAAGATTTTCTTATCTACAGGTGTCATCCTCCATAGCCAAATAGGAGATCTTTCAATCGTCTGGATACAGTGTGCAAACTTCATCTGGGTATCATCTAACCCATGACCATTATCATATTTTCTTTCATCTTCTGAATGTGAAAAAGCGAAAAATAGTTAGAAATAGATATTGAAGATGTGGAATGTGTATAGCTTGCAATGTGGACTCAAGATCAAGAAAAGAGTCAAGTGTATCCTCATATAAATAATGCAAGAGAAAGTAAACTAGCAAGTGTTGGACTCTTTTAGTTAGTTCCACTTTAGTGCTGAAGCTTCCCCCCAACAAGCTAACACACTAGTCCTATCACATGAGAGATGAATCTTGCATGCTCACCTGAAGCACAAAGCAAAAGACTAGTTCTTGAAAGCTTTGAAACATAATGTTGGATGTTTGTTCATATTTTAAATATAGCTAAAGGTTTAATACCATAAATATACTATTATAATCCTTATTATCCTAGATATAACTACTAAAATAATTAAGAAAACTATTACTAATAGTGGTGATAAAATAAAAATATATCCATGACTTAGGAATAAAACACATCCATCATTCAACACTTAGAATAATTCATCACTCGTAACACAATATGGTGAGCATTGGTTTTTCATTAATCACTTACTAAATTATAAGATAAAAAGATATCTATTCTCCAAAGGACTTTCCTACAAACGATTACAATAGGGGTTTTTATACTTTTTTTGCCTTAACCAAGTGTCATAATTATAATTGTCATGAATATATGGCACACAAACTCCCAACAAACTGAGAGTTGTGACACTTATAATGAGGTATTCGTGTAGGCTCGGGGCTCTATGCCCCTAAATCCTCATTCTATGCTATAACCTAGCAACCAAGTGTTTCATTCTTTATGGGTTAGTACAAGAACTTCTGATCAATGGGATTGAAGTGTCTCATTTGAGTTGTTCTTATAATTACTTCCATGTCCCTTGTGCTTTGGTTCCCATGTACTTCCCTAGTCTTTTGCCTCTATTTTGATTCCTCTATTCTCAGGTCTCTTGTGACACATTCTCTCTTGACTAGGTCCTCTCATGTGGAATCTCCTATGCCATTGTCCTTCCACACCCATCACCTTCCATGCCTATCAACTATATGTCATGGTCCTTCCACACCATGGTCCTTTTGTGTCATACCAGTACTTACATCAAAATGGACAATGGTCCCTCTATGTCATATGCCAAAAATGGAACAATACTTATTCAAATTTTAGGGGTCAAGATCACCCCACTCTATGTTCTTAGTCTATCTTGTACTAAGCCGTGCTAGTATCTTCCAAAAAAATTGGCCCCTTTTGCTCGAGTTCCTTCTTTAGTCTATCTCAATGGGATAATATGTTGAGGAATTTGGCAGTTATTCTCTTAATGGCCTCTTTTGATTTTTTTAACTCCTCAAGTTGAGTTGGAATCTCAATATTTTTCATTTGTTCATCTAGGGATATGTTGGATTCCTTCTTTATGTATTCTAATTTTGAGACCTCCTTGTCAAAATATCCTTAAAGTATAGCAAAAATTACATGTATTTGTTGAAGAGGGTTATAGATAGCATCTTCCATCATTTCAATGTCCTTGAATGCTTTTGCATGCTCAGTGTAGTCTTTTATTAAAAGGGCAGCATCATGTGCTTGTTACCTTAGGACCTCCTCATCATCGACCTAGACTTCCAATTTTTTATTCAAGTGTGTTAGGCACATAAAAATGCCATCCAAAATGGGGATAACTTCCCTAACTCTCTCCAAGGTTATCTTGTAAATGTCTACCACTATGGTGAATTGTTCAATTATTTCCTTGGCCTCATCTCTTGGTGTAGGGTATTCCTTATTTTTCTTGAGCAAAAGCTCAACCAAGGTTTCCAATTTATTGATGAGATCCCTATCTAATGGTACACCATTTGTAAGTGTTAGTTCATTTTTCAAAAGTGTTTTTTAAAGGTTTAATACCCTTACCTTAGACTCAATGGCCTTTTGGATTTGTTGCTTCAAGGAGGACACTTCCTTGACTAGAACTTGATTTTTTATAATTACTTTATTATACATCTCTATGACCCTACCATGTTTTTTTTCCATTGTGCATGTATTAAAATCCAAAAAAATGTTTTGGTGCATCATTTCCATGGCTAGTTTCAAAAATGTATCAATTGTCATTATTGGAGAGAGCCACTGTAGATCAATCTTCATAAGGTCTAGTAGACCTAGAATATTTGGGCTGAAAAAAATGCAATCTAAAGGAATATTAAATTGGGGCTCCTTGATGTACATCTCCAAAAGGAAGGACACCTACTTATTTATTTTTGGGGTTGTGTCTTTAGGGTGGAAGTGCTTCCAAAGATAAAGGTCCTTTTCCTATATGTTGAACTGGTAATGTTCATGTGTAGTGGATGGCCCTCTTTGTTCTTGTTCTTTTGCTAGCCCCTTCCCCCTTTTTGGATCTCATTCAAGCTCATCATATTGATGGATACCTAATGCCATCTCACTTGTTCCCACTCCATCAATATCAAGTTGATCTCCAAATGGGGCCTCCTATTCTAGGGATGAAGTCTTTTCATAGTCTCATCCCAAACTATGAATCTATACCTGAGAGAGGTCCCATTGGGGCAGTCACCTTGAAGGTTGGTGTGGGGATGACCCTATGTCAATATTTGGAAAAGGTGGAGCCAAAGGTGGTCATGGAGGTGGAGAAGGTGGGGGAGTTTGCTGAGGAGATGAAGGGTATGGTGTAGGTGAGTGGAAAGAAGTGGAATGAGTAGGGGAAGGTGAGGTAAGAAGTGATGGAGTGTGAGGAGGGGATGGAGATAGATGAGGTGGTGAAGGTGAAGTGTGATTTGGAGATGGATGTGGCATGGATGGGTGATAAGTTATGGTTTTGGAGGGCTATGCCTCTATTATTCTTTGCTATTTTAGGTGGGCCTACTACCCATTAAAATTGGTACTTGGCTCCAGACACTTCCTTCATATTTGTGGTGCTTGGGGGAGACTCTCCTTAGGATCTCCATCTTGAGGGTACTAGTGGGGTCATAACATATAAAATAGTTTGTGGACTTGCTCCTTAACTAGGATATCCTTAACCTTGATATTAGTGAAGTCTATTTCTCCTCTCTCCATAAAGGCCTTCTTGCCTAGACATACATTTTTTTTACGATGTAGCACTCCACATCTATTTGCTCTACCTATAGAATGATTGGTTGTGTATCATAAATTTTATTGATGGAATTAATGAAGTACTACATAGCGAATACATATGGTAACTTAATCCATGCTAAAAGTTCTCTTGAAGAATTCATGTAAATGCGTACCAAGGAGTAGTACTACTTTACAGTGAATTCTGCTTGGTCTACGAGTAGGGGAAAATCTTTTGGAATGCACCATTCATTCAAAAAATCTTCCTTCATCCCATCAAACTAGTACCTCATCTTCATCTTGTAATATGGAGTAATGTGTTGGGGGCAATTGAAGGCTTTGAAGTGCTTAGTGGGGGACCTGTGAGTGAGGGATACACCCACTTTAATGAACCTAAGTTGTAGTCAGGCACCTCAATCTTATCAAAAACCAACAATAACAAGATTGCTCCCCAAGGAAACCTATACTTAGGCATTTTTTACACATTCTTTGCATCATCAGCTATCTTCTAGGCAAAGCATAACACCCAATTATACTTTATTCCTTGATAGATTTGGTGGGTAATGTGTAGGTGGGCCATGTCCACCTCCCTCCATTGATCATTCCCTCTGACCTTGGTAGAAATAATCCATACTATGACCTTGAGGGAAGGATCCTGCATGTTCCTTATATGCATTACATGCCCCTATTTTTGGTATATAAGCATCATGGTAATCTATTGAATCTCCTCTATGCCCACCAAGTCATCCAACACATTCACCCTCGAGCACTGAAGTCCCATGACTCTACTTATCCTTTCTACGGTGATCTTCATGTTACATATCATGAAGTGGATGTAGTCCTCATAGATACATGAGAAGAGGAATTGAACTACCTCAGTAGGCTTTCTAAATAATGGTAGCTCAAAAATTTGAAAGAGGTCAGCCTTGTACAGTTGGTTCTTGATGGACAAGTCATAGACCACTTGATTCCTTGTGTTGGTGGTCTAGACTTGGTAATAATTTTGTAATTCTACTTCATTTCCCAGTTAATGATGGTTATAGTCAAAAATGGTGGCAATTGACACCTTAGAGACCCAGTTCTCTACATGCAAGACCAACTTTGGGTATTAAATCTCCTCTATGAGTAAAGATGGAGGGGGAGATGTTGGAGCATTTTATACTGATGAGGTTTGTGCCTACTTTCCTTTTTTCACCATCTTTGCTACCTCTTATGTGCTCTCTCAAAACTCCTTCTACATGGTACACTCATTCTAGTCTCTATTATGGGTTTCTTAGTGCCTCCTCCCTAATAGGGAACCAATCTCCTCCACTCACCTCTTCCTCCTCTGATATGGTTGGAATATTTTCAAGTCTTTTGACATTTTTCTTTACCGTATTACCCTTCATGGTGCTTGAAGGTTAATCAGTGGCCATCCCATGTTTTCTAATGAATACATGGTGGCAGCCCAACTTCCTTTGGCTCTCAAGCTTCACACTATGATAATGGTGGATCTAAAACCTACAACCTCAAAATTCTCCACTCCTATACTCCAATTCTAATTTATAAACCTCTCTTTTAATTTGGGAAATATCCTTCATGAATTCACCTATTTTGCAAGCACCCTGGTATGCAATAAATTTGGCTTCATCATAATTTGGTTCTCTGATTTGCCATTCATACTTAGCACTTGAAGAATATAGCAAAGTAAAGTGTAAAATGGCTTTAGCAAGCTTATTTATAGGACCTTGGGGGGATTTTACCTTCATTAATTATTACCCTCTCCCTGTCACCTCGAGTCATTAATGCACATCTTTTAACGACCTTTATACTTTGAATCTAATATGGAACATTTAGTGATTTAAAAAATTTGTCCCATCATTTCATTCACATGATTCTCACTATAACTAACCTTGTCACATAAATAGTCCATCCCTTCTCATACCTTTCTTGGAAGTGGATGACAATTGTGTCCCACATTTTTGGTATAGTAGAATACAGATGTCACCTAAATGGTGAGAACCTTTCAAAATGCTTTCAAGGTGCATTAAATGACTCACATGCCCTTAATCACTTGTGTGCCATAGATGAACCCTATGGTACTTATGCACCCACATGTCTTATGTCTTGTATTCATATGCATGATGCCTTACCCCATACCAAAAGGGTGTGTGGTTCTCCATGAAAATAATCTAAGTATAGGAACTAAAAATTACATTAAAGAGTCACGTGCCTCAAGGGTAGCACTTTTTATTGAAAACAATAAATTATATCCTAATGGCCTTAAGCCTTGTTGATTAAAAAATTTTAGTTAAATTGAATCACAATATGGCTGAAGTCGACTGCCATTATAGTTCCCTAGGAGGAACTGACCATCCATTCATTTTAATTGAATGGCCCTAGTAGGTTGAATGCTATGAACTATGAATGGACCATCCCAATAGATGTGGAGCTTCCCAAACTGGCATGCAAACTTAGAATCATATAAAAAAACTTTCATGCCTAGAGAAAATACTTTGTTCTTTAGATGGTGATCATGCCATACTTTTTGTTTATGTTTATCAACATCCTAACTCTAGTGAGTGAGAAATGGAGTATCATCTAGTTTCATCAAATCATCAAGTTAGGATTTCAAAGATGCTTCATTATCCAAGTTTCCCACACATGTTATCTAAAGAAATGGAACTAATAAATACATTGGCATAACTGCTTCTTTTCCATACACTAGGTTGAATGGTGTACTTTTGTTGAAGTGTTTGTATATAGTTTAGTATGCCTAAAGTATTGTAGATACTCTATGATCCTAATTAGTCTGGACAATATTGAAATTTTTTGTCAAAGTGGCTCTGAGGATCTTATTTAATGCTTCATCTATTCCATTGGCCTATGTGTGGTATGGTGTTGTCTTGTGGTGTGTGATCATGAACTCGGCCAACAAGATGCAAATCATCTCATTCAAGAAGTGGGTTCCACAATCACTAGTTAATCTTAGGAGACATATAAACTATGTTGTAATGTTCTCCTAAATGAATCAAATGGTAGTTGTTGTGGTATAGTATTTTATTGGTGTTACTTCAGCCCAGCACATGAGTTAGTTGTTGTAATGATGCACTGAGAGCCCATTTGTCGTCCTACTAGAGTGATGGGCCCCACAAAGTTGATAGCCCATTTTTTGAATGGTTCTTGAGAAGGAATAGGATGCAATGGCATAGCATCTCTCATATTTAGTTTCCCTATGTGTTGGTAGACATCGCATTGCCTAACAGACACCTTTGCATCTTTGAATAAAGTTGGCCATCAGAGTCTAGTGAGTAGGACCTTGCACATGGTAACCTCTCCAACATAGTGTCCTCTAGTAATACATTCATGGACTTCTTGTATCACCTCAGGGTGCTTATGTTTCATTACACAATGATGAATCACCTCATCATGATCCATTTTATAAATATCTCTTACAATTAGCTGATAAGGTGTGGTGTGGATTTCAAGTTGCTTTTTCTCCTATGAAGTGAGAGAGTTAGGGGTGTAGATAGTATTAAGAAATGTCATAATATTCTCTAGCTCTTTATGTACTTGATAAATTTGAATAGATAATTCAAGGCTTCATGGTTTGTATAAAATATAAATAGAGTGGCCAAAAGGTATTGCCTAAACTTTTATAGAGCATACACTATAGACAAAGCTTTGCACTGGGTGGTGGTATAGTTCCTTTCAGCTGATGTTAGCTTCCTAATAGCAAAGTAAATTGGGTGATCCAGGTGTCCTTCACCTAGTTGTGTAAGTATCACACTGACTATTATCCCAAATGCATCAACATGGACATGAAAAGGCTTTGTCCAATTAGGTAATTACAAGATGGAAGTAGTAACTAACCTTTTTTTGAGTGTTTCAAAATCTATTTTGCAATAATTAGTCTATATAAACTATTCATTGTGCTTTAAAAGCTCTTTCAAGGGCACTACAATCTTGGCATAACCCTGAATGAACTTTTGTAGTAGCTCATGTGTCTTAAGAAGGTGTGCACCTTACACTGAGTCTTGGGCACTAGCAATCAAAGAATCACAGATACCTTGGTTGGGTCTACCAGGAGTCCTTCCTTATAAATGATATGCCCAAAAAGTACACCAAAAAGTGTTGCGAATAAACATTTCTTAAAATTTAAGGAAATTTTCAATAATCAATAGCACTCAAAAATGAGTCTAAGATTGACACAATGGTCCTTGACCAACTCGTATACCATCCAGTCATCCAAGTAGACTTGGAGGAATTTATGAATAAAATCTTTAAAAGCCTCAATTGTTATTTGGGAAAATATTGTTGGGGCATTTTTAACCCAAAAGGCATGATGCTATAGGCAAAATATCCCTATTCAATAGTAAAAGTAGTCTTGGATTAGTCTTCCTCAGCTATCTAGACTTGGTGGTACCCTGAGAACCCATCAGTAAAATAGTATATTTCACAACTGACAACACCTTCTAGGATTTCCTTCATGAAAGGCATTGGGAAAGGATATGTCACATAGAATGTATTTAAGACACAATAATCCACATAGATATCAATACACCCATCATTTTTGATATTGATTACCATGGGATTGACCCATTCATATTTATTAATGGGAGTAATTACTTTGACATAGAGCATGTTATTGATCTCCTCTTTCACTCGTGCCTAAAGGTTGGGGTTCATCATGTAAGGTTGTTTCTTCATGAGGTGAGAACCATCAATTAGCTTTATGTGTATCTTTCCTAGGAAAGGATGAACTCCTTTCATTTTTCCATAATTCCTCAGAAAAAAATCCTGATACTCTTTCAACAACTCAAAACTATTTGAAATTTCTATGTCAATCAAATAATTTCCAAATCTTTGGGTCTTGCTCCATGCTAATATTACATTGAATAGTTTAATGGGACCATGATAAGGGTTGTCCATTGGAGAACTTGTGTCCTAAATAGTTCATGAAATAGCACTTTTAGGGACATCTAAGTAGTTAGACAAGGGGTCAAGTGAAGTAGATCCTTCACCTTTGTCTATTTGAAAGATGAGTTTTTGCTTTCCCAGGTGGATATCTTGATGGTATTTTTCACTATTAACTATAATTGGTGAAGGAACTGATTAGGTGGGAGCTCAATGAATAAATGTAAGGGTTATCTAGGTTCTTGATGAATATGACACAGACAGTATTTGACAAAACTTGGGTCTCCAAGGATTGTTTCATGTATGGCTTGAACAGTGAGGCATAAGTCCATCCTTTTTAAAAAATAAGAGAGCATCAACATCATGTTTTCCTTTAGTGACTAATAGAACCTTGTTCCCATGTGCCTCTCTTCATGAATGTACCAAGCTCGCACCCAAGTGTGCAAAGTTCCATAGAATGCATGCACCTAGAGGTATTCTAGTAAGGATGTTTCCTCAGTGCACCATATGCTCTCATAATCCTCAATGTGAGGTTTATGTGTTTTCATAATAGTATAACTAAGTGTGCCTCTAATCTTATTGTTGGCGAAATTTATGATGTAGAGAAGCTCATACTTAATCCTAGTATAAAAGGTGCTATTTATGAGTATGCCACCATCTGGAAATGGTACCATCAAAAATGTGATCTAATGACCTCATCCAATCATTCTCAATATCATATAACTCTTTGAGGCACTAGACAAAGTCATGCACCTCCATTTGTCCTTGTAACCTGTGGGGATTCATCAAGTCTTTCAAGTGGTGGTCCCACTAGTGGTGCCCTCATTGTTAAACCCATGAGGTGCACAAATTTGTGACATTTAGGAATTTGGTGTAGGATGTTTTATCCTTTATTTACAATGCTTCACAACCTTCTAATGAGATCATAGTCACCATCGGCCCAATAGTTGCAAGCATTACTTATAGTATCATTTGTCCATCCACTGGAGAATACCATTTAGCATTAGATCATGATGTTCATAATTTTGAGTAGTAACATTATACAATTTGTTGATGTCTTTATCAACACTCAAGGGCTCAATATAGGGAGGTCTTTGTGCTTTGTCTAAAGGTATTACTACGTGTTGATTGGTATATTCAAAGCTAATATATCAGTTTTTAAAGCTCAAGTTTGCATGGTTCTCATAGTACCAAGGCCTTCCCAGTAGAGTTGGATAGTCATCACCTTCTACCAATTCCAAGACCTCAAAATTTGCTTTGAAGGTAACCCCAAGTATGTCAAAGATGGCATTATTGAAGACTCTAATAGGATGCACTTGAGTCTTATTTTCCATAAAAAAGACATGAGGAGAGGGCTACAGGGCTGGACTAGACATTTCTCACCAAGAATCTTTTGTGAGAACATTAACTTTCATGTTAGTATCTACTAGAATATCCCAGATTGCCCATCCATTGATAGTAGCATTAACCAATATCTCTCCATATTTTGTGGAAGAGGAACCAGGTATTTCCTAATGTTGAGTATGATTTAAATAGTGATCTTCACTTTACTAATTGAGGTGAGGGTGGACTTTATTTGGTAAGCGAACCTGACCTTTAAGCCACACACTGAACTAAGGAATAATCTCTTCATCTAACATACATTTTCATAGTTCCTAAAAATTGTCCTACACCACTGGTTAAGGTTTGGTTTCCCTTTGTACTATGAAATGCTATGTCACATCCTTGTCTTTGAGGTATTGAATCTTGCCCTAGATCTCTCGTACAAGTGTCATTGTATCTTGAAGGACATCCTTTTGATATTGAACATTAGGGTACTTCCTAGCTTGTGGTTCTTCTTGATATACCTTCTCAACTAGGTTTGATCCGAGCAACATTTCAGGCAACAATTCAGGCGATGGTTCTACCCCAACTGGTGGCAAAACTTTGAGGAGCCATAACCTTTGCACTATAGCTCCATTTGACTCCACGTTTGAACCATTGGAAAGCTCAAAATGAGGAGAACGTGATGAAATGGCATGGATCTATGCTTGATGGTTTTTAACCCAAAAAATCCTAATGGAAGTGTGCTAAATTTCAATTTTAATAGTGTAGTCTAAAAATAGTAAGTTTCTAAAAATAGTAATTTCTCAAATTTTGTAATGTTGTAAATCATGGAATTTAAACCACTTCATCTCCCTCAAGATTGGTGACTTCCACATCTTCCTCCTACCTTCAATGTATGTATAAAAATAGATGTAACCCAAAAAGCCAATCAAACATCTCTTCCTAGAGATAGGCATATGTTGTATCTACAATTTTGAGAAATAAAACATATCTTCTCAAAGATAGCATTATTATTTGTGTGTTCTTGAAATATTCTTCAACCAATACTTTTGATTTTTGGATCATAGTTGCCTATGGATTGAGTCTATCCCCCACTATGAGTGGTGATGATTACTTGTTGCACTATTAGGATGGTTGAATGTGCATGTCATTGTGCTTTGTTTCTTCAAATCATGTCAACACCTTTTTTCATTATGTTTTTTAGTGATGGTTGCATATAGATCAGGACACTCTTCCTGTTGATGGTCCTTTTTGCAAAATATGCAAGTTGGGTACTCTAGGTAATCCCTTTGATAGTGGTTTGGTGACCCACATTTGTAGCAATTCCTCAATGGAAACCAACCACCACCTCTTCATCTCCCTCACCCATGGTAGCCATCATTGTCTTAGGTATTGTAAACTAAGGTTTGGTGCATTCCATGAACTTGATCTTCATGAATATCACTAATCAATCAACAATCATTGGTGTCATGGGTGTAGGCATCACAAATCTTAGAATACTTAAACACCTTAGTGTTTGTAGCCCACTATAAAAGTGGACAAGAATGGACATTATATTCCTCATGATAGATCTCATAAGTTTGTTTTAGTACCACATATATGTTCTTATGTAGGTAGTTATTCCATTTGTGCCCTTTAATTTCATAGTTGGTACACCAGACACTACTACATGTCTCGTGTGCATTGTTTTCCATTAACTTTTCAAGTTGTGATGACATGGATGCTATATGTACCTCTATAAAGGGACTACTCTCGGTATCCATGCTTCTAATCACTTTAGCATGGAGGGTAGCTTCTAGAGCCTCATGCATGTTGGTAAATGTTATTTGTGATAGAATCTAAAGGAAAGGTAACAACAAACCTCCCAAAAACCATTGTGCATATTGAGCATGATTTATTTCAAATGATAATTTAGAAAGAAAGGTTTTGAATCATGCATCATACTCACTCATGCTCTCTATAAGTCCTTAATTTATGTCCTATTGTGTCGTTATACTTTACTACTCAAACTTAAGAATGTCAAATTCTTTTAGAAAGGCTAATTTGAGCTAGTCATAGTCGACCACTATTTGCTGAGGGTTAAACTTTTGATACCACTTGTGCACATGATCTAAAAGTGTAGTGGCAAAATGAGTATCCTTACATTCAAAATATGTGATGCCTTGTGCCCTCCAAATCAATTCACACTTATAGGCATGCTCAACTACATTCTCTATCCCTCAGTATTTAGGTAAATGCAATGTCATCTCATAGTAGACCATAGTGGGTTATGGTTGAATGAGTGGTTACTAGGAAGATGTAGCTCCTATCCCATGAGGAGGGAGTCCACCTCCTCCAATACTTCCTCCAAATCCTCCTCTAGTGCCTCTAATAGCAGTGTCCATGGAAAGAGGCATGGTATAGGGTTGGTTACCCAAGTTTATGCATGCATTTTAGCCTTAGGGCTAGATCCACCAAGCATCCTAAGCTGTGCCATAGAATTCCCTTGAAGAAATAAAGATAATGTATATTCTAGTGTGTCAATTAATTGATTTATAGTTTCCCTTTCCGATTTAATTTTTGACTCTAAACTATTTGTATCCTAATTATGTATTTGTATTATTTATGACTTAAAGGCATGAGCATGCACTAAGGTGGGGGAGCTTGGTTGATTCATGCTTGGTTTCTTGATTTTTTAAGTCCAACTCAATTTTCCTTCATAAGATAGAAATGGAAAAGTACATGGCTCAAAAGTTATGGGTTCTTTATGCATGTCGACTTCCCTACAACTATTCAAAGCACTCTTAGAGGTCTTTCAATCTCTTCTTGTGCCACTAATTCCCATAATCCTTTGTCAGGCTTCATCATACTTTCATTTTTTTAACATGTGTTGGATTGATACCATGTTGAACCTACAATCTTCAATCAACTGCTAGTCTCCCCTTCCAAATGTGTGGCTTATGCACAGGAGATTTTAGCTTTCCATGGGTAGAATCTCCAATCCAAGGTCAACAACTAACTTCTTAATTTCAAAGGAGAATATTGAGAGATAGCATCCCCTTGGCTCTCATAAAAATTAGAACTTTGCTTCCTCAAGACATGAATAGGTGGTCACAGCGTACTCTAAAATATAGCTATTCTAAACACCTCTCCACCAAAAGTTAACTACTCACATCCAAGAAACTCCAAGTCATACTAAACTCCTCTACCGCTCAAGTGTCCAAGGTTGCCTTCTTCTAAGATTTTTAGATCATCCTTGAGCATATGCTAAGATCCAAAAATATAAGAGATTTGGGACCTCAAAAGGAAAATTTCATATAGATAACTATAGAGATTTTTCTCTACCCACTATCACATAGAAATACCTAGTTTAAGATACAGGACTGCAAAGTTATCTTCGACACTGGTAACCCATTATTCAATATTATCTAGTGTGATGCACTCAAACATTTTCCCATGATTGTGCTCCAATTGCTTTGGGTCCCAGCAATGGAACAAAAATGTTTGGCTCTTTTAGTTAGTTTCACTTCAGTGTTGAAGCTTTCACCTAACAAGCTAGTGCATTAGCCCTATCATGTGAGAGATGAGTCTTGTGGCTCAGCCAAAGTGCGCAACAAAAGACCAATTCTTGAAATATTTCAAACATAATGTTGGATGTTTGTTCATCTTTGAAATATATCTAAAGGTTTAATACCATAAATATACTATTATAATCCTTATTATCCCAAATGCAACTACTATTATAAATAAAATAACCATTACTAATAGTGGTGATAAAAGAAAAAGATATCCATGACTTAGGAATAAAACACATCCATCATTAAACACTTAGAATAGTTCATCACTCATAACACAATATGGAAAACATTAGTTTATCATTAATCACTTACTGAATTTCAAGATAAAAAGATATCTTTTCTCCAAAGGACCATCCTAAAAATGATTACAACTGGTGTTTTTATACTTTTTTTGCCCTAACCAAGTGTCATAATTCCAATTTTCATGAATAGATGCCACACAAACTCCCAACAAACTAAGATTCATGGTACTTATAATGAGTTATTCATGTAGACTCATGTCTCTATGCCCCTAGATCCTCATTTTATGCTATAACCTAGTGGCCAAGTGTTTTATTCTTCACAGGCTAGTACAAGAACCTCTTATTGGTGGGATCGAAGTGTCCCATTTGAATTTTTATTCTAACTACTCCCATGTCTCTTGTACTCTGATTCCCACATGTTTCCCTAGTCTTTCACTTCTATTCTGAGTCCTATATTCTTAGGTCCCTCATGACACATTCTCTCATAACTAGGTCCACTCATGTTGGGTCTCCTACACCATTGTCCTTTTGTGCCCATCACCTTTCATGCTTGTCAGTTATGCACCATGGTCCTCTCATGTCATGGTCTTTTTGTATCATGTCAGTACTTGTGTCAAAATGGACAATGGTCCTTTTGTATTGTGCACCAAAAATGGAACAATACTTATTCAAATATTAGGGGTCAACAGTAAGTAATGGAGCAATTGGAGAAGTAGCTGAAGGAGATGGCAACACATCTTGCCATAAAATAAATAAGAGAGGCAATAAAGCCTCCAAGTTTTCAAACAAATAATGATTTATCATGGTTGAATGCAGGTGAAGAACATGATTGGAATGAAGAAGGAGAAGATGATGCATGAAAAAGTGAAGATGCAGTTGAAGATGAGGTGTATTATCACCCTCAAGATGGTGAGCTACTTGATGGAGAAGAGTGGAGAAATGAAGAGAAGTAAATAGTAGGTGATCAATAAAGCAAAGGAACAACAGGTAATGAAGTACATATGATTTTTAATGAGTATTTTGAAGAGGAAGATGAAGTGTCATACAAATACATGATAGTTTGTTTGAAGAGTTCATAGGGTCAGGTAAGAAGCAAGAAGCACATGAAGTGCTTAAGGAAAGTAGTGAACAGGTAAGAGAAGATGATATTGAAAATATAGTCCATGAAGAGAAGATACAAGGTGAAGAGATGGTTGGTAAGACGGTCAAAGAAGTAGCTATAATAGAGGATAGCAGGAGAGAAGATGAAGATAACAAGCTTATGAATAAGCAAGAGGCCTTGGAATGGTCAAAAGAGGAAGAAAATACGATGTAGATTAGATATGATGAAGAAGAGGAAATGATAGAGGAAGCAATAGCAAGGGAATGAAAATTCATGCTCAATGCCATGAGGATTAAAGAAGATTATGAGAGGAAATAAAGAAATAAGAGTGATAACAGGTACAAGCAGTAGTATGAGTAGCAGTAGTATAAAAAATAAAGGAGCACATAGATGAAGAAGGAGAGGTATACATGTGGCAGCAAAGATCACACACATTTGTATGAAAATTTGAATGAAGAAGCATATTGGGGTCAAGTTATTTTCTCCCCTTGGGAGTATGAATTAGGGGCATCTTAGGAATGCCCAAGAGTTTCTCAATAATGTGTCTTGAAGTCATGGTACTAAGTCAAATTTGAATTAGAGTTCAAATTCAATTTTCTTGCCTTTTTATTAATTTGAAATTTCAAACTTGTAATGAAAAATTGAGAGATGGTTAGGTGGCCTAAAGGAATGTTGATGTTATGTAATTATTGAATAATGTTGTAAAAGACCTTTTGTGGTCTCATAAAGGTCTTAAAAATGGATTGAATCATTGTGTCAAGTTGAAAGAGTGAGGTGGTAGTTATAATGGTCACTACCCTACATGGGTCTTGGAATTGTTAGAAGTTTCTTGATTTAAGAAACAATTATTTTGTTATGTTTTAAGAGTCTAGTTTGAATAGGTAGTTTGGTGGCTCAAAGGAGGAGCAAAAAGGATAGTACATGGTAAATAATGTTGGAGGAAGGTCTGCCAAAACCAAGATGAAAAATAGACTGTGTAAGTCCATATTTGTGCAATGAATTAAAGCTTCATATAAATATAATGGTGATGGATAAAATTGAATCTAGTAATGTTTATGAAATCTCTGTTGAATGAAGGATTAATGAAGACCTCTGTTATTGAAAGTTAGTATACAAAAAATTGTTTGGTTATTGTCTAGTTTTCTTACTTATAGACTGTATTTGAAATATAGGTGATCAATGGAATTGATCATGGTTTTTTACATTCTTTAAGGTTGTGTTTGAATGTGTATTGAGATTATGAAATGCAAAGAATAGTGATTAAGCATCTAGTAATCAGACTTTTGCATGAACAAATCTTGTGTAAGGGTTTTGAGAAAGAGACCCATGTTTGAGCATTTATGTATGGGTTATAGATGGTTCTTTCATAATTAATGATCAAATGGTACTTGAAAATAGTTTTATTCATCTTTGAAGGGTTCTTGAATATGTTTTGATAGCACAATTTATAAGGAGTATCAATATAAGCATTTTGTTGTTTAACATCATTGACAGGAAGACCCTTGTTTAGCAAATTATTCTATGTATAGACTGTTTGGTGTGGTTAAGGAATAAATAATCTTGAATTGGTATTTTTACACATGCTTGGAGATAAGTATTCATTATGTTGAATAAGTTTACAAGAGGGATTCCATTATAGCTTAAGACAACACAAGTTTGTTGGCAGAATAAGTGTTTCTTGTATCTTGTTTTCTTCACATAGCTAGTGTAAAATCTCATGCTAGAGATGAACAAAATGAGCTTAGCATGAGTCTTGGTATGTGTTGATAAAGAAACTTAGACCTGTAACTAGCATTCTTTGACATAGTAAAATGTATTTTGAGGTGAAAATACATAGCAGTGGGTTGATTGGTGGAATCTCTAGATTGGATGATTTGCATTGGGTCTAGATAGACCTCACAAACATATTTTGAGGCTTTGTAACACTGTCAAATGCCAATAGTGGAATTTAGAGATGTCTCAGGCTAAAACAAGCTTTAGAAACCCTAAAACTAGGGTTTGTGAATTTTAGATAGTTATAACTAATAAAATCCTATGAAATTTGGTATGTAGCTAGGGGATGAAATTTGGTATGTAGCTAGGGGATGATATTTGCTAAGAGATTAAAGAGTTTTCAAGACATATCACCAAGTTTTTGTACTGATATTAAGGATTGAGTGTCTAAGATAGGATAAAATACCTAATAGACCTAATTAGGACCAAAGAAAACCCTGAAAGGGTGACTTAAAGTTTGAGTTAGAACTTGAAACTTGAAATAAGGTTGAACAAGGGAAAAAGGTGTTTGAATTTAGTTTCATTTGTCAATTTTGTGAAGGTATAAATTTGTACCAAGCTAAAAATCCCAAAAACATGGCTACAAGGACTATTTGTCAAGAGGACAGAATTATGCAAGAGTGAGTTGATGTTTCATAGTAGGTTGTGAATTGATAAAAGGACCTTAAATGAATGTTATGAGTTTTTATAAGGTGTCAATAGAAAAGAATCATTTGTGAGGAACCATAGTATCATGGTTGTTTGTTGTCCATAAGGACTATAGGGAATGAGTAATGAAGAAAGGAGAAACTTGAATCAAAGGAAAAGGCAAAGTTTGATAGAAAGTGGTATTAATGGGATCAAATACATTGGCATTAGTATATGAGTTTATGGGATTTGATATACTTGGTTTATTGACATCATTTGTAATGATTTTATAAGTGGACTTTGTAAAGTTGATACATGAGGTATGTTAAGTCAAAATATCATACATTGATTAAAGGATTAAAATAAAGATTACTTTAGAACATTCAAGTGATTAGGGATTTTTATTTGTTTATTTCAAACTCAAGTTAACTTAGATTAGCAAAAAAAATTGTGGATAATGGGGTATTTGCATGATGGGAACTATGACAAACTATGAGTTTGATGTTATAGTTGCATGCATTGAATGTATGAGAGAGATTGACAAAGAAATGATAATAAGGAGACAGAGAGAAGGGCACGAATGGAAGAAGAGAATAAGGGAGTAGAGATAAGGAGATAAGAACTATTTTGGTTCAATAAATTTCAACTCAAAATCTATTTTGAGGTTGGTGAAGTTATTTTTATTATTGTTTAACACGGGAAATTCTATGCATAATTGGCTTACTATGGTTTTGGGTGATTTCTTAGCTATATATTTTGATAGATACATATTTAGCCCTATAGATGGCATGGACATCCATAGAATTATATCTATATCCTCTGAATCTTTAAAAAAAATTAAATCCTGGGACTATGTGTAAATTGATATGGTCGAATGGGTTTTAGTTTTGATGTGATAACTATATGCTAAATCTATGAAATTATAGGACTTCAATAGTTGTTTTTTAATAAATAGACTGACTATGTTTTATTTTTTCACAAATCCTTATCACTTATATGTGGTTATGAATATGTCTAAACCTTGAGCATATATATTACACAAGACTGTGTGTATGTTTTGATTTTTATGAGGTAAAATACTAGGCCTGAGTAAGTTTATTGAATGAATGGGACAATATTGAAATTCTATGTGTACTTATTATGAAGTTCATAATGGGTTTTAGTCTATAAGGAATGAACTATATACTTTTGTTTTCAAAACCCTAAACATATACAAAAGCACTATAAATATATTCTTATAAATCATGTGATGGTAAACATAAGTCTGAGTAAGTTGGTTATGTATGGATTGGTGGATAAAATAGAACCATCTTACGATAAGTTCAGTGATTGGTTATGTCCTATTTCAACATTGAGTTTCATATTATAGAGAATTTTGCTATATGAGGCAACTGTTATATCCATTTTGATATTTGATAACATATTCACGTCGTTGATATTATGACAAAAATGGATATAAGTATGTTGGTTAATATCACATACACACATATATATATATATATATATATATATATATATATATATATATATATATATATATATATATATATATATATATATATCATTCATATGACTTGTATAATGTTTATATGGATTGGGTATCCAGTTCAATCCGTATTAACAAACCTATAATGTGTTATAGAATCCTTAAGCACTTTCATTTCAATAAAAAATAGTTGATAGAGTTGAACTTTTAATAATGCATGAGATAATTATTAAGAATTGTGCATAGACTATAGTAAGGTTAAATACTTATGTTAGACTGTGCAATGGTTTGGTTGTTATATGGTTCTCAATAATTCTAAGTTGGATGTCGACTTAATTTTAAATCATGCTTGTGAGACTAGGGTAAAATAAAAAATTTAAGTACGTAGAAGGGGGATGAATATTAAATCTGAGTTGTCAATTGATTTTAGAATACTATTTATCAAACATCTCAAAATAATATATTTTGTTTAATAAACTTAAATTATGGGAAAATAGGGTATACATACTTCGTATGGTTTTCCATTGAAAATGGATTATGACTTACAAATTAAAATAAGGGGAAATGAGAACAGGAGTTCAAGAAAATAAAAATCTTATGACTGGTCTTGTATGTTATTTTTCAAATAAGTATTTATATTGGTTTGTTTGAATCATATGAAGTTCATAATGAAAAACATAAATTACTGTTAGTTTATGATAGAATAGTATTTTTATATGTGAACAAATACATGTATACAATACATATTTTATATGTATTTAAGTATAGGTATATATATATGATATATATTTGTATGAGGAAAATACGTACACATACACATATACGGCATATATTTGTATGCAGGAGATGTGTGTTTATAATTATGGTATATGTTAACTATTAAATAAAGTTATAAACCCTGAGAGGTAATACACTATGATTATATGCATACATCTTGTTATTAATACAAGAAGTTAATGAAGGATTTATGTTTAATGTGAGTTAAGACATTAATTATGAGGTATTTGATCCTTAAAATTATTTATGATTGGCTTGTTGTTAAATGAGAAATGTGTATGGTACAAGAAAATAAAATATGATAAATTTTGTTTATATTATATTTGAGATACTTTTAGAAATTTAGTAATTTGTAGACTAAGTATATAATATATTTAGATGGTATGTTCTTTTAAAGATTATACTTATTTACGTTTATTATTTATATATTAAATAATATGATTAGAGATTCATTTGCATACATTTGATGGACTAAATATATGTACTTTGATTATTTTAGTACTTAGCATATGTGCTGATAAAAAGTAATTTGATTGAATTTATTGGTTATATTTTAAATTAACCAAATCTAGATTTATGGTGCTAAATTAGTGAGATGAACTCAATTAGCTTAGTTAGCATCATCAATGCAAGATGAGGGTAATCCTATTAAGTTAGGTGTATGAATTTGACTGATCATGGAGATCATTAATTGTTTAAAAACGTTGACCAAATTAATGTTTAGTTAAACATTGTCATTTCATATGTATGGTTTGCAGGTTTGTGTGATATAATGTTAGAATGTATTTTCTTTATGGTACACATCATGTATTAGATATCTTACAACACACGGGTGCTAGCTTATCTCTATAGATTCCCACATAGTCACTATCTACTCATCCATGAAGGGAGGGTCATTTCTTAGTTGGGAGATTGTACGGGGGATCGATGATCCTTGGTTGGTGTGAAAAAGCGTTCGGATGATGCTCTCCCTCCCCACAACAATATTTCATTGGAGAGTACACTTGAGATTATCATAGGATACTAGAGTTCATTGTGACTTACGCTCCATGGAACCTTGTATATTGTATTGTATTCATTAATGTGACATTATTTTTGATGAAAATATAATATTTATTCATCTATACATTTACAATAGTGGTTGTAATATTATATCAGCGATGGCTGAAATTGTGTAATTACCTTTTGGAATAGACGCAGTTAAATAGAGTAAATTTAGCATTATATTGATTTGCTTATTTATTATTATGGTGATCAGTAACTGATAGATATTACATACCTATTTTATGGTTAACATATTTAATGTGTTAAATTTGGATCACTAATTAAATTCTCGTGGTGAAGTTTAATGTTGAATATGTGAAATTAATTTTTTTTTAAATTACGTTATTCTAGTAAATCCCAGTGAAAATGTTACAAAGCTACCATTGGATACTTGTGTGTACACTTCAAATTTATTTTATGTGATTGATAACACATTCATATTTAAATGGACTATAAATCAAAGTGGGTAATATTTTGAACATTTTCTCCATAATATATATTAATCGTTTAAAGTTATCTTATTTTCATCAATAAAAAATATTTTTTATTATTATTAAAAATATTTTTTCTAAAACATAATATTTATACTTTACAACAATTAAATCTCAACTAAATCAAATGATATACCATTTATCAACCAGAGTTATTAATGTAACTTTTTTAAAAATTACTCACTCCCCCTGTTGCAATAAAAATGAAAACAACAATTATTACCAAACATAGATACATTTTGTGGTCCCTTACAACCAACCACTTAGAAAATGGTCTCAAAGTTAAGTAAATATCACGTCCATGGAATGTGCATGAGGATGCAGTCTCACATGGATGATTAATTGGATCTTTTGTAGACACACCCTTTCTAAAATAGTCAAATTATGCTCACATGAAAAGCGCATCTGATCTATCATGACAATTTGATCTAATGACAATTTGACATGGAGTTTATGACTAGTTGATATTTGGTGCATGAATTAATGATTTTTTTTTTGGGGTTTAGTCTTAAAAATTAAGAAGCATTAAAAAAGAAGAGAGATTTTTTAACGTTTATGATGTTAAAGATTTTGTTTACTGTGATTTAATTTATAATATATATTATATTGTTAATATATAATTAGTTGAAAATTTTGTAGTTTAATTGATACATATATGATAGTATGATAGTAAAATATGTTTGTTATATTATTCATCAAAATATAAATCTTAAGAAATATTTTTAAAAATGAAATTGGGTTTGTATGATATTTTATAAAATGATAGAATTTTAAATTTTCAGCGTTTGTATAATTTCATATTATTAATATTTGTAAAAAAAATATAATTTATAAGACATCATTTTTATGAAAAGTTTTGCTAATTTGAAAATAGGTTTTAATGGCACATATTATTCTTTTTTAATATAAATTTGTGTGACAAGTTTTGCTAATATAAATTGGCACATATTACATAGTTTTTAATTAATTATGTTGATAAGGGTACCCTACAATAACAATTAGGTGTGGTGGTGGTAGTGTAATAGTGTGAAAAATTAATAAAAATGATAAATCTTAAATATGACATTTATTGAATTGTCATAGGATAATTTTAACCCTAAATTTAAAATACATTTAATTATTATATGGGAGTTTTTTTTTTTTTTTTTTTTTTAAAACAATAGAAAAATCATGATCTCTTAAACATATGATGGAATTTAAAACTTTTTTTTAAAAAAAAGTGATCAATATAATGGTACAATTAAATTGAAATCATCTAACATTAATAAGTTGAAAATTTGAAAAAATATAATTTAATTATTAATTAATATGATAAATGATCAATCCAAAATAAATACTTCAAAATTAATATATTTTTATTATTTTTCAAATAAATATATTTATATTAATTTATACAATACAATTAATATAATTTAATTAAAAATAATTATTAATATTCATTCCAATGATAAATCTTTAAAAATAAAACAATCCATTTCAATTGAAAGAGTTTAATAGTCCCAAGTCGTTCATGGGAACATCAAATCCTTTTTAAAAAAATAAAAAATAAATAAATAAAACAAACAAACAAAAACAAATATTTAATTTGTGAGACTTCCCAAAATTAAAACAATTATAAATGTATCGAGTTCATGCCAATTGAGTTTTCATGTTAAACAACCCGTTCGAATTCTTAAGAATTTGGTTGATTAAGATATTCATGTCATGTGAATTGTAAGGCCCCAAAAGTGAGAAGTCTATGAACCCTAAGAGTTTGAGAATTCCAATGCTGATGTGTGTGTGTGAGAATTTTAAAATGAATACAACCCATTTCAATTTGTAATGGTAAGTACCATTAACTAAAACAATTTATTCAAAGAAATTGTTAGGGTTTGCATTTGTGATTTATACTTGATTGTCTTGACTTTGCTTATTATTACATTGTCTATGTGAGATTTTTAAAGTTAAGTTTGTATTTATTTTAGTTTTAATTTTATTTAAAGATTTATTTAAATTGATTTGAATTAAATTGTTGCAATTATTATTATTGATATTGAGAAAGATGGTATTGAAATGATCTTAAAAATTTATTATAAAGGTCTATAATAAGATATAGATTTTAATAGTTCTCTTCAACCTGGGATATTTTACAAATAAATATTGAAATTGTATTTAAATAGTATAAAAATAATTGTCTCGTTGTTTATTATGTGGGTTGCATACCTTCCAAGTATTCCCTCAATGTTTGGATTCAATACAAATAAGAACCCTTAAGATTTCAAGTAACTAGTCTCTATAACATCACCAAGGATTTTTTATATTTTCATTTAAGGAACCTTCTAGAGTGCAAGCTCTTATTTATATGTAGAGTTGTTGGTTCCTTCGCAATACCTTTATGATTTTATCCCTTGGTCTCATAATTATAAGGTTTCTAAGCAAACATCTCATAAGGTGCCTTTTTGGGTTGAGTTATCAAGTCTCATGTTTCCATTATGGGCCAATCTTTCTGAGATTGTCAAATCCATAGGGTATTTCCTTTTCCATGAATTGAAAAGGTTTTATTCTATGCGCTCCAAAAGATTGCATATGTATCGAGGTTGATTTGGCAAAGGACTTGAAAGAGTCCATTAATTTTCAAGTAGGGGTTGAATGCTTTTCGTAGAAAACCATCTATGTTAACCTTCCAAACATGTGTTTTAAGTGTCAATCCCCTGACCATAGGGTTTGGGAATGCCCCTTATGGTCCACTCCAGGCCCTCTTCCAAGTAAGTGTTGCCTGAAAATCAAAAGATGCCTGAAAAGAATGATGGGTGGACCACTATGGCCAATAAAAAATCCATTGAGAATTAAAACCCTAAGCTCCCCTACCACCCATTAGCAAACCCAAACAGGGTGTGAAAAAAATGGATAATGATATTCCTCCCCTAATCCTCTTTAGTCTCTCAATTTGTTTGTGCTCTACAGAGCCAAGTTTTTAAAGAGAATCACGTGTCAATTGTAACCTCTAGTTGTGGGAGATCTTCCATTAATGCTCCCACCACACAATAGTCAAGCAATTTTCCTCGCAATGATGATGACTCTCCATTGGAAGTGAATGGGGATAAACACCACTCCATATTAATAGGAGATTTCTCATTGCCACTAGTAACCCTTGTTGGGTAATCATTTTACAATGCTTGGTTCGAAGGAGGACTTAGAATATGGGCAAGGGTAATTACACATGGATGGATATTCTTAATTAATATTCTCACATGAAATTTTTGAGTTATCAAAGAGTCCTCTTACAAATTCTCTCATTTAATTCTTATCAATAATCAGACAATTTAGATTGTACATATTTTCAATAAGTTGGAGTGTCAATATTTATTCTGCAATATGAGATGTATCTAGCTTGATGCATCACATTTTTCCACATCGCATAAATAGGGACATGGCAATGCCAATATTTTGGTTTCACCAAAAATTTCTCCCTTAATTATTGCATATGGAGAAGTTCTATCACATCAGGGTATATGGATTATTTTTGGCAATGATGGATATTCCTTAAGGGTTCTCAATGTTTATGCCCCTAATGATGACCCTGAAAAAACAATGTTATAGAACAATCTACCTTTTTCCACCTAGTTGATTTATGGTGACTTTAATATGATTGATTTTATTGAGAAGAAAGTCGATGCCCTCCCTATGTGGTGGTGTATAGGGGAATGTGAAGCTTGATATTATTTTGAAAATCATTGGGTCTTAGTGGACCCTCTCTTTTTTATAGTGCTCATTAATAATAAAATGAATGGTTTACTTTTTCTAACTCCAAGTTGGCACTGATCAGGTTCTCGTGCGATTATACCACATAATGTTTTTTGAGTAACATGTGTTCACATTTTTTGTTTCTAATGAGAAAGTTGTCACAATTCACTTGGAATTTGTCCTTTCCAATAATAGTTGCATCACATATATATTGGAATGTGGAGGTGACCTTCATAAACTACCTTGCAATCATTTTTTTGAATGCATCACTTCTTAGACATAAGGGCATTATCTGATTCATCATCAGAGTGTGGAACTTGGATCCAGTCTGCCATATGCTACCAACTATATCAAATGGTGGGATGACATGATTAATCGCACCACCTCTTTCCTCCTTCACTATGGTAAGTAAATTAGGTGAGTTAGTAAGCATTCCAATAGTGTCATCTCTAGGGAATACTAGAGGGTTTCTTCCTTACTTGAGTAAAGCCCCTTTGATATAAACTTCAAGCCATGTCTGCCACTCTCAAGCACAAGATTAAATTTGCTAAAATTTGTGTTATCAAAGGTGCTCTAATTAGGGTTCAACTACATTGGCTTAAGACTGATGATCGGTTCTCCAAGGATTTTTTCAACTCACTTAGTGCCAAAAAAGCCAAGGAGAAAGTAAAATCCATCAAAATAACACATAATCATCTCACTAGCCTACCAAAGATATGTTCAACCTTCATGGATCACTATAGACTTATGTTTTAAGCCCAAGATAATACAACCAATAGATCATAGGCCTTATAGGAGTGTTTAGATGTGGTTCCTCATAAGTTAAGATCTTCAGATTAAAAAAACTGTGATACCCCTCTTTCTCTTGATGAACTCTTTGTTGTTGTGCAATGCTTGGCTAATGATAAAGCACTGGGGGTAGATGGATTTTTGTGTGAATTTTATAAACGTACTCAGCAATTTGTGGGTTATTAATTTATTTCAAGTTTACAGAGAATATTTACTCAATAAATATTTAAGGGTTATAATCAATAAAAGTAACAATAAATTTTCACTATAGTCTATAAATCCTAAGTTTATCACTAATTGGCACCCAATCATATTGATGAATGTCTCCTACAAAATCATTTCTAAATCTTCAACGTCATGTATTGGCCATATCCTCCCTATAATCATCATGACTAAGTAAACAAGGTTTATCCAAGGAATATACATTATGGATACTATAGTTGTAATTTGGGAAGGAATGGAGTAGGCTCGTGTCTCTCAACAAAGGACCATATTTCTCAAGGTCAATTTTGAAAAAGCTTATGATAAAATTGAATGGCCCTTTATCTTTGCCATCCTCAAATCTTTGGGCTTTGATTACTTCTTTTTTATGGCAGTTTATAATTTTTTCTTTGAAGATTTGGTTTGTCTCACCATCGATGGTGACAATTCCAATAGCTTTGGGATTTTTTTCTCAGTCAGACAAGGTTGCCCTCTCACCCCAACTTTGCATGTCCTAGTTACTAAAGTGTTTGGTTACCTACTTGCTCACAGAGTAGACCATGGGATTATTAGGGGAATTACCCTTCCTAGTCACTTCTCTCAACTCAATAATGGGAATTTTGCATATAAATATTTTTTCAAGCTCAATGAACAAGAATCTTCCTTCAAAGAGGCATTTTGCTGATTTGAATTTTTTTTAAAGCCTATGGGTCAAGCTTACAATGGTCCAAAACCTAATGTTACGGATAGAGCACTGTGCCCTTACTTGCGTGGATCCAAAATTATCAATGTGAATGGATCTAAAAGGGGTAAACTTTTAAATTTATAGGTATTTCCTTTACTTTTGATAGTTCCCTATGTTCTTTGGCAATATGTAATTGATAAAGTGGAAAAAAATCTCTTACTAGATCAGCAAGCCTCTTTCTCTGGTGGGTAAGTTCTAGGTCTGTAGTAAAATTCTTGGGGCCACCCATGTATATTATTATTCTTGTTGGGCTCCTTCAAAATCCTTGTATGACAAATTATCATAGGTGCTTAGAAATTTTGTTTGGGCCAATGGTAATAAAACTCAAGTATTTAACAAAGTTATTTGAGACATTTGTTGCCTCCTCAATGATAAAGGAGGTATGGGCATTATTAATGTTTACAAAAAAAATTAATTCCCTCTATCCTAAGTGGAATATAAGGGAAATTGAAGGAAATAAATCTTGAAAATTTCTCCTAAGATAATGCATTTATGCAGATGCTCCTTATGGTATGGATTATTGGAAAAATATTGGTTTACACACTCTATCAATTACCATTGTCTCTATCAAGATAGAAGGGTATTTTGTGGCTAAGAGTATCTAGAAAGCCTTTAAGGTAGTGAAATATTTTATAAAATGGGTTGATGATGGATTTCAAAATTATTTCTCTTTTAATGATCATAATATTTGGTGGTCACTGCAAATATCAAAAATTTGCACACGAAGGTTTTAAAGTCATAATTCCCTTAGACCTAGGCCGAACCTTGACCTCTCAATTGCAAACCAAACTTAGCCCACCTAACTCTAGTCAGATTGACCTACTATCTAAACCCACCTTTTTAACTCAGCTTGACCTTGACCCTTGACCATCGATGGTCACCCTAACTGTCGATGGTCAGGTCCACCATCTAGACCACTTAATTACCACATCAATCTGACTTAATTTTCTATAATTATATTGTCTAATTCATGTGTGATCCCATGCATGCTAAAGTTAAAATTAGACAACAACTTAGAACTCTTATTAACGTCTTGTTGCACCTCTCCTTCTTTCCTATAAGAAGAGAGGAGTAGGAGGTGAAAAAAGATCTAGAATCAATCAATCATCCCATAACTATTAAGAGCTTTTATATCCAAAGTTTCTTTTTCAGGTGTTTTTCTAGCAATCCAATGATCCAGCCATCATGACAGAGTGCTAAAGTGCTATCATCCATCGGCCAACAACTAAGTACCGTTACTCTGTTAGAATTACTCTAGGCTCCATTGCCTCAACCATTCATCTAATCAACCACTGGAAAGCTAAGTATTTGTTTTAATTATTCACTCACTTTATTTGTAGTTTACAATCAACCTAGCCCAAGTCAATTTATCAAGATCCCATTTTGGAACCCCATCCAAACAACCTTTTATTACCTAGACCCAACCTACAGTAAACACCAATGGTCACCTCAACTATCGACAGTCACCTTAACCATCGATGCTCACTATGGCACAAAATAATAACAAGCTATTTTCACCCACTTACCCTCAACCAAATCTAACTTTCTTGGTCTCTTCTTGTTCATAGAGTCCAAACTTATTTTTTGGAGCATACCTGACCTATTTAGATTATTATTGACCTGCTTATTGTTATAATTAGTCAATTTATTTATCAAGCATTTATCATACTTAATTTCAACATATTTTGTGATTTATGCAAGTACTTTATCTTTTGATTTATGAACTTAAGTGTTTAAAAAGTGTGGATTGATAGCCCCTGAGGAAGCTCTAGCTTCTCGGATCTAGCTAGCACTAGGTAATTCACCTAACTATATATCTAACCAACCATTTACTTTAGTGATATTTTATTTACATGTCATTCCTCCCAATCCAAAGAAGAGCTCTCTATAATCCTTTGATTCAACATGTGCATAACCAAATAGGTTTTTCAACCATACTCGTATCTAGTTTCTTTCTTCTTCTTTTCTTAGAATATAAGCTAAAATTCTCTGTAATATTTTGGTATGCCTGGTGGGACCCTTGAGTCTCTACTTGGTTTTATTTTGTTTGTATCTACATACTCTTCTCTCTATTTTGTGCTCATAAATGAAATTCAATTTTTTTTTGGGTTTAAAATCAATTGCATACACTGGTTGCTTGCAAGTTTATCTCACTTAGTTAAATTAAATAAAAGTAATTCAATCATAGCATCACCTATATCACACACACAAACCAAACCGTCTACATCAATCAAACATCAAAATAGCTTGACATGAGGCCTGACTGGGATTTCATCACCTAGTGGTCACTTTACCCTTTCTCGACGATCTTATTTGGAGGTCATTACCAAGGGGATAACCAATTTATCTCTCTAGTTGAGTATAAACTTTGGAAATCTATATATCTTGGCTAAGCTCCTGATACCCTTATCATTATAGTGTGTGAAGTGAGGGGGTAGGCCCCAAACCAAGCCATATATTGATTTCCAATACAAATCCTTTTTGAGAGCCTAAAACACAACCTAAAACCAACCATATACTTATTTTCTAGTACTCACTCTACAAGCTTTAGTCACATAGTTCTTAAAACTTAAGGCATAAGCCAAAAGAGAGACTAAAAAGAACTTTAGGAATTAACATGCTTTTTAGTGTGTGTTTAATTTCCTTGCTCATTTTTTGTCTTCTATCTATTTGAGTGGTGAGGTTGTTTTTGTATTCTCTCTCCCTTATCTTGCATGGTTCTAACTTACCAGCAACAAAAGAACCTAGTAGAATAGAACCCATCACTATAATAATCAACCTCTTCTACCTCCTCATCCATAGAATACATCTCTAAACCAAAAAACTCTCCTCATCCTTTAGGAAGTCCTTTCCCTTGGGTAGTTCCCCAAGGAGATACAGACTTTGCCAACTTCTTAGATAACAATCTTGTGGCCCTTTAGCATTATCTCAACACTATGCCTCACCACACTCCTGCTTATGTTCCACCTTTAGATCCACCTTATGACATGCCTTCCCACCTTATGGGGAACATTTATGTTTCCATGGTCACCACCTAATAATTTACTACCTAAGCATCTTCATTTACCAATAATCCCTTTGATACTATTGTGGAAAACCAACATACCCAACTTGTCAACACCCTTACACCTTCCAACCCCACCAACAACTCATCTACCCTAGGAGCAACCCAACCATTAACCACATATACTCCAATCACCATAGGATTACCTACTACTATCATTACCAACCTTCTTTTGGCTACCCCCAATCCATTAGTCACTACCTCAATTCAAAATCTTGTCATGTATATACCTTCTACCTTACCACCAATTAGTACAAAGGTCACCACCTTTCCTTTAGTTACAAACCCAACTATAGATCCTACCCAACCTACCTTAACCTCTCAATAGGGGCCCATCGCACCCAACCTAGGTTGCATCCCTAACCCACAAGGGCATGTATCTCTACCCACTACCCAACCACCTACATCTACCTAACACTATATGGCATCCACCCAACCACCTGTGTCCAGATATCAATATGTGGCAGCTCCTCAACCTCCTACCAATTATCAATATGTCACCCACCCATGATAATGGTATACACCTTACAACCTTTTAGGTGCATAACCCCAAATGGATCTAATGAAAATGCTCATGGATAAAATGACACCCTTAGAGTCATCCATCTTTGGTGCTCACAACATTTTATCATATGACCAGATCTGCAATGAACCCATTCACCCATATATCCCTATTAGGCCATATCCTCCTCAGTAGGATCTTCCCAAGTTTTCTAAATTTCAAAGTAAAGAGGACCCCCAATAGCACCTTAGGGCATTCAAGCATGTATGTTATTTGATTGCCTATGATGATGCTCTCCTTCTTCATACCTTCCCCATGCCCCTATTTGGTCTAGCACTAGATTGGTACAGTGCCATCACAAAAGACTCTCTCTTCTTCTTCACCTAGCTAGCCTAAACTTTCTTTGATCACTTTTCAATAAACATCTCCAAGAAATTTTCCATCACTGACCTTTACTCTATCCAGCAATTTGATGATGAATCTATTGTTGATTTTGTAGTGCATTAGAGAAGCCTAATCAATCAGTTTTCCTTCTCTTTACCCCAACCTGAACTAATAAAACTTTTGCTTGGGAATGTGCCAAGAACATCTCTTCCACATTGCATGTTCAAAGATTCAGAACCTTTGATGAAGCTTTTACCATGTCATGTAAACTAAAAAATAGAGACATCGATGAAGGAAAGTTAAAGTTGAAAAACAAAAACTCTACCTTCAAATCCAATGAGGCTTCTTCCTCTAAACCAAGTAACCAAACCATCACCAATTCTAATATCAATGGAAATGTGAATGTGGTTGTCCTTAACACCGCTCCTCCACCATTTGTTAATCAACCAAACTCTTTTAACTTCTCAAATCAAAAGATGAGGAATGAAAATTGAAACAATTAGAAGCAATTTACCCCAATTGGGGAATCTTATGCTTCAATCTTGGAGAAGTTGTTGAAAGCTAATATCATACAACTTCCTCCCATCAAACCCCCTTAACAATTTGATTCTTCTCATCTTTCACCTAGCTAGTACATTGAGAATGACCTATGTGCTTTCCATAGAGTAGTTGGGCATGATGTTAATCAGTGTAATACCTTCAAAAATGTTATCCAAACCCTCATTGGCAAGGGGGAACTTATGTTGGATAACCCTAACACACCTCTGAACCAAGACCTTAACATTTTTAGACAGCCTTTTCTTAATAATGCACCTACCAAAAATGAGATCAACAAAGTTGATTCCTCTCATGATGCCCATACCATCAATAGGGTTCTTGACACACTCATTGTTGACGAACCTACCACCCAATCTACCTGTTCTTCACCCTCTCCAATTATTGAAGTAGTGGAGTCACCCTCTCTTCCTTTAGAGACCCAAACTAAGGAAATATCATCTTTCCCTCCTCTACTTATTGAGGTAGTGGAGTCGTCAATCCTTCTTTCAATTGATATACCAGAGCAAGAAACCATCACCACTTTACCTTCTCCCTTAACAACCAAACAACTCACCCCTCCTTTGGAGATGATTTCCAAGCAAAGATCAACATAACTACACCTCCCATAGAGGAACCACTCATCCAAACCTTACATCCTTTTATTGAGAAAAGGGATGAGGTTACCATTCCTCTTCCTCAACCTATGGGTCTATCTTTTGAACCCACTGCAAAGGGAACAAGACTAGTTTATAAACCATTCTCTAGACTAGTTCAGACATTGGAATTTATCTCCAAACCTGACATGGATCAAGCCACCTTTTGGAAAAAATTGGGGCTCCTTTACATAAACAAATAGGAACATCTAACCACATCTTTGATTGACCAATCCACCACTTCTATTATCCAACCTACTATTATATTAATCAAACTGTTACAAACCTTTACCAACCCAACCATTTCTCAACCATCCAAATCAACCAAATCCCAAATAACCAAATTATCCTCTATCATTCCAACCAAACCAACCAAAAATCTTGGCATATTCTTTATGCAGAGCCTTAATCACCCATCAACCAAATACAAAACCAAATCAACCAAGCAGGTGAAGCCACCAAAAGGCCAAAAATCCAAAGTTCTACCTCCCTCAACCTTTCCCTCTATCTTGGGGCCTCATCCCTCTACTTTGATTAGGAAGCTGATTGTCTCAACCAAAATCTAACCACCACTTTTGGTTATGCCATCACTCTTGCTTTCTAACATGCCCATCTTTACCGAGCCATCAATAACCAAACTAGCTACCTCAACATCTTCTACCTCCAACTCATCAACTCCCTTGCCTAAACCAAAATCATTAATTAAGAACACCACCTTACCCAAGACCTCTACCGCCAAGCCTATTCCTAAAAAGACTTCCATCTCACCAACCAAGGCCAAAACCTCTAAACCCTCTCCACCTTTAGTTGAGTCTTACTCAACTATTTTCTAAAGGTTACTACAAGCCTCTTACTTGACCTTACCTCCTATCATACCATTTGACCCTCTAGATCCAAAACCCATCCGGTATAACATCTGGTTTAATGATTTTCAAGTATTCTCCTATCATAGGACACTTGGGTATGACACAAAGAACTACAAATCTCTCCAAACTATAATCCATCAACTCTATGATGAGGATGATCTGTTAAAATATGAACCTCCCACGAGCCTGCTACCAATCCAACAAACAACAACCACTACCCAATACCTACCTACTCCCCCACCCTCACCTCAAAATTATGGGGAACCAAACCAATCTCCTACCCCAACTCTTCCCTCTATCCATAGTATCCATGTGGTCACCTAATCACATGCTTAGTAAAAGGATAAGGGGAAGGCTAAAGTATCCATCCTATAAACATACCCATCTTCCACTTCCCAACCAATTCAAATTTAATCACCTTCACCATCAACCAAACCCAAGGTATTTATCCTAGATACCTCTTAATCCAACCCCTTAGAATTAATTAGAAGAGTGGTTCTCAAATAGCTTCACCAAACCTTGGAAAATATGAGCCTTTACAAGTTGATTTCTACCTAACCTCATCATCTCCAAGCAATGACAGAGGCATTGCAATCAATAGAGGTCCAGCCTAAAGACCCTCAACCTCTGGTAGCCTTTTTTGCCACTCTCTAAATTTCCAACCTTATCACCTTCAAGGAGTCAAAAATACCTTCTATCCACCTTGATGACTACACATTTGACTGGACTTTCATGACATTAACCTTGATTTCCCAAAATATGACTTCCCTCTACCAAGTATTGACCAACTAGTTGATCTTATAGTCAGCCATGAGATGTTATCTCTCACATGGATAGATTTT
This sequence comes from Torreya grandis, assembly GCA_037957365.1. Taxonomy (NCBI): domain Eukaryota; kingdom Viridiplantae; phylum Streptophyta; class Pinopsida; order Cupressales; family Taxaceae; genus Torreya; species Torreya grandis. The sequence continues at coordinate 1,370,693 of JARHVA010004177.1, read as the reverse complement.
TGGGCTATAAGAAGATCCTAATCACCCCTAAAGATCAACACAAAACCATTTTTATCACCCCATGGAGGACCTTCTACTACAGGGTCATACCTTTTGGACCAAAGAATGCTAGTGCAACCTACCAACGTGTTATGACCTACATCTTCCATGACCTTATTCACAAAACCATTGAAGACTATGTGGATGACCTTCTTAGAAAATCCAAATATTGTAAGGATCATTTGGTCATTCTCAAGATTATCTTTGACTACCTCATCTATTACCATGTCCACCTTAACCCTAAGAAGTGCATTTTTGGGATCTTGTCAGAGAAGCTCCTCAACTTTATTATCTCCCTTCAGGGAATTAAAGTTGATCCAACCAAAATCAAAGCAATCCTCAACATGCCTCCTCTCACCCACCTGAAGAAACTCCACAGTTCATAGGGGAAGCTCCAATCCATTCATCACTTTATCTCTCAGCTCTCGGACTGATGCCAACCCTTTCATTACCTCCTAAAGAAGGATGTCTATTTCAAGTGGAATGATAACTATCAAAAGGTTTTTGATTCACTCAAAAAGTACCTTCTATCACCACCTATCCTTACCCCTCTCATAGATGATCAACCTTTCTACCTTTATATTTCTACCATTGACCACTCCTTAGGGGCAATGCTTGCTCATCAGGATGAACAACATAAAGAGCAACTTGTCTAATACGTTAGTCATATGCTTGTAGAATATGAGACTCGATACACCCATATCGAGAAACTCTACCTAGCATTAGTATTTATAGCCACCAAACTCCACCACTACCTCATTAACCACAAGACCTATGTCATAACAAATACTAACTCACTTAAGTATATGCACTCCAAGCCATACTAAAACCAATGTATGTCCAAGTGGCTCATATTTTTAGCTAAGTTTGACCTTGAGTTCCTTTAGCAAATGATAATTAAAGGGTAAGTTATTGCTGACCAATTGGTTGAATCACCATTAGCAGATAACCAACCCCCTCCTCTTGAGTTTCCTGATGAATCCATCATAACCCTCTCTCAAGCAGACTTCACCTATCAAGTAACCATTTTCTTTGATGGATCGAAGTGTCAACATGGTGGGGGAGATATCATCATCATTATCCCCCTTCATGATAAACCTCTTCCTTTATCTTTCAAACTAGATTTCAAATGTACCAACAATATGGCTGAGTATGAAGCCCTAGCGATAGGCCTTCAAACTACGTTAGCCTTGGGAGTCAAAATGAGAAACATCTTTGGTGACTCTCAACTAGTGGTCAATCAAATCAATGGCTCTTACTAGTGTAAGAATGATGTTTTACAATAGTACAAATCATTATTTGATGAACTCTTAACATCATTTGAAAATTACCATATCCAAACCACCCTATGATCTACCAACAATTTTGTTGACACCATGGCTTCCCTCACCTATCAGATCCCATTTTCACCCTGTAACTCTAAGCTATCTATCATTGTCCATAAAATTACCCAACCCTCTTATGTTAAACCAAATTCTCCCACCATCTTTAATGTGAAGGAGACCTAACTTGACCTCTGGTATCAATAGACCTTTGACTATCTTAACCTTTCCATCATTCCTTCTATTCTTTCTAGGAATGCTCAAAGAGCATTTATCCAGAGTAACTCATGTTATATCATTATGGGGGGAATTCTTTATAAATGTAGCTTTGATGGTCTCCTCTTCCGCTACCTACATAGTCATGAAGCCTCTCATGGTATCAAGGAAATGCATAATGGGATATGTGGGGGACACTTTAGTAGTCTCACCATGGTTAAACACATCCTTCATCTTGGCTATTACTTCCCTACCCTTAACTAATACTATTGTGATTATGTGAAAATGTGTGTTAAGTGTCAATAACATGCTAATTTGCATCATTCACCTAGACATGGTCTTCACGTATCCATAGATTCTTGGTCCTTTTCATAATGGGGTTTGGACCTCGTTGGTGAAACTAACAACCAATATTCACAGCAATACCATTCTATTATCACCGTGATCAAATACTTTACTAAATGGGTAGAGGATATTCCTCATGTCTCAACCAAATTTAAAAATATTGTTGACTTTATCAATCATCACATCATCTGTCATTTTGGTATTCCTCACAAAATCATCATCGAAAATGGCAAATATTTTAAAAACAAACAAGTCCAAGGTTTTTGTGATGCATTTAGCATTAAGTTAAGTTTCTCATCACCCTATCATCCTTAGGTAAATGGATAGGTGTAAGCCTCTAACAAAACTCTCAATAACATGCTAACTAAAATGGTCAATGCATTTAGTCGAGATTGGCATTTGCACATAACTTTCACCATATGGGCATATCACACTAACATTCAAACCCCTATGGGTGCTACCCCATTCTCTCTTGTGTTTAGAGTAGAGGATATCTTACCTCTCAAAGTTTAAATTCCTTTTCTTCACATATCCCTATAGAAAATCATTTCTAAAGATGATTATCATCAACACCGCTAAGCCTAGCTTGAGCTACTTGATGAGTGTCACTTAGTTGCCCTTAAACATCTTCATGTCTATCAAGAATGAATCAAATGTGCCTATAACAAACACCTTAAAGTGCAATAATTCAATATCAGAGACCTCATCCTAAATTAAAATCAACATGTCACCAATATGGATAAAAGCAAGCAAGCAAAATTTGCTTTCAATTGGCTTAGACCTTATATCATAATGCATAAAGATGGATTAAGAGCTTATTATTTATCATCCTTTGAAGGTAACCCAGAACTTGATCCCCTCAATGATTTGCATCTACGTCCTTTCTTTTGTTAAAATGGATCAAACTCATATTTTGCCTCACTTAAACTCATCCCTTAATTTCAAAACACTTTCATCTCCTTATTTTAGGGGCAACTAATTAAAAATGAATCATGTGATTATCTATCACAATCATAACCTAGTCTTAAATAAATGGGTACCATGGTTCTACCCATGGCATGATTCAAATGGTACTTTCCACCCCTATTATAAGATGGGTTCCCATGATCATTGTCACCTAAACCTCTTTACACCTAATCAATCTTTGTGTGCTTTTAGTTTTGCCTTCATAAAGTTCAACCTTTCTGCCTATATAAGCAAGTCTATTTCAAGCAAAATAAAGTAAAAAACATCATAACCAAAAATAATCATGGGTCATTCATAGCACTCACATACTACTCCTTCGAAGGATAGCTACTGGAAACATATCAAAATTTCTCAATATAAGGTAGACTACTCCCTTGAATGATAACTATCAAGAAGCCTCGAATAAAGTAAACAAACTTAGACCACTCCCTTGAAGGATGGTTGATTAAAGCATTTGCCAAAAGCATAGTAATTTCTTGGAAGCTTCCTACACCGATCAACTTCTCCTAAATAAAAACAAATTAAAAGACCCATTATCAAAATCAAAACAAAAGTAAACTAATCTTGAAAGCCATAATTGGCTCTCACAAATAATATAATTTGGAAGCTACAATCAGATTCCATAAGTAGACTTCTCACATAGATCAATCTACACCTTACGTGGCAAGGACTTGTTTATATTGATTCTTTGGTGACCAACAAAAGAGGCAAGCTAGTCTCCCAAGAAGATTTCATTTCCATCTCCCTTTTTACACTATAAATAAGGGATTTTTGGGCTCACTTGACATTATGTGATCATGACAACTTCTTAACCAACTAATGAACGCTAATGTGAAGCATTCAAAGGGCTTATATTCCTTAAGCCAATCCAACTTTAACCTATTTTTATCCTTTCCAAATAAGAAGCATCGTGCCCTCTTCTTATCCTCTCATAATTGGTCGGTATATTCATTTGCACATTTTTCTCTTGGTTATCTTCCCTTTCTTACATCTAACATTGTTACTCAACTTAATTTGTGTGTTTTACCTTAAGAACAATGACCATGACCATAACTGAATCACATCATATCAACATATATCATCATTAGCATAAATCATGTCCATAAACATAATCATAACTATTATCATCATAATTAACATCATAGCATCCATGAATAATAAAGTAATAAACCATTTTCACCACATGTCTAAATCTAAATAAGGAAGCATATACTCATTAGATTTTAACATGAACAAACATCATCATAACCATAATTTTCATAAGCATCATCATCAACATAAATAAAAAGCCATCACATGCCTAGCTAGGTGAGTCCATATCAACATCCATATCCATATCATAACCATAATCGATAAACATCATCAATGATCAACATGAACATGATAACCATGAATCATAAGCAATAAACAAAGAACATATCTGTAAATCATGAGTCTATAATCATAAATGACCATGTAATCATTGTGTATACAACAAATAACATGTATATCTCTCAAACTATATTTCTCACCACATCAGATCATAGGCCGGTATCAAAATGATATACAATAAAAATATAATATCTCACAACTATATCATAACTATGCCCCTGAGACACCACTATCTCTAGGAGCACCACTACCTCCTGATGCCTATCCTCCCAAGGTACCTGCCTGTCCACCTATAAAAGTAGCCCACTAACTTGGTGTCACCATGTTAGCACCACTTGTCAAACTATTTTTGTACTCACCCCATCAGGGCTCATCAGGATAATGTCTCAAGACTATGGCCTCATAATAATGGAGCTCCTCCTCTGTGGATGTATATCATGCCATGGGGATAGTGACTAGTGGTCCTATAGATGTTGTGGTTCCTCCTCCAACCTATCTCTAAGAGTCTTTCTCCTAGGTAACCAAGGCTAGTGTAGCTCTAATCTAGTCCCTCTCACCTACAACTGTGTTGGGTGAATATTTTGTCATCAACTAACTGATGGCAAAATGGGTATATCAACCATAACACAATGAAATAAATATCTCCTCTCAGTAAGGGGAGGCTCCCTATAAACTATAATATACTAATATAAATTGAAAGTACACTCAGGGGTGAGATCATACCATCCATCTCTCTTTCTTTAGAGATGATGTTCTCAAAGTAAAGAAAAATTCCTATGTAATAACTGAAGGCATACCTCTTCTTTCAGAAATGATGTTCAGAAAACAACAGGAAGACTTTCTGGGTAGTAACTGTAACCACAAGAAACCCACAAAAGCACAAAGTCTTTCATTATTTCCCCTACTGATTTAGGACTTAAAAAATAGTAGAATGAAGTGCAACCCAAAGTATCCACCTAAAACTACAATAGAGTAAAATATTACAAAGGATAAGGGGAGCTCAAAGTCTATCCAATATCCTTTACACTAAAACACAAAACACATAGACTAAACATAATTATGGTAGCACAAAGTCTTCCACAATTGACTTCAGGACACCTTCCAAATTATTTCCACTTATTTTACTTATTTGATTAAATGGACAAGACTGTATTTAGGAAAAAGACATAAGAATAATTTTCTAGATAACACAAGCTATTTCAACACAAAGTTTGAAAGGTCACTTGCTTTCTCGTTCACTTGATAAAATATGATTAACAATCTGAGTTGAAAGTCTTAGAAATGCCTTTCAATTTGGGTAGAGTTTTTGCTTTTGATAACTGAGAGATCTCCTTTCTGTTAGGGTGTGGAGCTAAAAGCTACACCTTAAGGCAAACAGGAGGGTTTCTAACGTATGCAGTCACCGACGTCAGTAGGCCACACCGACAACGGTCAGGGGACGCAGAAGGGAAACTGGCATCGGCAGAAGATCGGCTGGCGTCGGTCACCTCCAGGATGGCAGGGACCGACGTCGGTCGCCTGTGGCGGTTTGAACTGCTGTTGACAAACAGTCAGTTAAGTGAACGCGTAGTTTGCATGTTAAAGGCTTGTTCGAAGTCTTGAGCCGCAAGTCTAATCAGTGTATGCATGAGATCTATATAATAGACTCATGCATTGTATTGCTAAGTGGAGAATTTGGAGAAGAGCTATGTGAAGCTTGGAGAGTTCTTCCCATGGTGGAATCAAGTAGGATTCCCCATGTATGTATAAGTAAGATCAGGTTTGATATGCAGGGATGTGTGTATGCGAGGGTTAAAAAGGAGATCGGCGGGGGAGCTAGATCCAAGGTGACAGCAATACATCAGCAGGATCATGGAGAGATCTACTTGGAGTATGGTTGTGTACTCGATTGTACAGATGTGCAATGAAGTGAACAACAGCTTGTGTTAGATGTGTGTTGTGACCTATGAGAGAAGATTACTCAGGTGGGAAGATTACTTGGAGCCCTTGAGGAGGAAGCCTCACAGAGGTGGAAGAAGAGTGTGATCTCTTTATTGTAATTTCCTTTGTAATGAGTTGAATACAATTGTGTGTTGCCTCTCATATTCTGTGTGTTTTCTCATTGATAGTTATTTGTTCTTCTGGTGATTCTGCATGTTTAATTGCTTATACAATGGTAATCATGTGTGCTCTTAAATTTGACAAGTTGTGTCAGAGCTTTGGGGAGTTTCGGTCCTATCAATTGGTATCAGAGCGAGGTTGGACGTTCTCAGAGCGAGTTTGACTAACAGATGCCCCAGATCTGTTAAGTGTTTGTTGATTACAGGTTACTCACAGGGGTTGTTGTTTGAGTGGGAGTATAGCAAGGCAGAAGATGGTACAATGAGAATGAAGAAAATCTGGCACAGGTTTAACACCACAAGGAGTGTGGTGGGTTGTCTTCAAGTGGGAGCTTGAAGAGGAATACAAGCCAGGATGCAGATTGGATAGAGTACTGGTTTTGGGTACAGGTGCAGCTCTTTATCTCCAAGTGGGAGATTGTTAGGGTGTGGAGCTAAAAGCTACACCTTAAGGCAAACAGGAGGGTTTCTAGCGTATGCAGTCGCCGGCGTCGGTAGGCCACACCGACGATGGTCAGGGGACGCAGAAGGGAAATCGGCATCGGTAGAAGATCGGCCGACGTCGGTCACCTCCAAGATGGCAGGGACCGACGTCGGTCACCTGTGGTAGTCTGAACTGCTGTTGACGAACAGTCAGTTAAGTGAACGCGTAGTTTGCATGTTAAAGTCTTGTTCGAAGTCTTGAGCTGCAAGTCTAATCAGTGTATGCATGAGATCTATATAATAGACTCATGGGCTTTATTGTTAAGTGGAGAATTTGGAGAAGAGCTATGTGAAGCTTGGAGAGTTATTCCCATGGTGGAATCAAGTAGGATTCCCCATGTATGTATAAGTAAGATCAGGTTTGATATGCAGGGATATGTGTATGCGAGGGTCAGAAAGGAGATCGGCGGGGGAGCTAGATCCAAGGTGAAAGCAATACATCAACAGGATCATGGAGAGATCTACTTGGAGTATGGTTGTGTACTCGATTGTACAGATGTGCAATGAGGTGAACAACAGCTTGTGTTAGATGTGTGTTGTGACCTATGAGAGAAGATTACTCAGGTGGGAAGATTACTTGGAGCCCTTGAGGAGGAAGTCTCATAGAGGTGGAAGAAGAGTGTGATCTCTTTATTGTAATTTCCTTTGTAATGAGTCGAATACAATTGTGTGTTGCCTCTCATATTCTGTGTGTTTTCTCATTGATAGTTATTTGTTCTTCTGGTGATTCCACATGTTTAATTGCTTATACAATGGTAATCATGTGTGCTCTTAAATCTGACAAGTTGTGTCAGAGCTTTGGAGAGTTTTGGTCCTATCAATTGGTATCAGAGCGAGGTTGGATGTTCTCAGAGCGAGTTTGACTAACAAATGCCCCAGATCTGTTAAGTGTTTGTTGATTACAGGTTACTCACAGGGGTTGTTGTTTGAGTGGGAGTATAACAAGGCAGAAGATGGTACAATGAGAATGAAGAAAATCAGGCACAAATTTAACACCACAAGGAGTGTGGTGGGTTGTCTTCAAGTGGGAGCTTGAAGAGGAATACAAGCCAGGATGCAGATTGGATAGAGTACTGGTTTTGGGTATAGGTGTAGCTCTTTATCTCCAAGTGGGAGATTGTTAGGGTGTGGAGCTAAAAGCTACACCTTAAGGCAAACAAGAGGATTTCTAGCGTATCCAGTCGCTGGCGTCAGTAGGCCACACCGACGACGGTCAGGGGACGCAGAAGGGAAACCGACATCGATAGAAGATCGGCCGACATCGGTCACCTCCAGGATGGCAGGGACCGACGTCGGTCACCTGTGGTAGTCTGAACTGTTGTTCACGAACAGTCAGTTAAGTGAACGCGTAGTTTGCATGTTAAAGGCTTGTTCAAAGTCTTGAGCCGCAAGTCTAATCAGTGTATGCATGAGATCTATATAATAGACTCATGGGTTGTATTGTTAAGTGGAGAATTTGGAGAAGAGCTATGTGAAGCTTGGAGAGTTCTTCCCATGGTGGAATCAAGTAGGATTCCCCATGTATGTATAAGTAAGATCAGGTTTGATATGCAGGGATGTGTGTATGCGAGGGTCAGAAAGGAGATCGGCAGGAGAGCTAGATCCAAGGTGACAGCAATACATCAGCAAGATCATGGAGAGATCTACTTGGAGTACGGTTGTGTACTCGATTGTACAGATGTGCAATGAGGTGAACAACAGCTTGTGTTAGCTGTGTGTTGTGACCTATGAGAGAAGATTACTCAGGTGGGAAGATTACTTGGAGCCCTTGAGGAGGAAGCCTCACAGAGGTGGAAGAAGAGTGTGATCTCTTTATTGTAATTTCCTTTGTAATGAGTTGAATACAATTGTGTGTTGCCTCTCATATTCTGTGTGTTTTCTCATTGATAGTTATTTGTTCTTCTGGTGATTCTGCATGTTTAATTGCTTATACAATGGTAATCATGTGTGCTCTTAAATCTGACAAGTTGTGTCAGAGCTTTGGGGAGTTTTGGTCCTATCACTTTCTAAAAACTGAGAGATTACAATATCTATCCTTTAAAGAAAGACTTTGGCATTTGTTTTTATGAAATGGCCCATGCTGCATTGAATGCATTAGAAATTTTGTGAAGGGGGCATGCTAGAATAGGTTATCAGCCTTAACTTTGGCATTCTAAATCATCTCAACTATCTCCTCCAAAGCATGGGTTGCCTAGTCTTCTTTATGATGCTTACACATCTGTCCATTCGCCTTTACTCAATGAAGAAAAATGGGCTACACCATTGAATGCTTGCACTCTCTGAGGTCCACCTAGTGGACTGCTCCACCTATTGGAATAACTCTCCTGCAGATATTTCTAGATTCTCTATAACTTTCTTTCTTTCCTTGCTATATTTTGTCTCTTCCTAGTGATCTAAGCTCTCAGGGCTTTCTCACTTTCTGCTGGCTCCTTCGGCTCCTTCCTTGGTTAGTCATTGAGTTCATTCTCAGGTCTACGCTATTTGAAAATCAACAGTTATTTTATTACCCTAAATTTGACATCTATGGAGATGTCATCAGTCACTTGAACCACTTTGAACCTTGAACCTTTGAACCTTTTTGAGTTCACCAGTTCAATAGTTCATCGGTTTAAAGTTCAATGGTTCAGCGGTTCAATGTTTTGTAAAGTCTTCTGCTTGAACCTTGAACTTTGAACTTTGAACCCTTGGAACGTATTGAAGCTTTAAACTCATTGAACATGTTAAACTCATTAAACTCATTGAACCTTTCAGAGTTCAATGGTTCATTCCAACTCTTTGAACCCCATTGTTGAACCTTTTGATTGAACCTCAGCGTTGAACCATTCTTATAATTTTTAGGCAATGCCTTAAGTGTTTTGAAATTTTCCTTGAGAAAGCTCACCTATTGAACCTATGATTTCCTTAGCTAAAAAGGATTATGTGATTGAATAACTTGACTGCTCAGAACATTTTTTGAGAAAGAAAAAGAGAATTTTAGCCTACAGGACCAAAATAGTTGACATGTTGTCCATAAAAATAAGTGACAGATTTTGGAACAATAGTTGGCTCCAGTTGGGGAACTTCCATCGATTGCATTTTAAAACAATCGAAGGGAGTAGAATCCAAACTCTTAAGTGCCTTCATCTATGCCATTGGGATACGGAGTCATGCCACCCAAAAAAGAGAAAGACACCCAAAAAAAATGAACAACATAAAAAAATAAAGACTATACATATGTAAAACTGATCTTATCTGATACTTCAAGGATTGAAGTGCTTCAAATGTTTCCCACTGTGAGGTAGTGAAAATGGCGTGCCATCTTGATATTTCAGCAAGAATCTATTTTCACCATTGAATCAATGAATGGAAAATGGACCTCTCCATAAGGAATCCAATTTCCCATGCATTCCTTTTGGTTCTCTCCTCTTATCCCACAACAAGACTTGATCTCCAATTTGAAAATCATGAATCCTTGATTTTTGGTCGAAGAATTTCTTTACCAAACTTTGATGTGCAACAATACGGTCCACTACCATAGTTCGTTGTTCTTCTAGTTCATTTAAGCACATGATCCTCTTGTCAATAGAATTTTCAAATGTTTGATCTTCGACTGCCTTCACCAACTTCAATGCTGGTAGTTCCAGGGTGATTGGTATCTCTACATTCAAACCATACAAAAGTTAAAATAGTGACATACCTATTACCCTCTTGGGTGTAATCCTATCTGCCCATAGAGCATTAAACAATGCTTTATGTCAGGTTCTCTGATTGTCATCTACCAGCTTCCTGATAATGGTCACCAGGTTCTTGTTGCTTGATTTTGCTTGACCATTTCTTTGTAGATAATAGTCAGAAGAGTGGGAGAGGATAATCCCATAATATTAGTAGAACTAGGTAACCTCATGAGAAGAGAAATAGGCTACATTGTCTGTTACAATCTTAGTTGGGACTCTAAACTGGGAAATAATATTTTCTTTGAAGAAATTACATACCACTTCTGAAGTAGCATGCTTGACTAGAATGGCTTCTACCCACTTGGTAAAATAGTCTATGGCTATGAGAACATAGTCATGTCCAGCACTCGAAGACGGGTTCACAGTGCCAATGAAATCAATACCCCATTATTGAAATGGCTCTTTGATCACCACCAGCTTGAGAAGTAACGTGGCCAACTTGGGTTTCTCAATGAATTGTTGACACAGCTCACATCTACGTACCCAAGTGTATGCATCTTAAAATAGAGTAGGCCAATAATACCTGGCTCGTAGAATCTTATGGGTAGTCACAGGTGCAAAAAAATGTCTTCCATAAGCCAAATTATGGAAAGACTCTAGAAGTTTAATCTATTGCACTTTATCCATGTAACAAAGAAAAACCCCATCAAGGCTCCTCTTGTACAAACCATTTTCCCACAAGACATATTTAGTAGCTTTCAACTTAATAGTTCTCTTTTCTTTACGAGACAAGTGGACAGGACACTCACCATAGGTAAGGAAATGGGTGATATTGGAATACCACTCATTCGTAGTAGTGACAAAGAGAACTGTAGACATGTCTTCAACCTTTGTTTCTTCATGCCCTACTTTCTCTGGTATGTTATCAGTAATTAATTGGCAGAGACCTCTTCCCTGCACAAGCTTCATAGGTTTGATTATAACATCAAACTCATGTTGGATTATAATGGACTTTACTATTGTATCAGGAACTAGAGCAACGGTGTGTGAGTTCAGGATATAAAAATGGAAGTGTTTTACTACCTTAACCACATCATAAGCATGTTTCTCCATGTTTGAATATTTTAGTTCATGAGCTTTGAGAGGACAACTCATGAAAGATATGAGGGACTCCACACCTTCTTTGTTCTGTTGAACCAAAATGGCTGAAATTGTGTGTTCAGAAGTATAGATATATACTATGAAGTCTTTGGTATAATCCAGATATACCAGGATTGGGGCATGGGCGATAGCTTCCTTGATATCTTAAAAGTTTGACTTGCCTTCTTCGGTCCAGTAGAAAATAGCTTTACCATTCATCATGTCAACAATGTGGCGAGTCTTCTCTATGAATTCAGGAATGAACCTTCATAAAAAATTCACTTTTCTAAAGAAATAATGAATCGCAGTCTTACTAGTAGGAAGAGTAAGCTCTTAGATAGATTTGAATCTTTCTGAGTTGATCTTTATGCCTTCTCAGGATACAGTGTGATCATAAAGTTTTCCTTATGTAACCCCAAAAACTATTTTTTTAGGATTAAGGGAAATGCCATTTTATCGACATTATTCTAGCAGTTGTTGCAAATGATGCACATGATCAGGATGATGTTTGGAAAAGATGATCAAGTCATCAATATATACCATAATGAAATTCCCCATTTCATTTTTGAAGGTAAGATCCATCGCTCTCTATAAGGTGGCGCCAACATTGATCAAACCAAAAGGCATCCTGCGAAATGCAAAGGTGCCCCAAGGTGTATTGAAAGCAGTCTTATGTTGGTTTGTTTTACTGACTTCCACTTGATTATACTTCAAAAAATCATCTAACATTGATAACATCTCTGATCCAATCACTGTTTGCAGTACTTGATCCATGATGGGCAGGGGGTAGTTGTCTTTTAGAGAGGATTGATTTATATTTCTGAAATCAACACAGAGGCAAATTTCCCCATTCTTTTTTCTCACAGCGACTATGTTCACAATCTAGGTGGAATGATGGATTAGAAAAATTATCCTTACATTTAACATTTTCTAGATCTCAAAAAGAATAATACCTGATATCCTGGGGTTGAACTGCCTTTGTTTCTGCTTATGAGGCAATGACCCAACTTTGAGAGGAATTTCATGTCAAATTTCTTTAGACTTAAAAGATTTTAGATCATCATAAGAATAAGCCAAAATATTAATGTAATGGTGAAGCAGAGTAATGAATTTGAGCTTTTCATCAGGAGTGCAATAATTTTCAATGTTGACCATTTTGGGATTATCTTCTGTACTCAAATTTATTTGATCAAAATCCTTGGAGGAACTTGAATCCATTTGTTGCTTCTTGATAAACCTATCATGCTTATCAAATAGCTTCTCAAGAGAAACTAACCCTTTGGGAATTTTATTTCCTTTGAGCTGAAGGAACTCTTCACCAATTTTTAAATTTGTTTCAGGAATTGATTCTCACGACAGAGATTCACTGCCTTCAAAATAAAGCTCCTCAAAGCTATCCATCTGTTCTAGAAAAGCAATGATTTAGTTATCACCATTAAACACTTGCCAATGGTTGGCATTATCAGGTACACTTGGTTGAAAGACCAGTTTGATAATGTACTTGTACTCTTTGAAATCTTGGTGAGGAATCATGAAGGTCATAAAGATAGCCAAGGAATCTACTCGATCGTTGAATTCTCTGGGCACCACAAAATACTGAAAGCCTCAAAACTTCAAGGTAGTCCCACACCAGATTGCGATAATGTCATAATATTTCATTTTTAGTTTGATACAAGTTACTCACCTGACAAACCACTAGCTCAACATCTCCTCGAGTGTGAAGAATCTTGACGCCTTTAGCTTGAGCAGCTTTCAATCTGAGCAACAAAGATTCATACTCAACGATGTTGTTGATGTTGTTGAAATGTAACTTGTATGAGTAAGGAAAAATATCTCCTTGAGGAGATATCAAAACAATCCCAGCTCTAGAACTGGTAGAAGAATAGCTGCCATCAAATTCTAAAATCTAGACATCATTAGAATATGGTCTCCTTTCATATTTGTCTTCATTAGTGAGGGAAGATCCTTTTTTGTCTGAAATATGCTCTACCAATTATTCTAGATTTTTGCCTGAATCCTTTGAATTGTCACCTAAAAAACTCTCATCTGATGAAATAGAAACATCTTTTTTAGATAGAAAGTAGTTACCCATTCTTGACAATTTAAATAGAATTTGAGCTTTAGGGGCTGATGTTTGGGTGACAATATATTTTGAATCCTTCTCAAGAATCAGCCTTTGCATGATGTCCTTGACAGGTATCATCACCTCAGACAAGTCCATGCTCAATTCTCCACCAACATCTTTATAAAAATTTCATCCAAGAAGAATGCCATAGGAAGCTGGAACATCGGCCACCAAGATTGTCATTTTAGTCCTCTTATCTGGGAAAGCTGCAAATGCAAATTGGACATCTTTGATCTGACCCAATAGTGGCACTTGTTTGTTTTCCATATAAAAAAAAAAAAAAATTAGTCAGAGTGAGATCGAAAGAGTCTACTACCTTAGCGGGCATAACATTGTCAAAGGTGCCAGAGTCTATTATGCAGTTGCTCAGCTTATGACCATTTATCAGAAGGGAACATATAAAGGTTCTATCTTCCCAGGGGCAACATGAAGAGTATTGACAAGATTGTTTTTGGTGGTGTGTTCTTTGAGGGACCATGAATTACCTTTGAAACATCTTGTCTCACAGGGATGGTTTTGTTCTTGATGCATTCGACTAACCTATCCAACTACTCAGGGTTGACTTGTAAGTATTCAAACTCAAACATTTGGATCTTGGTCTTCTTAGTATGGTCAATTATATCAAATGACTGAAAATAACTAGGAGCAGAGGAAGGAAGTCAATCATTTTAGGTTTTATAGGGTGTGGTACTGGTCTGATAAATTGAAGCAGAAGGTGCAAGATTGTTTGTGGTACTTACTTTTTTATTGATCATTGGGTCCTTTGATAGGAAGGGTAGAGAATTCCCCCGTTTAGCAATTAAAATTATTGGTCGAGATTCTTCTCCTATTTTTCCCTTATCAACTTATTGAGTTGACAGTTCTAGGACCTGATAAATACAACATATGATCCATCAAAAATTTATCCCTTACTTCTAGCTTCATCCTGATAATTCAGGAAACTGATGTTGGAGTCACCAGATAATTCATCTTCTCCTTCTACAAGAAATTATCATCATATTCTTGATCAAACTCAAGTTGAAAAGAGGAATCATGTTTAGCTTCATGATAACCAACTGCTGAGTTAGTTGGTGTTGCTTCAATGGTAAGCTTCCCCTGTGGGGGAGGAAGATGATTTGGTTGCCCTTGATTTTTGGTAGCATTGTCTTGATATGACTGGTTGGGAAACATTCTACTTAGTATATCTCGATAAGGAGGATTAGACATCCCTTGTGTCATTTGCTTTTTTAGAGCTAGCAATTCATTTGCTAGCTTTTGCACCATAGGATCAGTGGTGCCTGTAAATTTTTTTTCGAAAGATGAGGATTTATTTCTGTTAGGATCTCTTCTTATCTTTCCTACCAAGATAAGATCATCTTCAACCTCAATGGCCAAAATCTGAGCTGCAGTAAGATCTATATGGCCAGGCCACCTCAATAGGAAAATCACTTCAGGAAGCTAAGAATTTATGAAGCAACACTTAAGATTTTCAAATGTTGGCTAAGCAATTATAGGAATCCTATTCCTCAGCTTGTCAAATTTAGCTATGAAGTCTCACATAAGTTCATGAGGCTCCTTATTCATTTGTGTAAGCTAAGATAATAGGGCATGCACATCTTTTATAGGTTTGAATTTAGATTCAAACTTAGCCTTGAGAGTGTTCCAGTCAGTTACAGCCTGAGCTTACAAATGATAAAACCAATTTATTGCAATGCCTTGCAATATTTCTATAAATAATCTGACTGCTATGTATTCATATTCAACACCTATCACACCACGGGCTATATAGAAGGCTGCAATATGCTCATTGGAATGAACTCTCCTATCACCATAAAACTTGGGAAAATTCTTTCTTGAACTACAGGGTAGTTCATGTAAAGGTGGGGTTAGATTGAGAGGACCAAAGGTGTTACCCCAGGGGCCTTGAGCTACCATGATATGACGGTTGAAAGGAGGGATAACAAATCTTTGTGGGATATGTATAGACAAAGCTCTGCTAGCAAAGGAAAGAGAAGCTTTGCCTAGTAATGAAGACCTAATGTTTGTAAGAGAAAAACTTTTAGTTCGCTAAAGGTGAGATGGTGGAGGAAAAAGATCAAAATTACTCAATTGCACCAACTCAAATATAGGTTCAACAATACCTTGAGCTCTCTGGCTTCGTGTGTACGGTGGATCGGCCATAGTGTGAAATGGAAATGGAAAAGAACTGGAATTGCTTTAATTTGAAGCTTGAGGCTTCAAACTATGTGTTCTTCCCCAACGGAGTCAATAAAAAATGTTGGGTGAATATTTTGTCATCAACTAACTGACCGCAAAATGGGTATATCAACCACAACACAATGAGATAAATGTCTCCTCTCAGCAAGTGGAGGCTCTCTATAAACTATAATATACTAATATAAATTGAAAATACACTCAAGGGTGACATCATACCATCCATCTCTCTTTCTTCAGAGATGATGTTCTCAAAGTAAAGGAAAATTCTTGTGTAATAAGTGAAGGCATTCCTCTTCTTTCAAAAATGATGTTCAGAAAATAGCAGGAAGACTTCTCGGGTAGTAACTGTAACCACAAAAAACCCACAAAAGCACAAAGTCTTTCATTATTTCCCCTACTGATTTAGGACTAAAAACATAGTATAATGAAGTGCAGCCCAAAGTCTCCACCTAAAACTACAACAGAGTAAAATATTATGAAGGATAAGGGGAGGTCAAAGTCTCTCCAATATCCTTTACATTGAAACACAAAACACACAGACTAAAGACAATTATGGTAGCACAAAGTCTTCCACAATCGACTTCAGGACACCTTCCAGATTATTTCCACTTGTTCTGCTTATTTGATTAAATGGACAAGACTGTGTTTAAGAAAAAGACATAAGAATAATTTTCTAGATAACATAAGTTATTTCAACGCAAAGTTTGAAAGGTCACTTTCTTTCTCATTCACTTGATAAAATATGATTAACAATCTGAATTCAAAGTCTTAGGAATGCCTTTCAATTTGGGCAGAGTTTTTGCTTTTGATAATTGAGAGATCTCCTTTCTACAAATTGAGAGATTACAATATCTATCCTCCAAAGAAAGACTTTGGCATTTGTTTTTATGAAATGGCCCATGTTGCATCGAATGCATTGAATGTATTAGAAATTCTGTGAAGGGGTCATGTTAGAACAGGTTATCAGCCTTAACTTTGGCATTTATAAATCATCTCAACTATCTCCTCCAAAGCATGGGTTTCCTGGTCTTCTTTATGATGCTTACATGGCTATCCATTCACCTTTACTCAATGAATAAAAATAGGCCATGCCATTGAATGTTTGCACTCTCTAAGGTCCACTTGGTGGACTGCTCCACCTACTAGAATAACTCTCTTGTAGATATTTTTGGATTCTTTGTAACTTTATTTCTTTCCTTGCTATATTTTGTCTCTTCCTAGTGATCTAAGCTCTCAGGGCTGACTTCTCACTTTCTGTTGGCTCCTTCGGCTCCTTCCTTGGCTGGTCACTAAGTTCGTTCTCAAGTCTGTGCTATTTGAAAATCAATGGTTATTTCATTACCCTAAATTTGACGTCTGCAAGGACGTCATCAGTCACTTGAACCACTTTGAAACTTGAACCTTTAAACCTTTTTGAGTTCACCAGTTCAATAGTTCAATAGTTCGGTGGTTCAATGTTTTGTAAAGAGCCGCATTCACTTAGTCTTCTTTATGAGTTCAAGGTGTCGTTGAACCAATTGTTTGAACCATTCAGTTGAACCATTTAGTTGAACCTTTTTCTAGAATCTTTTGCTTGAACCTTGAACTTTGAACTTTGAACTCTTTGAACGCGTTAAATATTTAACTCATTAAACCTATTAAACTCATTGAACCTTTGAACTCATTGAGCTTTCAGATTTCAATGGTTCAATGGTTCATTCCAACTCTTTGAACCCTGTTGTTGAACCTTTTGATTGAACCTAGACGTTGAACCATCCTTATAATTTTTAGGAAATGCCTTAAGTGTTTTGAATGTTTCCTTGAGAAAGTCCGCCTATTGAACCTATGATTTCCTTAGCTAAAAATGCTTATGCGATTGAATAACTTGACTGCTCAGAACATTTTTTGAGAAAGAAAGAGAGCATTTTGGCTTGCAGGACCAAAATGGTCAACATGTTGTCCACAAAAACAAGTGACAGATTTTGGGAACAACAAACTACAACCACCTAACCCTATACCACTACCAACTGACCCTGTAGTGTTGCCATAGAAGCCTATGTTATGACTAATATTGCTCGATCCTGATCTCTCTACATAGTCACTGCCTGTACATTAGGGGTAGCCCCCTATACATATGCTCATTGACCTCTACCAATTGGGTCAACATCCATCAACTACCTACCATTGTTATCACCCCCAAAATTAGCTATAGCATAGAGTAATTGGTACCATATCAGGTACCCATATACAAAGCCTACACCATCTATCTCAGCCCTAGTTGGCAACTCCTCATGATCAAGCAAAATCTGAACTAGTTGTGGCTCTGGGAGTAGAAACTCTACATCCTCCTACCTATACCTCAAGAATGGACCCAAAATCCCTTGTATTAGGCTAAACTATCGCCCTACCCTGTCAAATGGGATGAGCTCTATCTCACCATCTCTCCTGTCAAAGATCCACCTGTAGCTTTATAGGGATAATGTATGTCTCCTGTATCCAGCCTAGTTTAGAAACCTAACATAAGGTCTCCAAATCATGTTACTAACCCCTCCACCTGGTCTTGAAAGGGAAAAATCATCTCTCTATCGCATGAAACTAAATTTGAACTCCATTTATGCATACCCCTCCCATGGTAGCCCCATCAATCATATAACTCAAATGTGCTCATATTCCCAACAATGTAGAATAAATTTGACATTGATACCATACCTCCTATGAGCTTTTAAAGCCCATAGCTCCCTATATATCTAGACTAGAAGCATAGGCACCTAACTAAACACTGTGTGACCTAGTAGCATCTCCACTAGAACCCCCAACAATAGATATGGAAACCTCCCACTAATTAAATATGGTATGATAAAGCATGAGATCACCATCATCATCATGGTCATCAATCTCTTATCATCTTTGGCCCTCTGATATAGTAGAGTGTAGCTAAAACTTTCGATGTTCTACCTATCAAAATCATGGTCATTTCCATATAGTAACTCTATGAGCTCATCCCTATCCTCCCTCTCAATGTGATAAATCAACTCACCCTGAATGGGTAACCATGTAATCCTATACACATCCTCAGGTAAGATCATCATCTCATTAGTGGGTAGTAGGAAGGTGTTAATGGTTAAATTTTATCTCTTGATGAGGGCCATTATCATCATTACGTCCCACGACATGTGTTGGTAATGTAACATCGCACCCAGTCCCACCTCCTCCATATGCACCCAATCCATAACAGTTGTACCTTAATGAATCTTAGCAAAGATCTGAGGCACTCAATATTGCATCTGAATATACTCCTATACTTGCAAAGTTTAATACAAACCAAACTTAGTTATCTATACTCTTTTTGCCTACAAAATTACCCTTTTACCCTACAATGTACCTCCTACCTTAAAAGGCCTAAACACCCCAACTATACCTTTCCACTTTAACATATACCATTAAAACACTACCCTAACATCATTTTTTTCACCAACACATTCACACAATCAAACTCTAAATTTTTAAAAAAGAATCAGCTTTTCCAAAAACCAAGCCCACTCTAGTCGATAATTGATAGTCATAGTGACCACCGATGGTCAGGCCACCATTCGACCAATGGTCATCAACCATCGATAATTGGGATGACCACTGACGGTCATTATGCATGATCACCAGTGGAGCATTTGAACCCTACTCACCCAAAAACCCAACCAAAACCCATTACCAGTCTACAAATTTTTAACTAATACTTACCCTCAACCTCCCCTAACCTACCCTACCCTTCCAATTTGGACATTCAATCACAAATTTTACCAAAAACTAAGCAAAACCTAAAACTTAGGTCAAAACCAAAACCTACCCAAACAAATAATAACACAACAACCAAATTCAAATACAAATGCAATGCCAATTTCAAAATAATCTATAAATTTAATGCAGCCCCTACCTCATTCATCGACATCATCAAGGAGGAATTCAAGGACCCATTGCTTGGCCACATCTGCATCTACCCTACATCTTCACTGGTCTACTTAGTCAACAATCCAACTCAGCCACCAGTCAATCACCCTCAGACAACAACAATTGTCTCCTAACCACCAAGAAAGCACAGTCATAAAAGTCAAAATGCATAATGAGTTCAAATGACTCATGATAATGTTTTTCATTCCATGCCCTTTTAGGGTGTGTACCCTGACCATCAAAGATCATGGTGACCACCGATGATTGACCCTAGAATCCCTGACCATCAATGGTTAGGATATTGAGAATTGTTTTCCCATCAATCCACCACTTTCTACCCACATTTTTAGTATGTACCTGATTCAATGCCCACCCATAGAGATTGCTTTCTCTGCCAAACATTACCAATTGACCATGTCACCTTGCCAATGGACATTTTGGCATAAACTATGCATGCTTTGTGATGACCCTCACCTTGGTCCTTTTGACTGCACCAACAATAATTTCCATGTTTAATTTTTTTGAACTTGCGTTACCTAGTGTACACCCAACCAATTGTGTCCTCTTGGGAGCACTCCTACCTTGAATACTCGTGACTACACCAAACCAGTTTATATTTTTCTCAAGAGCACTTTTTGCTTTGGATACCCATTAAAACACAAATCTTTCCTAGGAGACTCTCATTTATGAGTGTTCCCAACTGCCATGCCTAAATGTGATCACATGTTCCACTTGTCACTTGTCCTTCTAACACTGACCTTAATTTATACCAACTATGGTAACCTAGTCAATATGCAATCTTGGATATCACACTTTATGTGTGTGTTCACACTTCAGTACCTTAGCTATCCCCCACCTTTTATCATCACCTTCACCACTCATCAAACCTGCACCTGATTCTATTTTACCTCATCATTTCCCAATTTGAGGGGGAACACCTCCTCCCATGCTCGGGGCAACCAAACCTTTGACCCATAATCTATTTTTATTTTATAGCTTGTTGATACAAACTACATAACAAAAAAGGGCAAAATGTAGACACCAAAAATCCTCACATGATATTTACAAATGTCACAATTACCCTGGACCACCTTGGGACCACCTTAGGCCCAACCTTGACCTCTCAGTCACAAACCAAACCTAACCCACCTAACTCTAGTTAGATTGACCTAATAGTTAAACCCACCTTTTTAATTTAATTTGACATTAACCCTTGACCACTGATGATCACCCTAATCTCTGATGATCAAGTTTTACCATCTGAACTACTTAACTACCACATCACTCTGACTTAATTTTCTATAATTAAATTATCTAATTCATGTGTGAGCCTATGTATACTAAAGTTAAAATTAGATAGCAAGATAGACCTCTTGTTAATGTCTTGTTTCAACTCTCCTTCCTTCCTATAAGAAGAGAGGATTAGGAGGTGAAAAAGGATCTAGAATCAATCAATCATCCCGCAATTATCAAGAGATTTTGTATCTAGAGTTTCTTTTATAGGTGTTCTTCTAGAAATCTAATGATCCAACCATCATGATAGAGAGCCGAAGTGTTGTCATCCATTAGTTAACAACCAATTACCGTTACTATGCTAGAATTTATCTAGGCTCTACCACCTCAACCATTCATCTAATCAACCATCGATAATCTAAGTATTTGTTTTAATTATTCATTCACTTTATTTGTACTTCACAGTCAACCTAGACTAAGCCAATTTCTCATAATCCCATTCTAGAACCCCATCCAAATAGCCTTTTATTAGCTAAACCCAACCTATAATAACCATTGATGGTCACTCTAACCATCGATGGTCTCTCTAACCATCGATGGTCTGTCCCAACTGTCAACAGTTACCCCAACTACCGACGGTCACCTCAATCGCCAATGATCACCTTAACCATCGATGGTCAATGTGACATAAAATAATAGCAAGTTATTTTCACCCACTTACCCTCAATCAAATCCAACTTTATTTGTCTCTATCTATTCACAAAGTCCCAAGCTATTTTCTAGAGCATACTCGACCTATTTAGCATTAGTATTGACCTGCTTATTGTTAAAATTAGTTTATTTATTTATCAAACATTTCTCGTACTTAATTTCAACATCTTTTATGATTTATGTAAATACTTTATCTTTCAATTTCTAAACTTAATTATTTTAAAAACATGGATTGATAGCCCCAAAGGAAGCTCTGGCTTCCTAGATCTAGCTAGCGATTGGTAATCCACCCAACTATCTATCTAACTAACCATTTGCTTCAATGTTGTCTTATTTATAGGGCATTCCTCCCAAGCTAAAGAGGAGCTCACTACAATCATCTAATTCAACACCTACATAACCAAATACATTTTTCAACCATACCCATTTCTAGTTTATTTCTTCTTCCTTTCTTAGAATATAAGCTAAAATTCTCTAAAACAGTCACCTATCATGACCAATTCTACCCTCCCTTTGGTAGACATGCCTAGCATAAAATCCCTTCAACTTTCAAGAAAATATTTTGAGATGTTTGGGATTTGGGTTCCTTTTGGGGTTGGACCCCATGGCTTTCTTTCAAATAAAATTATAAAATTATTAATATAAATTTACCTTTTATTTTATACATTCAGGTATTGATCCCTGATGTCATGCTTCATAAGATGGGTATGCAGCCTACACTTACTTGGTAGAAGGACTGGTGATGAAATTATTATATCACATTTAGAAATTACTCACCATGTCCCCTCTACCAAATCATGAGTATTTTCTCTTTAGCTTTGGGTAAGATCAATAGTTAATGGAATTTGAATTCCTTGCCCAAAACATGGATAACTAGACTCAATAGGATCTATAATTCCAAAGTCAAGCGCAAACTTGCTCATTTTATTTGGTGTCTATTTTATGAAGTTCTTCCTCTAAGGGAGCATATCAAGCATATTGGGATTTCTGATCCCAATTTCCTTCACTTTTCCTGACTTGAAACCTTTAAGCATGTTTTTTAGACATATTTGAGAGCTCAATTCACTTGGCAATGGATTCATAGACTATTCCAATATTTTCACCCAGGACAATTAATTAAAACATGTTTTTTTTGGGATAAAGTATAGTGTCATCCATACATTCCTTTTATATGGAATTTCTTCAAATCTATTATTTTATTTTAGTTATGGAAGTCTAGCAATACAACTATTTTTAACAATGAAGAGTTTTATATGCAATCATCTATTAATGATAGAGTTCTTGTAATATCTTCAAATTTTATATAAATTTACATGTAGGTTGATAAAGTGGCTCATGTTTAAACATTTATAGGATCTCTTCAACCACCATGGGAGTGCTCTTTGAATTATGAGTCGAGGCCCCCCTGAACAACCAATACATAACACTCCTCCTTTGGCAACCAGATACTAATAGATCTATTCTAACAAGCATAGACAACTATCCACCCTTCCTCCTCAATGACATATTAGAGTCTACAACCATCATGTGGGAAATAATTTACTATCCCGTCTTAGTGGAGTTCCATGTGAAGGGTGGTGAGCTTATGGGGATATTTTTGCTACCACCTCTAGGTTAAGGAATTACAGTCTCTTTAACACATTTTGAATAAATATAGAGTGGGTGGGTGGCTCTCAATCCCCCTTTGTTTGAAGCCTCTTCTTGGGTGCTCAAAAACCTAAGGATGATTTTTCTCCACTACCTTTTGGGTTTATGCCCTATACTTATTTATCTTGTGTTCTAATGTTTTGATGCAGTCTCTAGGTTGCCAACCTTTTTTTATAGTTTTGAGTCTTGTTTATTTATAGGCATGGAGAATGGGCTTTGAATATGAAATGGCCACCCATTTTATTATATTAATTTATGTATTTTTTTAATTTAATTAATATATTGATGAGTTCCAATTAAAAAAAATCATTTTAATTCTTAAGAGTTTAATTGATTAAGTTACTCATGTAAATAGAAACTCCCCAAAAGTGACACACTTCATTTTAAGTCCTACGAGTTTGAGAGTTCCAATGTTGAAACAGTTATAAATAGTGTATACATATGTGTTAATTGAGTTGATCATATCAATGTCGAGTTCCAAAAATGAATACAACCCATTTTAGTTTGTAATAATTTTTAAGTCCTGACAACTAAAACAACACATTCCAATTATTAGTTTGATTGATTAATTAAACTCCCCAAAAGTGAGACAATCCATTCTAAATCCTAACTATTTGAGAGTTTTAGATGTTGAAGCAATCATAAATAGTGAACATATATGAGTCAATCGAGTTATTTATATTAATGTTGAGCCCCAAAAATAAATACAACCCATTCTAATTCTTAATAATTTATAAGTCCCGATAATTAAAACAACCCATATAAATTCTTAGTTTGATTGATTAAATTATTCATGTAAATAAAAGTCCCCAAAAATGAGACAATCCATTTTAAATCTTAAGAATTTGAGAGTTCCAATGTTAAAACAAATAAATAGTGCATGTGTGTATGTCAATTGAGTTATTCATATTAATATTGAGTCCTAAAAATAAATACAATCTATTGCAAGTTATTTCTAATTTTTATTTATTTTTAGATAAATTTGACATAATTATGTTGGAGGCATTTCATTGAGAGGTTGCTTCTTTAAAATCATATCGGTATCTTTTGATGCCAATATTTTAAATGGTTGACATCTAACAAATATTTGGATGTGCTAGAAATTACATGTCTTATTACACATTACTTTGATTACTCTGTGTTTGCATGGATATTTAATGGGTATGTGTTGTTCACATGGATATTGAATGGGTATGCACATAAAATCTTAATAAATATCAAAATTTATTGATTTTAGATTTGTATTGACAGGATGGTGAGGAGGCCATTCCTTCATTAATTATTTTCTTTGGCTTAATAGATAGGCAAAGGAAGGAAGTAATAATAGAACACATTGGGAATATATAAAAACACTGGTTCATCCTTGGATGCATTTTAAGCTAAGGCCCCATGCCCTTCTGCAACCAAACACCCTCTCATGAATGTTGTCTCCTCGTTGTTCCACTTTACTGAGAACATTTTTATGCTCGAGGTGGCCAAATTAGGATGCTTACCACCATTTTTAAGTGAACATGAATGAAATATCCATTGTCATTCTTGACCTTTATTCAAAATTTAGTGAGGAGCATAACCAAGTAGGCAATGGCAGCTTTCAATGAAGAAGAAGACACACAAGGTTTTGCCAACAAGATGTTATGACAACAAAGGTTTTTAGTTAGTTTTGTAGATTAATTTCTTTCCACTTTATAATTATCTAAAGTCATTATATTAGGTCTGTAACATCTTTAATATAATTACTAAGTTGTCATAGAAGGCTAATTGTATAAACTATTTTTAAAATTACATTTAATTGAGTGTTTCAATTTTACTTGTTTATGCTATGGTGTCATGAATGGGCTTACTAAATTTTCTCATCATATGCTAAGGAGAACAATATATTTTATAATTTTATCTGTTGTCCAAGATTACTTTATTTGTACCATAGATTTAGAGACAGAAATAGAATTATGCATAGAAAAATATTACAAAATTCATTTAACTTGCAAAAAACTGCAAAGAGTTTAGAAAAATCTATCTAGTTCTTTACAAGATGATATGATTTAAAACTAAGGTAATGTTATCCATGATGAAACCACAAAATGGTCCACTATGAATATTGAAACATAAGAATTTAAAAATTAGAGAAAAAATATTTTCACTATAAACCTAAAATAAAACAGTTATAATCCAAATATATATAGTACTCAACACGATGTTGTCCTTTTGTTGTCTTTAAACTTAGCCTCAACATGATGCTCTTCACACCCACTTGGCACAATCTCGTTTCACCTCAAATCTATTATTTTCAAAAAGTGGTCAATATAATTTTTAATGATTCATTACTTTGTACAACATTCATTGTGAGAGAAACAAACCCAAAATTAAAGAAGGGCCTAGATTTGCATCTGTAATGGTGTGAATTGATGTATGTCTGAAATCCTAGAATAACAAAAAGGGATCGAGCATCCTTTAGGTCTATCAATGATAAATTATATAACTAAGTATATGAGTTTCTGGGTATAGTGGAACTGTCTCTCATTGTGATAAGATTCTTTTATAATGTCCCTTTAAACAATAATTTCTCCAAATTTGCTTTGGACTAGACATCATCCAAAATCACCAGAGTTGGCTTGGATTACTTTAGAAACTATTATTTTATATATATATATGCATCTTCCACATTCTGAAACTTGTGTCTCTTCCTTCCAATAATATTCTCCCACATAGTCTTAAAATTAACTTAAGGTTTGGGGACTATGAAATAGTGATAAAAATTACATTATTTCCAAAATAATATATTAATATATCTTTCATAACTATATTAAATATTTATTAAATATAAATATATAAACATTAATTTATATTAAATCTTGTATTATATATGTAAGTCTAAACATAGTGTATAAACATTAATTATCAAAAAAATAGATTAATGTCAAGTAAAACACATCTTAGATGATCTAATAGGTATCTGTTGGACATATATTCATAAATTAATTAACCTTGATCAAAATGAGCTCCCACAACACTCACCAAGTGTAGATGTTGAATGTCTCTTAGAATATGAATCTGATAAGACAAGGTTATAAAGAACCTTTAAATAAACAAACTATAACAAAACCTATAGTGCTTCAAAGAATTTTACAGACTATTAAAGCTATGTACCCCTTGTTGGAAATTCATCTAACATTGTAAACTATCATCTCTTAGAATTTCGACTGCAATGGTTATTTGTCTTATTTCAACATTGTAAACATAATTGTAACTACCTTTTTGAGTTTGAAATGCTCAAAGAAATTATAAGGGTTCATTGTGATCTTGTTTAGGGAGTATTTGTAGAATTTTATGTTATTTTTCAAGGAGGTGGATATCAAAGTTTTGATCCATGACCTAAAATGCAATCAATCTTGATGATTTTAATTTTATCATTATATTATCAATGGTTCATACAAAGTTATATATATGTATTAAAAAACTATGAAAAGTACTCATGATACACATATTAGTAAACATTTGTACTAGTTGTCACTTCATATAGATGTAACACCATGCACTTTAGTTCAATAAGACAAATCACTTAATGTACCAATGGACATAGTTACATAGTGAGCACTCAAATAGGAAATTTAAATCAATACAAACCAACATCTTGTGTGATTTGATCAGTTACTCAAATTCTTCACGTCCATTGGAGGCATAAATTATGTGAGGGTGAGGGAAACCTCAACTTGAGATTTCCAAAGGGATAAAACCAATGCATAAAATAGAGATAAACAATATTCAGTATAAAGGCCATGAATAGGGAGAAGATGAAGAAAAGAATTCCACCTAATATTAGACTTGTAAGGCCATCTCGTAAATAAAATTGGTGGTTGTTAGATCGTGTCATTCAATGATGTTGTTAATTGAGATTTTTGTTAGGTTGTGGAGCTAAAAGCTTCACTGATGCAAATGGAGGAGGTTGCTGAGTGTTATAGTAATCGACATCGGTCTGATCAACTGACATCGGTCATATCCAGTTACAGAGCAACCGGCATTGATTAGGCGTCGGCTGGCATCGGTCAGATAGGAACCGATGTCGGTCATCTCCAAATAGACAGAGACCGACGTCGGTCATCTGTGCATTCCAGAACTGGTCTAATTTTAGACAGACAGTTTGTTTGCATGTAAAAGACTAATTTTAGTCTTGAGTCTGTGTTTCTAATTATTGTAATTAGGAAGTCTAATTATTGTAATTAGGAAGTCTAATTATTGTTTGTATGGGATCTATTTAAGAGACCCATGGGGCTGTATTGTAAAGGAGAGAGGGATCAAAAGGACTTGTCAAGGACAAGGACAAGGGTTCTTCCGAGTGTAAGATTAGTTGATCTGCAGGTAGCAAGATCAGGAGAGATCTACATGGTAAGTAAGATTAGTTGATTTGCAGGTGTGTGTGTGTGTGTGTAAGGTCAAAGGAGATCTGCGGGGTAGCAAGATCAAGGAGATCTGCAACACAATAAGGAGCAAGATCAGGGAGATCTACTTGGAGTACTTGGTGGTACTGGCAGTGTTGTTACTGACTGGTGGAGGGAACAACTCTGTGTTTGACTTGTGGTTGTAATTGATTGTGTGAGAGAGAGAACTCTTGAGGGAGAATTATTGTACACCCAAGAGGTGTGGGAAGAGTGTGATTTATTCATTGTATTTCTTTCTGGAAGAGTGTTAATACAAGATTGTATTGTCTCTCATATTATGTGTTGTTTCTGAATTCTAGTTACATATTACTTCTGGGTTAATTTCGTGTTTAGTTGCTTATACAAAGGTAATCAATTGTGATGATAAGAAGTAGGATCCTGACAATTGGTATTAGAGCAAGTTCATCAGAGCTTGGTTCACTAACACCTTGGTTTCAGAGTGTGTTAAGTGTTTGTTGATTACAGGTCACTCACAAGGGTTTCTGTTTGAGTGGGAGTATAATAATGGTAGAAGAAAGTATGCTAAGAATGGAGAAATTCAATGGCAAGAATTATCAATTATGGAGGATGCAGATAGAGGATTATCTGTATCAAAAAGATCTGTACTTACCGTTGGGTGGGAGTAAGCCCACATGTATGCAAGATGAAGAATGGAAGGTTCTTGATAGAAAGGCTCTATGAGCTATAAGGCTGACCTCGGCAACTTCTGTGGTTTTCAACTTATCTCAGGAAAGGACAACGATAGAGTTAATGGATACTCTGGCAAACTTATATGAAAAACCCTCAGCTTCAAATAAGATATATCTTATGAAGCAATTATTTAATTTGCAAATGCTGGAAGGTGGATCAGTATATAGTCATCTTAGTGATTTCCATGGTTTGGTAAACCAGTTAAATTCAGTCAATATAGTTTTTGATGATGAAATTAAGGCTCTCTTAATCTTATGCTCTTTACCTGAAAGTTGGCACAGCTTGGTAATGGCAATAAGCAATACTGCATCTGCTTCAAATATCTTGAAAGTTGAAGATGTTGTTAGTGTAATCTTGAATGAAGAAATTCACAAGAAAAGCACAGGTGAGACATCAGGTAATGCTTTAAGTGTTGAAAGCAGGGGAAAGCAAAGAGAGAAGGTCAAGCAAGGTAAATCAAGGTCAAAGATAGGCAGTGGATCCAAATCCAGGCATGGCAGTATAATTTGCTTGAATTGTGGAAAGAAAGGACATGCAAAGAAAGATTGTTGGTTGAAAGAAGATCAGCATGAAGAAGTAGATGTTGCAGGTATTGTTGCACAGGATGCTCGTACAGTTTCTTTGGATAGTCAGGTAGAATCATGGGTTTTAGATTTTGGTGCTTCTTTTCATGCAACCTCAAATAGAGAATTTTTTTATGATTATGTCCATGGAGACTTTGGAAAGATTTATTTAGGGGATGGTAAGCCTTGTCAAATGGTTGGCAAAGGGGAAGTGCAACTGAAATTGTAGAATGGAAACACATGGGTGTTGAGGGATGTCATGCATGTCCCAGTCTTGAAGCGAAATTTGATTTTTGTAGGAAATTTGGGTGATGAGGGTTGCACAGTTACTCTCATAGTGGAATCTTGGAAAGTTTCCAAGGGTGCACTTGTTTTAGCTAGAGGTAAGAAAGTAGGTACACTTTATCTATCTACTTGTATTACTGATTCTCCTTTTGTTTTATCTACTTCAGATGTAGATGCAAAGATGTGGCTCTGTAGGCTTGGTCACATGAGTGAGAAGGGAATGCATGTTCTTAAGTCAAATGGTAAGAGTTTAGATTTGAAAAGCATAGATCAAGATTTATGTGAGCATGGTATCTTTGGGAAACAGGTGAAAGTGAGGTTTCTCACAACTGGGTCAACAAAGAAGAAGCACAGGTTGGAGCTTGTTCACACAGGTGTGTGGAGACTAGTTCAAGGAGCTTCTATTGGAGGATCACAGTGTTATGTTTCTGATGCTACAAGAAAGGATTGGGTTTATTGCATCAAGAGGAAATATGATGTTTTTGACACATTGAAGAACTGGAAAGCCTTGGTTTTCAAGGAGAAGATGATGGATAGAGATCAGCTCAAGAGGCTGAATAATTCTGAGCAGGGCAGTGTTGGTTTGGACAAGGTTATGATCCAAAATGAGCTCGTGGGTAAAAATCATCACTCACAGGAAAACACAGTTACTGACGTCAGTCAGGTGAGAACTGACGTCGATCAAGCAGGAACCGACGTCAGTCATGTGCAGACCAAAGTCAGTGATGTTGGGCAGGTGGACACCGACGTCGGTCAGGGAACTGACATCGGCGAGCAGGTGGAAATCGACGTCGATCAAGTCGATCGCATGGAACTGACGTCGATCAGATGCAGACTGAGAGATGACCGGGATCGGTCACTGACATAATGAAATTTGGGTAGACAACAAGCTGTCAAGGAGTTTCAAACGCCCATGTGGAGGTTTGAAAGGGTAAGTAAGCCTCAAATTTGTTATTCCCCTTCTTTACACTACTTGTTGCTCACTGATGGTCAAGAACCAGGAAGTTTTGAAGAGGCAATGCAGGTAGAATCCAGGAAATAGTGGGAGCATGGCATGAATGAGGAAATTGATTCCTTGGGAAGAACCAAATGGGAGATTTGGTAGATTTGCCATC
The DNA here is from genome assembly GCA_037957365.1 of Torreya grandis. Taxonomy (NCBI): domain Eukaryota; kingdom Viridiplantae; phylum Streptophyta; class Pinopsida; order Cupressales; family Taxaceae; genus Torreya; species Torreya grandis. The sequence continues at coordinate 1,340,140 of JARHVA010004177.1, read as the reverse complement.
CAAAAAGAAAGCACTGAAAGATGAATGGTTTCCCATGTTAAAGAAAGGAGAGAATGGACAGGTGAGACAGAAGGCCAGGTTATATGGTCTTGAGCAAGCTGCAAGACAATGGTGTTTAAGGTTTGACAGGTGTATGACAAAGCATGGCTTTAGTCAATGTCAATGTGACCATTGTGTTTATTTTACCAGGTTGGATAATATTAGCTACATTATCCTATTACTGTATGTAGTGTATATGCTTGTTGCAGGGTCACACATGCAGGAGATTGCTGAACTAAAGGTAAAGTTAGTTCAGAGGTGTGCCATGAAGGATTTAGAAGCAGCAAAGAAATTCTTTGGCATGAGTATTTATAGAGACAGGGAAAGTCACAGGTTGATTTTGTCTCCAGAGGATTATGTGAATAAGGTAGTGGAGAGGTTCAATATGCAGGATGTAGAACCGGTTAACACACCTATGGTTGGACAATTCACAAAACAGTGTCCTAAATCACATGATGAGGTTGAGTACATGAGTACTAGACCTGATATTGCCCAAGTAGTGGGAGTTGTCAGCAAGTTTATGGCCAATCCAGGAAAGGAGAACTGGAAAGCAGTTCAGTGGATTCTCAGGTATCTAAGAGGGACCAGCAGTAGGTATTCATGCTATGCAGGGTCAAGCACTTCTCTACATGGGTATGTAGATTCGGATATGGCAGGTGACTTAGATGGTAGGAGAAGCACCACAGGATATGTGTTCACTGTTGGTGGAATGGTGTTTAGCTAGATTTTAGAGATGCAGAAGGTTGTTGCAGTCACAGAGGCTAGCAAGGAAATGATATGGATGACTTGGTTCATGGAAGAGTTGGGAAAGGAACAAGAGAGTTGCAGATTGTATAGTGACAGTCAAAGAGCAATTCATTTGGCAAAGGATTCAACCTTTCATTCAAGAACCAGATATATACAACTTAGGTACCACTTCATTAGACAGGTATTGGATGATGGTGAGTTGAAGCTGGAAAAAATCCATATGGATAGGAACCCTGTAGGTATGTTAACAAAGCTGGGAACAAAGGAGAAGTTGAATCTTCATTTAACTTTTGTTGGTCTTCAAGATTGAGCTTGAAGAGGGATACAAGCTAGGAAACAAAATTAGAAGATGTATAGGTATAGGTACAGGTACAGTTGCTTATCTCCAAGTGGGAGATTGTTAGGTTGTGGAGCTAAAAGCTTCACTGATGCAAATGGAGGAGTTTGTTGAGTGTTACAGTAATCGACGTCGGTCTGATCAACCAACGTCGGTCATATCCAGTTACAGAGCAACCGACATCGGTTAGGCATCGGCCGACATCAATCAGACAGGAATTGACGTTGGTCATCTCCAGACAGACAGAGACCGACGCCGATCGTCTGTGCGTTCTAGAACTGGTCTAATTTTAGACAGACAGTTTGTTTGCATGTAAAAGACTAATTTTAGTCTTGAGTATATGTTTCTAATTATTGTAATTAGGAAGTCTAATTATTATTTGTATGGGATCTATTTAAGAGACCCATGGGGCTGTATTGTAAAGGAGAGAGGGATCAAAAGGACTTGTCAAGGACAAGGACAAGGGTTCTTCCAAGTGTAAGATCAGTTGATCTATAGGTAGCAAGATCAGGGGAGATCTACATGGTAAGTAAGATCAGTTGGTTTGCAGGTGTGTGTGTGTGTGCAAGGTCAAAGGAGATCTGTGGGGTAGCAAGATCAAGGAGATCTGCAACACAATAAGGAGCAAGATCAGGGAGATCTAATTGGAGTACTTGGTGGTACTGGCAGTGTTGTTACTGACTGCTGGAGGGAACAACTCTGTGTTTGAGTTGTGGTTGTAATTGATTGTGTGAGAGAGAGAACTCTTGAGGGAGAATTACTGTACGCCTAAGAGGTGTGGGAAGAGTGATTTCTTCATTGTATTTCCTTCTGGAAGAGTGTTAATACAAGATTGTATTGTCTCTCATATTATGTGTTGTTTCTAAATTTTAGTTACATATTACTTCTGGTTTAATTCTGTGTTTAGTTACTTATACAAAGGTAATCAATTATGCTCATAAGGAGTAGGATCCTGACAATTTTTCTCATTGAGTTGTCACTTGGCACTCTCAAATCAAACATGTGTCACCTAATATTAGACTTTTAAGGCCATTTGGTAAATAAAATTAGTTATTGTTAGATCATGTCATTCAATGGTGTTGTTGATTAAACTTTTTCTCATTGAGTTGTCACTTGACACACTCGCATTGTCTAATCTATTTAAAAACATGCCATTCCCCTTTTAGGGCCTTATTTGACTCATTATTTTCCTTATAAATTACTTTTAATAAAATATATTTGCAAATTTAACATGTTTTATTTCCATTGCTTAATTATCAATTAGGAAATCATATAAGTCATATCAAAATCAAATTATAATGGTCAAGAAAGCAAACTATTTCATGAAGTTTTTCCTACATATACCAACAATACATGGTTTCTCTTCTTTTTTTTCACATTGATATTGCTCATGCTTGTATGACAAATCTTTTTTTTTCATATACCAACTATTTGATTGATTTTTAGTTTCAAGAACCCTTCATTGTCTTGCTCTAAAGTTTAATTCTTTTTTGGTTCCTTGAACCCTCTAGAATTTTGATCTAGATTTGGCCTTTACTTAGGGAAATGCCTTACAAAGTGTCTATGAGTATGAAAAATTCTACATTCAAAAGGGAGATTTTTGTAATCCAAATCTTGCAGCCATTCTTTGGATTTTAATTTGAACTTAATGGCAAAAGGTAAATGATTAGATAAGTCTATTCTTACATAAATCCTTGCATAAACTACCATAAACCCTACTCGAGTTGCTTTTACCATGCAAATATACTCACCCAATTGATTTTCCACTTGTTTGAGGTTATCCTCTTTCCATAACTTGAAAGGTAGATGATACAGATGAATCTAAATAGGTGATGAAGTCAAATCCTCTGTCTTTTTATTTAAACCCTCCTCCCAAGGCCTCATAAACAACATAACTCTTCCCATGAACCAAGGACCATTTAAAAGATATAATTTCTTTGTTTTGTAGACTAAAAAATGACTTAAAAAAAACCTTATTCAAGAAGTTTTACCTAGCAAGAAAAATTGATTTTTCAGTTCATTCCCAACCACTTTTGGATATCTCTCGCATTTGGCCAAAATTCAAAAAAATTGTAAATCAAGGCACATTCTCTCTCTCTCTCTCTCTAACCCTAATAACCAATATTTCTTTTGCTTTTGGGAAGATATATGAATATGTTAACATGGAGTTTCCCATATAATTTTATCCGTTATTCCTCCTTTCTCCATCCACTATTGCGTCTTCCTTTACTTGTGTCAAAATTGTGGGCATGCTCATTATAAGAAGCAGGGGGCTTGATCACCGGTAACATGAGAAAGCCATCATGATAGGGCAGACTACCATGCAAACTAGTGTTCCACTACCATCTACTATTCCTTCAACCTATTTCCCTCAGTAGAGCCTGAAAATCTTATGCATATTCAATTTTTACCCAGGGGCTTTGGCTGAGTGGAGGCGGAAAGGGTAAACGATGACCGCAAGGCAAAAACCCTAAAGTGAGAATCATGACAAACCAAAAATGTATGAATTAAAATTTTCTATTAGACTCTTAGACTATATCTACTATTTATTATATATAATTTATACAATAATTAATACAATATATTATTAATATATATATATATATATTATTAATATAGTAATTATTATATAATATACAATATATATATAATATTAGATTATATTAGATTATATTATATTAATATATTATAATCTATTACTACATTATATAGTTTATAAATAGTTTTAGATATATGGTGAGGTTGATGGGACCCTTGCCCATACAAAACTAGATACAACCAAAAAATGGTGCAAAAGAATGAAAACGTTCATGATCCAAACCCAAACCAACTATTCCCTAGAAGGAAAGCAAAAGAGGGGCTAGAAAAAATGGGGGACAAACCCTGAAAATGCATAACTATAAAAAATGATTGAGAATTTATAAAAACAATGCCCAAGGCCACAATAAGACAAAAGGAACTAAAATCTTAACCATTAAGAGAAGGCCCTAGTCCCACACCATCTCCAACATAACCATTGAAAACTAGTTCAGGGACATCACCAATTGAGCTCCACTGAAAGAGAAATGCAGGTGGGACAACAAAAATTAATGGTTGCTTCCACTTCAGAATCCTAACTCCTAAAATCTAATGAGCTCTCCTTGTGGTAGCACAAGTCATTCAACTGAACACCCACTGAAGTAGCCACACGAAAAAGGCTCCATAGGCGATGACACCTACCTGTGTTTGGTTGAACCAATGCCCAACTGCACACACTATGAGGCTCATTTGGAATAGGTGAGGCATTGACCCAAACTAACTAAAGTAAGAGTCAAACCCAACCACTCAGTCAAAGCCTTGTAAGTATAAAACAACACATCTAAAGAAACCTTTTGCTCATTCATGATACTTAGGGATCTTCCCAACCACCCCCATAAAGGAGGAGGGGCTAAATGAAGCTTCACTACACATTTTAACCAAAAACTTCACCGCTTTCACCCTAGAAGCTGAAGAGAAAGAATTTAGGACATGATCAAGCTAAGGTAGAGGAGTCAGGATGTCATCCAAGTTAAAAGGAGGATAACCACCCAAGCCAAGCTTTTGATAATCCCATCCCACAATGTGGAGATGATCTATAAACTCAAAGAACACATCAAAATGCTCCTCTAGGTCTTGAAAAATGCATAAGGGAATAAGGCTCCTATTTTCAAACCTTGAGAATCTCTACCAAGAAGGGGACCCCAACCTAGCCATCTCCAAAGCACGAGGAAACCCAATCCCGTATTCATGTCTCATAAATTTAAACACTACCATCCTTGTGACTTCTTTATCCCTAACAATTTAAAGTAAGTTGCTTGAAAACACATCCATAACATCAATATTCAATTTGCAATGCTCATTAGAATGAAGAAAAACCTCACCCAACATACACTAAATGGCAAAAAGAACAAGGCCCGTAGGAACCCAAAATATTACCTTCAATCTTATCTCTGAATTTTTGCCATAAAATGTCATTTATCTAGTCTTAGTTTTGACATAAAGGAGGGGTCCCATAATTACCCATTCAAACTCACTCCCCAAAGCCATTTCCATTGCATGATTTGAATGACATCATGTAATTACTCTGACTCTTTGTGAAAAAAGGAGGCCACATCAAACCAAAAAGAATAATGATTAGGAGGAAATCCATCCCAAGTGAAATAAATGCCACCTCAATTAAGCACCAAAAAATATCCAAATCCAAATCCAAGCCCCTTAGCCTTGGAAAAGACCCTTCCAAGGGCTAAACCAAAGAATTAAGCCTTGGCCAAGTGGGCTCCACATTGTCGAAGAAGAGATCCATACTTTGCATAATTTCGTAATTTGCCAAGAAATCTACTTCCTTATTTACTTCCCAAAAGTAGTTAACTACAGACCAAGATGTTAAGGAAGGGAGGATGCACCAAGTTTTATCCAGGATATATATGAGATTCCATGCTTTAGACGGCCAAGATTGAAGAGCATGGATGATCACCATATAATCTCCATCAATAACAAGATTCTTGATACCACACTAGAGAGCCAATTCAAGCCCTAAGATAACAACATGTGCCTCTAATTCATTATTAGTGCCATCCAAATGCTTCAAGGAGGTCGTACGAATCAACGAATTGATACAATCCTGAATAATACACTTAGCTCCTAAGGACCCAAGATTTCCACAAACAACACCATCAAAATTCAACTTAAAGAAGCCCGTGGGGGTGGATCCATACTGCAGACTCTTGACCTATTAATGAGGGATATAGTTTAAATTTTTTTTACTAGGTTAATGGCTTTTGACCAGGGCCATAATCGATCTGGGACACAATCAAGGGCTCAAATCCCCATTTGATATGAGTACCACAAGTACCAAATATTACCAACAACTATCGAGTCACAAATGCCCCAAGAATCGTACCTAATGCTAAGGTGGCCCAATTTCTAACAGTGGCCACAACCAATCCGAGAATCGCTTCAAAGGCCAAGAATGACCCAAATTCCAACAATGCCTCGAACTGGCTTCATATACCTTTCTAAATATTTGAACCTAGGTTGGACTTGGAACAACTAAACCACTTAACCAACTCACCCAAATCTCATTAACAGTTTACATATATTGTTATATATACTAATAATATATTATTATATACCATATATTAATTATATATTATAAATAATATATTTATTATATAAATTATAATTATAAATATTATTAAAATATATAATATATAACAACGTAATAAACATATAATTAATATTACAATTATATATCATAATATTAATAATAATAATAACTATTATTGGAATAATATTTAATTAATATATAATTACAATATAATAAGGTTATATTAATATTTATATAATTATAGAATATATATATACTATATTATTTACAATATAATTATATATACATAGTAATTAAATAATAATATAAATATAAATACTATAATATCTTATGTTTATATGGTTAGTAAATAATAATAATAATAATAATAATAATAATAATAATAATATATTATCATATTATATAGTTTTTATATATTATTAAATATGTTAATAATATTTTATTATATATTAAGTATATACTATATATAATATATTAATTATATAATACAATATTGTCAGTATTATTTTCTTATATATAATTATTATATTATAGATATAGTATAATGATATTATACCCACTTTGTTACTATCATATATGATGCGACCCCCACCACAAGTACCTCTCTGCAACTACTCCTTGTTTCATGTAAGATTGTTGACTCCTTACATAAAGAGAATAATTATCGTTGAGAGCTCATAAAAAGGTTCACAAAGTTCGTAAAGGAAGCTAGCATTACGTTCAAGGCAACATGGGTGTGTCCACCACTTTAAGTCATCATAAACAATCACAACCTAACCACCGTGAATCCAACAGAACCCAAATGTCATGGGTCCCACCATGTTCCATGTGGTAACCAAAGTCGTCTAATGTGATTACAATATTCCACACAGTGTGTATATGCCCATGTGTATGATGAGATGTGGCCACTTTGTATAAATATATTTATACTGACATCGTTCATGGTCATTGTCCCTCATCATCACCACCTAACTCACCTTGAAATCTTTCATCGTTTTCATGTTTTTTATAGCTTTGCCCTTTCCCATCACCACATTTTTCATCGTCACCTCCATTAGAAATATCAAATTATTGTTGCTTAATGTTGTGTGCACAAAAGGTGAAATTGGGTTAGTGGTCATAGATTTCGAATGAGTTAGAATTGTCGATTTACACTCTTTCACTTTACAAAACCTTACTCCACCAAAATATCAAGTAACACTCATCTCGATATATCTTATACCTTTAAGATAACTGCTAATAAATAACGTTTAATCTTTAATATAAAATTAAAAAAATCGATTATTACACTCGAATAAAAAATTTCATCCTTTAATTTAATAAAAAACAAAACAGTTCTCTCTCACAAGCTCTTCACCATTGAAGGGCATATGTTCTCCATCAGAGGGTGAGTAGTGATGCCTCCACTAAGTCCCATGGTATATTGGTATGTTGTTGTACATGATGCCCCAATAGTACTCTATTCAAAAGCTGGCATACAAAGAGTATCATCTATGTTCTTTTAATTTTTAGGTCTTCCCCTTGGCCACCACCGCCCATAATGCCCACTTTCACCCACCCTCTTCCTTAACTTGGGGGGAAAGACTCTTCTTCCCCCACATTAATTTTCCAAAAGCTAAAATAAAAAATAAATCGAATACTGTATTTATATTTGTATATGTTAAAGTATAGTACCCACCAAAAGCACTTTTTACTTGAGAGAATAGTTGACGTATTCTCCACCATCAGATCTCACGTCTATCCGATTTCCACCGTCCACAGATCCGAGCTGGAATATAGTCGTGCCTAGCCGTTGGATCATATGGAGAGGCGATCTGGACCGTCGATTCCTGTACAAGAGTGAAAATTTTACCCGTGTCCTTGATGTCGCATACTTGCTTATATGGATTTGGGGGATGATGGGAAGGAGGCCTAGGGGCAAGAAATCCGTGTACCTTGGCCTCCTCAATCTCCTCCTTCGATTCCCACAAAAAAATTCAGGCCTAGATCTACATTTTTTTCCTGTAGGTGGAGTCAAAATCTGAAACTTATTTCATTGAGTTTTATGCATATTAGTTTGTTTTCATGGATGGTCTGGGGGTATATAAATGAACAAATTCGTTGAAGGATAAGTGATCAGGTGATACAAATATATAAATGAAATTGTTTGTTATAGAGCTGATGTGGGATTATGGAATGGTTTTTGTTTTGATCAGGATTGAGGCATGAATTTGCTGTTGGGTGCTTCCTGATCTTGATATTCACACATTTTTGCTTTAGAGAGGAAGTTTAGCCAGGTGAGGAGATCGGTTTTAATATTATTGTTTTCTTTACTTGTTGAGATTTGATTCAGTGCAATGGCATGATGTATTAGATTGAGTATATCTGTATATGCTCATGATGTAATAATGCCTTTGGGTTTTGGGTTGTATCTGGTTTTACATATAGAATATGGGATGTGAAAAAAGAATGATTGGAAGTGATTATACATCTGGAATGTGGGATGTGAGAAAAAAATGGTTTTGGAAGTCATCTTATATTCTGATGTGTGGGGGCAATGGACAAATTTTTGGTTGTTAGTCATTTTGAATTTGGAAATGTTGGATGTGGGTCGTGAATAATTTTGGTAATTTGAATTTGTGTAGTGGCTAATTTTGGATTTGGGTAGGATATGAACCATATGATTCTTGGCATCTGTGATGACTATTTTTGGCTATTGCTCTAGCTTTACTCTATTTGGATTTGGGTTCCTGATTGTGAATTCTGAATACTGCCAATATTTCATGTTTGGGTCTACTAGATTAGCTTGTGAATTAAATTTTGAGCTGTCATTGGTCTCCGTATTTAGCATGTGGGATAGGGCTAGTTTTGTATTGGCATTAGGGTTGTGTCAAACCTTGCTTTAGGGCATCACATGACACTTGGTTCTGGCATGTGAATTGTGAGTAGTGCCAACTAGTTCATGTTTATGTTTGGATTTGCTTGTGGTCTAGCTTTTGGGCTGTGATTGGTATTCATATGTAGCACATGGGATGTTATATATCAACATTAGGGTTGTGTCTAGCCTTGCTTTAGGCACTGCAGTGACATTTGTTTCTGGAATTTGAATTGTGAGTAATGCCAATTAATTCATGTTTGGGTTTGTAATAGCTTGTGTGGTAGCTTTCTGGCCATGGTTGGATTTAACATTTAGCATCTGGGTTGTGGTTAGATCTGTTTATGTCATTGGGTTATGTCTAAGCATGTGTTTGGGCATTGCAGAACATTGGGTTCTGGTATGAGAGTTGTCAGTAATGCCAACTGGATCATGATTGGGTTTGGATTAGCTTGTGTGTTGGCTATTGGGCCATGATTAGTCTTCAGATTTAGCATCTAGGTTGTGATTAGTTCTGTCTATGTCATTAGTGTTGTGTTTAAACTTGGGTTTGGGTATTGCAGGGTAATGGATTCAGACCAAGGGAAGCTTTTTATTGGTGGGATATCATGGGAAACAACTGAGGATCGGCTCAAAGACTACTTCAAGGCATTTGGAGAGGTTGTGGAGGCAGTAATCATGAAGGATAGGACTACTGGGCGAGCCCGTGGTTTTGGTTTTGTGGTTTTTGCAGACCCAGGAGTTGCTGACAGAGTTGTGTTGGATAAGCATATTATTGATAGCCGAACGGTAAGTTGCCCATATAACCTTCTCATCGAGATCTCAACATCTCCTATTCAAATCTCTAACTGAAAACTCTGAAAATGTCTTAACATATTATAAACTTAAGTTGATAAAATAAAAATGCGATTGCAGATCAAACCTTCTGGCTCCCTATCAAAAGATTGAATTCTTATCATAACTCCAAATGCATTAATAGAAATTTATTACATGACAACTTTCCAATTATAATTGATCACCATTCATGAAGCTGTAATTCTTGCATAGAATCCCGGGAGATGATAGGAAGGTCTCTTTCCTGCCCTGTCTAAGTTAGAGAAATAAGTTAGTGATGCTTTATTGTGTTTAATTTACAGCCTTCTAAGGTTATGACTGGTGCAGATTTTCTTGTTTTTCAACACGTTATTAGGTGGAAGCCAAGAAAGCTGTTCCCAGAGATGATCAACAGAGCATAAGTAGGGTTAATAACAGCGGCCATGGACCACTCAATCAAGCTAGAACAAAGAAGATTTTTGTAGGTGGCTTAGCATCTACTGTTACAGAGATTGACTTCAGAAAATATTTTGAGCAATTTGGCACCATAACAGATGTTGTTGTGATGTATGATCATGGTACTCAGAGGCCTAGAGGATTTGGGTTCATTACTTTTGATTCAGAAGATGCAGTTGACAAAGTTTTGCAAAAAAATTTCCATGATCTTAATGGAAAGATGGTGGAGGTTAAGAAGGCAGTGCCGAAAGAGCTTTCTCCTAGCCCTGCTCGGACTCCTATTGGTGGATTTGGTGTAGGTGGAAATCGAGGTAACAATTTTAGTATTGGTTATGGACAGGCATATAATTCAAGTCTGGCAGGGGGCTATGGGGTTAGGATGGACAACAGATATGGCCCTAATTCTGGAGGTAGAGGTGGCTATCCTCCCTTTGCAGCTGCTGGGTATGGAATGAGTGCAGCATTTGGACCTGGAATGAACCAGGGATACAATGGTGGCAGTTTTGGTAGTAATTTCAACTATGGCACAAGCCCAGGGGGCAACTATGGAGGAGCTTCTAGTGGATATGGTGGTCCTGTTGGCTATGGTGGAAGCAATGCAGGAAATGGAGCATATGCCAATACACAGTCTGGTGGTAGAAATATGTGGAGTCAGGGAAATTTGGGTTACAGCAGTCCTGTGAGTTCGACTGGTTATGTAGGTGTAGGGAGTGGGAACATGGCTGGATATGCAGGTGGGACTAGAACTTGGGGTTCATCTACCTCTGGCTCAGGTCAGGCGGCTGGCACCAGTTCAAGCCTTGCCAGTGGAAGCTTTGGCTATGGAAGTTTTGAAAACAGTTATGGTCCAAGTGCACTCAGTGCAGGAAGCTATGCTGGACGAAGCACCGGTTATGGAGTTGGGACTGTGCCATATGGGTCAGCAACTGGGGGATATGGAGGAGCATACACTGATATGTATAGCAGTTCTGGGTATGGAGATACCACTTGGGGATCCAGGACAAATGACTCGGGAGGTGCTTTGGCAGGTTATGGACTTGGTAGTACAGTTACAGATGGTCTTTTAAATGGTTCTGCAAGTTATGTGGGAGGTTATGGAGATGCAGGCAGGCAAACACATAGAGGTAAGATTTTTCACTTGATCGAGTAATGTACTCGAGTAACATGCTTGCTCTATTGAATGGCTTAGTTTGATTATAGGATAAAGAGCAAATTTAGGTACTTAGTAGGTTTCTGCCTGATTTCTTTTTGAGACAGTTGTACCTTGGGATAGAGCTTGTATTTTTTGAAGACCATGCCATTTTTAAAATGTTGCTGACTTAATGAGATCTTCTGTACAATCATATTGATTAAGGTTTTCTGCTTGACTTTTTTGTGAGACAAATGTACCTTGGGATAGAGCTTGTGTGCTTTTGGAGGCCATGTCATTTTTTAAATTTTGCAGACTTAAGTGATCTTCTATATAAATATATTGAATAAGGTTTTCCGCTCGATTTCTTTATGAGACAATTATACCTTTGTGTAGAGCTTGTAAGTTTCTGGAAGCCATGTTATCTGTAAATTGTTGTAGACTTGAAGGGATCTATATAATCCTATTGATTAAAGCTTTCTGCCTGATTTATTTGTGAGACAATTGTACCATGGGATAGAACTTGTATGCTTCTGAAGGTCATGCCGTTTTTAAAATGTTTCAGACTTAAATGGATCTTCTGTGTTTATTATATTGATTAAGATTTTCTTCCCGATTTCTTTGTGAGACAATTGTACCTTGGGATAGAGCTTTGTATGTTTCTGAAGGCCATGTCCTTTTAAAATGTTGCAGATTCAATGAGATCTTCTATTTAATCATATCGATTTTGTTTATTTGTAATATGTTGCAGACTTAAAGAGATCCTCCATATAACCATATTGGCATTGTTCATTGTGCAGGAGTGGCAGCATAGTTTTTTCAATATAAGAAGACAGTATTGGCTCTGTATCATCTTTTGCAGCTTAGGAGCAACAGGGTCATTACTGTTGACATACGAGTTAGCAGTTGTAGGTTGGATCCATTCAAAATATGTATGACTACAAATCTACTCTCTCCTAATTCATAGGTGGAGAATTTCACAATCTGACCAGAGTTTACAATGCCTTGCAATTTCAAGGACCAACTGTGAGTGATAACCTACTTAATAATTTTAGTATTGGGGTATAGTGTTTTGCTTTATGGGTTTTGGCTGAGGCATAAAATCAGACTGCGGTGGTAGATTAGCTCTTATGAATCCATTGAATAGCTCTACCAAACATTCCACAAGTGCCTGACTAAATTGTTGGGATTTGAGTAGTTTTTTTTGTCCAATTGAGATGGTTGGACTGGGGTAATGGTTGTTAATTTGCTGTCTTTTTGGTTGATAGCCATACCATCCAATGCCTACAAATTTTCAGTGATATTACCTTTCGTGTTTGTAAGGGCAAGAAAAGGCCTAGGTAACTGAGAAAATGTATAACTTCATGTAGGCTATGTCTAGTAGGAAACAGAGATTTGTTTTTGTGGGTTGCAAAATTTAGCATCTTGAGGAGGTTTGTTGTTGTTTGTTTGTTATGGATATCAGTATGTTCTTAAATTTTCGGAGAAGCAGAATAAATGAAAAGTTTTGGCCAAATGTATCTGATCATACTTTTCATGGCAGGGAAAGCCATTTGTTTAATGATTTTTCTCTGCTTTTTCCTTTTTTTTTGGTAGACTTGTTTTGTTTAATCCCATCTAGAGACTAAATACTTCGGATGATGGAAGGAGATGAATGTATATCTCGATAATTGTAATATTCTTGTAAATTATAAAAAGGAAAGTAAATCTAACCTAGAGACTAAACACTTTGCATGATGAAAGTAGATGAATGTATATCTTGATAATTGTAATATTCTTGCAAATAATATAGAGGAAAGGAAGGAAATGTCCTTTTTAAGGTCTGCGATCCCTAGTGGCCTGTACACCTGACTCTGCTTAGCCCCCAGAGGAGTTTACAGCTCTTGAGACCACAACTTAATCCATATAAAAAGAATAAGCACATATAAAGAAGGCGGGAAAAAATAAAGTTTAACTAACCTGCCATTAATAACATACAACTGGCTATCGATGAGATGGGGGTGTGTTGGTAAAGCAATTTGGTTGTCACATGTACCAACCAGGTTCAAATCTCGGAGGTATTGGAGCCTAGTTGTGGTTGATTGGTGGTATTAGGCCAATTGTGGGCGATTGTTGGTATTACGCCGGTTGTGGTTGATTGTTGGTATTACGCCGGTTGTGGTCGATTGTTGGTATTATGTTGGTTGTGGCCGTTTCAATGGTATTCGTCGGTTGTGGCGGTATTGTTGGTATTCGTCGATTGTGGCGGTATTGTGGGGTATTGGCCAGTTATGGTCGTTGAATTGTAACCAGTGGTTGTTCCGATCAAAAGTTTTGTATCTATTTAAAAAAAATAACATACAAGTGGCTACACAAGCTTCTAATAGAATAGGAAGAATTCATTGGATGTCAATGTTAGCCACGAGATATTCCAACATCCAAGTATGATATTGGGAAGTTAAACTTATGACATTTTAGTTATAAATGCAACTTAAAAAAAATAAATTATGATTCTTAACCAAAAAGAAGAGAGCATATGAATGTATGGGTTTACTATTTCCATTTTCAATTAAAAAAACTTTATATTGGATGTTTTTTTGAGAGGGGCGGGGGGAAGAGTTGCGAGGTCAAAAACGATCCTCAAGAAGTTAAAAGATAAATTAAAAGATAAAAATTTCATAAAGGATGGCCACTTGGGGTTGAGGTTTTGAGCTTTGCTAGGGTTTTTTGTGTGTTTGGTTGTCACATTGCGATTACTCTTGGTGGGAAGCTTAATTTTTTTGTTTTTCGAAAGGGTTGTGCTTTAATTGCCTTGGCCTTGCCTTATCATCACCCTTTGGGCCGCTAATCTTTCTATTTATTGTCTTTTTTATCGGTTCATGCATGATTTGTTGTAGGAGTTTCTGACGACATTGTGGAATATAATGGCATCGAAATGAGTGCATAAATTCGTTTTGAAAGTCTTCCACAAGGTAACAATCTTACCCTTGAAAGCCTCTTTGATGATTTAGAATGGCTTGAATTGCATAAAGCTATTAGTTACTTTTGAACAATTTATTTTTGTTGCCTATTTTGTTGGTCGGGTCTTCATTGAAAACAATTTGAAATCGTGGGTTCACGATATGTGGACCACCCTCTATGGTGTTAAACTTGAGGGAGTCGAAAACATGGCCAAGGGTTTTTTTTTGGTTTATATTCAATAATGTAGACCAGTGTTGAGCCATTGTTGCTCATGGTCCCTGGGTTATTCATAACATGTTAGTCGTATTCTCTCATTGGCCCTGAGACTTTGTTGTCTTTGAACATGCCAAATTGGAAATTCTTATTTGGATTGAGTTATTTGGCCTCCCTTTGCACTTATGGAGTTTTGTGCATCAGTTGATTAAAATCCATAGGGTGTTTTATAAGGTTTGAGTGAGAAAGGTTTTATGCAGCTTGACCTCAGAAACGTGTTCATGTTCTAGTGGATATCTCAAAGGATTTCAAGGAGACCATTGATATCCAAATAGGTGACATAAGGTTCTTTATATCAATATGCCCAACACTTATTTCCACTGCTAGGACACGGATCATAAAATCTGTGAATCCCTATTGATGGCCAACTCCAAGCTAGCTCTCTCACCCAAAACCTCCCTTGAGATGAACAAGAATGCTCAAATGTCCTCAAACGGATAGACTACAGTGACTAATAAGAAGAATAATCAATAATCTTGTACATTGGACAAGGCCTTGATGTCTATGTCACAAAGCAACTAACCCCCGCCACCCAACGGGTGGCAATGCCATCCATTGTTCACACCTCACAACTGGTTATTTTTCTCTAGCTCCTCAAACCAACCAATGCTTTCCCAATAGTCACAACCCCCCCTTGAGGAGAAACAACCAAATGCAACAAACCTTCTTGTGGTGTTTACGCACAAGTTAGTTTATCGCTCGAGAGCACAATCCATCTCCACCACCCGAAGATGGCGATTATGTGCAAGATAAAGGGTGGGCTTTTCAATTAAGTGACTTCATGAAAGGTAACCATCAATCCTACTTGGCAAGCAATTTTTTTGTTTTCGTTGAGGTGGACAAGGAAACATCTATGGAAATAGAGGTTAATCAATGATTGTTTACTCTTGGAATGTACTAGGACTTACTAATATGACTAAAAAATACATTTTGTTAAATATGAAAATCATTTACTTGAGATAAGTTATGCTTTTAGAGTTTTTGCTCTCCGTCGTTAGAACAATTTGGTCGCATGCTATTTGTTAGATGTCAGAGCATGAGAATGGACATGGGGGTGTGGTAACATTAATTTCAACTCTTCGTCCAATATTGTCTCTTGGGGTTTGGACCCCACTCATGGGTTGTGTGGACCCTCTTTGACTCTAATGGCCGCTCCCTTGATATTGCCAACATCTATGCCTCCTATGGAGTTGAGAGGACAATTTTTTGGTGTTGGTTTGCTATCTCACTTCTTGATGCCAAGTGGATCATATATGGCAATTTCAATATGATTGAATCTCGAGAAGACGAGGGGTTATTCCCCATGCGGTGGTGTGTCGATGAAAGAGAGGTGTGGTTTTACATGTGCAATAAAGTCGAATGATCTGATCCTAATCACCACCATCGCCTTCCTGCCACCTCACCTTGGTTCACATGGTCCAATTTTTGGCAAGGAAGTGAAAGAGTGGTGAAAAAATTGGATCAAGCTTTGATTACAGAGTGAAATATTTTCACCTTGCCTAATAATTTTGTTTGCCCTGTGGCAGTCATCCCTGATGCTTAGCTTTCAAACATCTCCCTATCAAGTTTGAAATTGAGTGGTCAATTCCTCAAGTAAGAAACATCAATACATAATTTTATCTTAATACTACCCACCTACACCACTCCTAGACCAAGAAGCAAATTGTTAGAATTTGGGATTTGCTCCTCGGCCTTGTGGAGCCTTTGATTGTATTAAGTGGTGGGAAAATGGCATTAGTTGGATGATGGCTTTTCTTTGAATCTATAGTTGAAAAGTCGTTGCTTTCCGCCGCAAAACTCATGGCTTCACATTGTGAATTCATTTGAGTTTCATAGGAATTGGAACTTTCTCCCTTCAATGAGGATT
This sequence comes from Torreya grandis, assembly GCA_037957365.1. Taxonomy (NCBI): domain Eukaryota; kingdom Viridiplantae; phylum Streptophyta; class Pinopsida; order Cupressales; family Taxaceae; genus Torreya; species Torreya grandis. The sequence goes on along the minus strand of JARHVA010004177.1, from coordinate 1,323,560 downwards.
TGCAAAAGCAAGCTACCTTATGGCGACCCAAACTCAAGGTCGAAGAGCATTATCAAGCTCGAAGAGCTCAGATACATGCCTACATGCGTTGGTAAAAAATAAGAGACAAAGATTCGTAGGAATTATTTACTCTCTTCCATTATAAGCAAGCAGTTGATCATGTGAAATTTATCCAAGAAGTTGGTTCTCATCTCACACATCTTGATATTTTGAAATCCTTTGGCTCTCATTTTCATGATGTGTTTGTTGCTCAACCCTCCACCCTAGAACAAGATCATGCTCTTGATAGAGGCCTCCAAGTGGTTCCTTGTACGCTAACAAAGGGACAATGGGTGGCATGTGATCGACTTATCTCTATTGAGGAAATCTTGGAGGTAGTTATGCAAATGACTATTAACAAGGCCCCTGGTATTGATGGGTTTCTTTGCAAATTCTATCAGGGTTTATGGGATATAATGGGTCCAAATCTGCACAAAGTATACCTTGAAGTTGTTCAAACCCAATTTCTTGGCAAACTTATTAGTCAAGATAATGTCAAATACATTCCTAAACCTAGGGTCTTGAGCTTATACCCAGTTGGAGACTTATTACCCTTTTCAATGTCACATATAAATTTATTGTTAAAACTCTTACTCCTAGGGTTGGTATTTATTACCTCTTATTATTTGCCTTAAGCAAATTGGTTTCATTCACAATAGATATATCCTTGATAACATTATTGTTGTTTGGGAAATGATGGAATGCCCTGAAGGTCTCACTAGAAGGTTTTGTTTATCGAAATTGATTTTGAGAAACCCTATGACAAAATTGAATGGTCCTTCATTTTGGCTATGCTTCAAGCTCTAGGGTTTGGCCCTAGGTTTGTTACCACGGTTAAAAAGCTTTTCTAGGATGCAGGTACTTGCATTACCATCAATGACATTCAATCTAAGTAGTTTGGTCTATTATGATCTATACTCAATGTTGCTCTCTTGCTCCTTCATTTGACGTGTTGTTCGCTGAAGGCTTCAACTATTTGTTGGCATACTATACTTCCAAAGGGCTGGTCAAGGATATCTCACTTCCACAGTCTCACAAACAGATGGTCAGTAGGCACTTTACTGATGATTCCCTCGTCACATTGGTTGAAGAGGAGAATTCCATTTCTAATGCTATGGAATGCCTGGAGGTGTTTGTTTAGCATCTGGCTCCTCCATTCAATGGAGAAAAATCTAGTGCTACAGGGAGTCTTTATCTCCCTTGCCTTCTTGGTTGCTTTAATATAAGTTTCTTGGCATCCCTTTTGCTTTTCAAGCTACACCTTCAAATTTATGGCATTATGTGGTTCAAAGAGTTAAGAAAAAAAATAGATATTGGATCTTTAATCCACTCTCTTTAACAAAAAAATTTCAAATTTGTTCCAAGGTTTTGGCTGCCATACATGTCTACTATTCCTCTTATTGGGCTCCTCCTAACGCTACCTATGCCAAACAAGAGAAAATTTCGAGGGACTTTCTATGGGCAAACTCTGAAGGCAATAAAGGTTTTCATCGAGTTGCTTGAGATGTTTACTATAAGCCAAGATCTTTAGGAGGCCTTGGTCTTTTAGATATCAGAATCCAAGGCTATGCCATGTGTGCTAAATGAATCATCCATGCCTTAGATGGTAATGATTCTTGGAAAATTTTGCTTTAGAATTGTATCAATCAAGTCAATTCTATGTGAAAGGGAGATTGGAAGGGCATGAATCTCCAAACTCTCCTACTCACTCAGGGCTTGTCATCATTGTGGGAACTATTATTGCTAAGAGTATCTAAAATGCTTGGAAGTTTCTCAAAAGACAATAAATTTCTGATGGAGACAGGTTTAGATCTGGGCTTTCTCTCGACTTCCATTCTTTGAGGTGGTCTCCAATTCTTACTTTTCATGAGGTTCCTTTTTCTCTTGTACCTTGGATTAAAAGTCTTTGGCCTTTTTCAGAAAAGGTATCAAAGTCATCTCTGACCTATTTTGTAAGTAAACTAGAGACTGGGTGCCTTGGGATATCTTAAGGACGCTGTTCCAGTTATAGGCTAGTGATTAGGAGTCTTCACAAGATAGGTGTTCAAACATATTCTAGATGGTTTCAGATGGTGGATTGACTAGAAGTGGCTAGTTGAGACACCCTTCTATCGGTATAAATCCCAATTAGGTTATCAACTATTCTCTCCACAATGTCTTCAAGTTGATGCTCTTAATTCCAAATGGAAAGTTAATTCCTCAAAACAAATATGGAGAAGAAGATTTGAGCATGTGTGGGCCACTATCATTGAACCAAAACAAACACACTTATTTTGGTGTATTATTCACCAAGGATTCCCAATCGGTACATGTTTGGTACACCTTGGAATGACACATCCTGTTTATTCTATTTGCAACCATACTAAATCTTTAAAGCATATTTTTTGGTTGTAAGCTTGCTCAATCAATGTGACATTAGATTCACACCCTTATCCAAACCTTATGTCCATAAATATTTACCGGGAAGATGGTGATTTTAGGGGACTTAGCCATGGTTCCTACAAAATGCACACAAATTTGGCATATATTTCGTGCGAAGATTTTATTTCATTTATGAAAGAACATAAATGAAGCTACTTTTAATCATGCTATTCTTGATGAATGCTTTTCCACAGTTAACATGATTAATGTTATATCTAATGTTATGCTTCAAATTTAGGTTTAAGCCCATAAAGTTCGTTTGGAGGTGACCCACCTCCAGGCTCTGTTGGATCATTGGGGTAGAGCCCCTTGTGCTATTAGTAGAGTCCCTCTAGACTCTCATCACAATTTGTCGTCTCCATGGGATTGTGATTATGGCCATCGAGGGAGGACCTATTCCTGTAGTAGGTGCTGTAATGGCTTCCCTCGAAGACGTTTTCCATCCTTGGCTTTGGGGCCTCAATTTAGTGGTAGTGGTGGTGCTAGCCACTATAGGTGGTTTACACCTCAACAAGGGAAATTACCTCATTTGCTATTTTACCACCAACACTGATAATACTAAAGAAAAAAATAAATAAAAAGAAACGGACGATTTGTGATCCTATACTTGATTTTGTAGACCCTTCGACTAGTAGTGGCTGGGGGTGTTGGGGTGATAATCTAGTGATCCTCTTCCTCCATTTGTTGTTGCTCCCACTGCTTAGTTTTATTTGTGGTTTGCAATAACTTTTATATGACTCTGGGTCTTTGTTATTTCACAATTTTTTTGTTGAAAAGTGGTTCAAATTTTATTAAGCTTATGATGCAATATTTATAGGCTTCCGATGACGTGAATTTGGAGTGTGACTACTTCCACTCACTTTATTTGTATGATTAACTTCTATATCATATTGTTTTATCAATGTAATTCAACAAGTTTTTCAATTAAAATAAGGTGAAAAAATACTTAAAAAGAGTCATTTAAATCAGGGGCAGGTTTTATGTTTAGTGATAGATTAGAGGTGTGTTTATATGTTTGTTGCATGAGCGTGTGTGTATACATGAATGGCCCTGTTACTATTTGGGAGGTTTTGCATGGAAGATAAGGTGGTCATAATGGTACATTAAAAAATAATATTTATATTTGTAAATACCACTTAGCTCTTAGGATGGGGTTCTATGGAGGGGTTACAATTCCTATTTTTCATATGTAGGGGTTCTATAACAAGTTTTTAAAGTCATCATAGGAATAAAAAGAATCTTTACCATAAATAATGGTAAGGGTTTATTATTAGGAGGAAAGGGGTTGGAGGTACATAGGGGGATAAACCTTTGGACATCCCCACAAAACTATTTAGGTAGATTTTTGTAGACACTTAAAATTGATCCCCTATAATTTATTAGTCGTTAAATTACATTATTTTAAGATGTTTGTGTAATTGTTGATTATTGGTCCAAATTAGGCATTTTTAGCACATTTGTCTAATTTTTATGGTTCTCATACCTTCTCTCAATCCTTACCAACTCTATATTTCTCTTTGCTCTCTAATCCTATTGTCTCAAGCCCTATGTCAAGGGTGTAGGGTATGCTCTAGGGGTTTGTCAGGGGTGTAGCTTACATGTCTAGTTCCTCTTGTATGACCCCTTGTGGCTAGAGTGCACTTGCTTTCTTTGTCCCACTTTTTTTGCTTTTCTAACTTTGATGTTGGGTTGGGTGTTAATAAGATCCTAATTCAAATTCAATTTGTCTATAAATAGACAATTAATGTAGGCCATTTATCAATAAGTACAATAAACATTGTATAGAGAATTATTGAAAAATTACAAGCATTCTAGAGAGGTCAACAATCATTATAGCATTTATTATTGTTACACATAAGTAAATTTTAGAGCAATCATTAGAGGGAAAAGCACACGCCACACATCACTAGGGTTTTGTATGACACCAGAATTGTTTATAATTATACAATTTGTCAATTTTGATGTTATTATTTTCTAGGGCCCTGATAAGTAGATGACACTTAAAAACCCTAATAACCCGTAGCACATTCCCTAAAACACAATTTTTTAAAGTTTTAGATATTGTTGTCAATCTAAGATAACAAGAAGATTTATAGGTAATCAAAGTCATGTTGGAAATGTGTTGTATATTTTTCATGATTTACATTCTAATAGACTATAGAGCCATAATGGAGCTATGATTTAAATATTTGGGACCATATTGGTATGTATTTGGGTAGTTTCAGTTCATGTTTTATATAGCCCACAATTTTAGTACCCATGTTATTGTAATACCACTTTGACAATTACCTATTGATGTGCCTAATATACTCGCACATATAATAGTTAAAAAACAAAATTTTAAAGTAAATTATTGTGTTGTAAATGGTTGAGTTAATATAATAAAGGAGTTAATGTGCTAGGTTTTTTACTTGAAAGGGTTTTCCTAGGTGAAATCGTGTGTACTATGTAATTATATTTTTTATTTTGTTAGCTTAAGGATTATGCTAGTATTTATTATCTCTTTTTAGTTTATCAAGTATATTCTTTTCTTCATTTCATATAAGATCTATGTCTTAGCTTTGTGTGAAGAATTTGGGTTTCTTTAACTAGTGATAAACTATTGTTTGAGTGAGATCTCTACACTGATTTTTTCGAGTAAAAGAGAGTGACGAGAAACACACAGATAGAGATTGAAAAATATAAATATCAACATTTTGATTTGTGGAAGCTCAAGATGGAAGATATTCTCATGAACATAGATTAGTGGGTTGCTATAATGAGAATGCAACCTATGGGTATGAACGTAGAAGATTGGAAAAATATTGATAGGAAGACATATTTTAATCAGGGCATGTTTGTCACATTCATATTTTATAAATTTCTCAATGGAGAAAACTTATAAAGAACTATGGGATAATTTGGGGACTTTGTATCAGAGAAATTCTCTAATGAACAAACTGTTTCTTCGAAATAAGTCGTATTCATTGAAAATGAATGAAAATGATGCTATAGCTGAACATTTGAATGCTTTCACTACTATGGTAACTCAGTTACTTTCTATTGAAATTGTAATGGATGAAAAAGACAAGTGTATTGATTTGCTTTATTTTTTTCCCGACTCTTGAGATAATTTCGTTATAGAAATTACTACTACTACATCGACTTTAAAAAATGAAGACACAGTGGGAACCTTATTATTAGAAGAAACGAGGTGAAAATTTGCTGAGGATTATCAAACAAAGAATGTCTTGTTTGAAAGAGGTCGTTCCCAAGAAAAAACTAAAAGAAAGTCTAGACAGTCGAAGTCTAGAAGTAAATATTAGATTACAACAAAATATAAGAGAAAATGCCGTAACTGTGGTAAAATGGGACATTTTAAGAAAAAAAACTAAAATTCTAAAAAGGTTGTAAATGGTATGTGATTTGACGATTCCTAGTCTATAGAAACAAATCCCTCTAGTGAAACCTAAAGGGATTAATTCTTGGCAACTTCAAGCTCACGTGCATGTGATGGTGCACGATTTATTGACTCGGGTGCCTTTTTTCATAGTAAATCTCACAAGGAGTAGTTTTTTAAATAGGAAAAGATCAATGAAGGTGATGTCTTCTTAGAAGAAAAATTGACTCATAAGGTCATAGGTTGAGGGAGAGTCAAGTTGAGGTCTAAATATGGAAGGGTTAAAAGCCTCCCCAATGTTATGCACATTCCATGTTTGACTAAATACTTAATATTTGTAAGTAATATGAATGATGTGAATGTGTAAGTAGTATTTTCTAAAGATAGTTTCCAGATGGGTCGTAGAGTAATGGTACTAGGGAGAGGAGTCCATACAAGAATGTTATTCAAGCTTGAGGAAAACACTATAAGTGATGAATGTAATAACTCTATTGTTCTTGAGGTGAACATTATTTTAGATTAGGCTCCTACATCTCCTATAGAGAAGATAATTCTATGGCTTCAAAGGATGGGACACATTAGAGAGAAAGACTTTCAAACATTAAAATTTAATGATATGGTTGAAGGAATTTCTAATTTCCCATTAGACTTTGATTTATTTGAGCATTGGATGTTTGGTAATCAAAATTGAGTGAAGTTTCTGAGTAGTGTAAAAATATTAGAAGGGATTTTAAATTTAGGGCACAAACCAGGGTTTGCCTATTGGTGACCGACTCAAGCACATGGGGGTCTCAAAACCCATCTTCCCTGCATGACACTACCCAAAAACCCTTAAGCACTTTTTTTGGTTTTGTCCTCATGCTCAGTTTGCTTTGAGATATATCCACACCCTCTCCAATCCCTTCCAACTTCAATTATTCACTTGGAAAATGTCTCTCTTAGGGGAGTCTACCTTGCTTCCTGCAAGATATAATAGATTTTGGCAGATTTTTTGGGCTGACATTCTTTTTTAGATTTGGAAAATTAGAAATAAAACATGTTTTAATCATTAAGATATGGAAAGGAGATTTTCTATAACTAACAAAGTTGATGTGATTTCTAATGTTATCCATCTAATCTAGAGTCAACAAATAAATTTTCGCTGGAATTACATCATCTACAAATTCTCGTAGACCATTGGGGGAATGCTTTGTGTGTTGTTATCCACAAGAATCTTCATCTCCCATACCACCACTCTCCTTGGGGGCATGGGTGTGGGGGTCAGTGTCAATAATATCGCATTTGATGGTCTTGCAACCAGAGGATCCCCTCTCTTCACTTTCACTATCACTCCCCACCCCATGACATGATCGATTGGTCTAATAGAAAACATGCAATAAAATGGTGGTTGGGATCCCTTATCGGTTGATGAGGATCCCCCTGATTAAGGGGGATGGAGAAGAAATTCACTGGATAATACACCTCCTCCATCTACAACCAAGTTTGCCACTACTTAATGAGCTCCTTGTTGTTTGTGCTTTTGTTTACCTTTTTTTGGTTGATGTGCACTTGAATAAGTTTAACTTTGGTTAGTGTAGCCTTGGGTTGGGCCTTTTGTAAATTTTTTCTCTTTTTGAGACTTGTTTAGCTTGGTGTGGCTTTGATTTTTGGGTGTGAATTTTTCAGCCATCTTTTTTTATGGCTAACGTGGTATTATATATTGTTATATTAATAAAAGTGCACTTTTCAATAATTTTTTTAGGGCATAATGATGTGTTTGGACATGTGAAGGTTCCATTGCTAGAAAAATATTTGTATTATGTTCATTTTGTAGATAACTAAAGAAAAACTTGGTTTTATTTTATCAAGGCTAAATTTGAGGTTTTTGATAAATTTAAGGCTATTGTAGAAAACCAAACAAAGAAGAATATGAAGGTATTGAGGAGTGACAATGGTGGAGAATAATGCTCAAATTCTTTTGAGAAGTTCTATAAACACTGTGGAATAGAAAGGAAAAGGGCAACTCCATATACACCACAATAGAATGGAGTTGTAAAAAGAATAAATAGGAGTCTGATAGATAAGGTGAGAAACATGTTCATTGGTGTAGGATTGGAAAGTAAGTTTTAGGAAAAATTAGTCATGACTACTTGTTATTTGATAAATACATCACCCACATTAGCTCTGGTTGATAAAAATCCATAGGAAGCATGGATTGGTACAAAACCCTCTCTCAAACATCTTGGTGTTTTTAGTTGTGATGCTTAATATATTCCAAAGGAAAAAATGACCAAGTTTGACAATAAATCAGTAAAATGTATCTTTACTGCATATTTTACTGGTGTGAAGGGATAAGCTATGGAACCCTAAAATGAAGAATTTTTTTTACAGTCACAATGTTATATTCATAGAAGTAAAAAGGGTTCCAAAATAAGAAGGGAAAAAAAAAGATGAACTTAAATAGATTCAGTTTAGAGAAGATGGAGAAGAAGTGATTAAATTTGAAATAATTGCAGAAGATAAACTGGAGTGGGAGTTGTAAGAGGAAGATTCAGATGAATTTGAGGAGGAAGACCCAAAATATACATAACCAAAAACTCCAATCTTGAGAAGATTAGATCGATTGAGAAGGATACTTAATAGGTATAGTCCTCCTGATTTTTGTTCTACATTTTTTTTATCAGTTTTGTCTATTATTGATGAAGACCCCAAGGCTGTAAAGGAGGATTTTGCCTCTAAAGAATCTAAGTCTTGGAAAAAGGATATGTAGGAATAAATGGAGTCCAATAAAAAATAGACATGAGACTTGGTGAAATTACCTCCTGGAAGAAAACCTGTTGGCTGAAAATGGGTATTTAAAAAGAAGTACAATGCGGTTGGGAGTATGAAGAAGTATAAAACTTGCTTGGTAGCAAAGGGGTTCTGTCAAGTAGAGGGAATTGTTTTTGGTGAGATTTTTTCTCGTGTTGCTAAATTACATTCAATTAGAGTTATTATAGCTATTGTTTCTACTTTTCATTAATAAATAAAATAGGTGGATGTAAAGACATATTTTCCACATGGTGAGCTTGAGGATAAAATCTACAAGGCACAACCAAAAAAATTTAAGACAAAGAGAAAAAATGATTTGATGCATTAGATGAAAAAATATATGTATGGCTTGAAGCAAACACCAAGAATGTGGAACCATAAATTTGACATGTATGTGTTGGGACTTAGGCTTGGAAGAAGTAAAGCTGATCCCTGTGTTTATTTTAAACACGAACGTGAAAAAATTATTATCATAGTATTGTATGTGGATGACATGATGTTAATTGGTAATAATAAATAGATTATCAGCTAAGTCTTAATTATTAGATCAATTTGATATGAAGGTTCTTGGTGCTAGAAAATATGTATTGGGCATAGAAATTAAAAGGGCTTGGATAATATGAAATTGTGGTTAAATCAAAGGAAGTACATTGAGATAATATTGCAAAGGTTGAACATGCAATAAAGTAAGCCTATTAATACTCCATTTCATGTTGGTAAAACATTATCTATCGAATAGTGTCCTAAAATAGAAGAAGAAATTGAGGACATGTCTCTAGTCTCATATGCTAGTTTTGTCAATAGTTGATGTATGCAATGGTATCTACCATAACTGACATTGATCATGAAGTAAGAGTAGGGAGTATATTTATGTAGAATATGTGAGAGGAGCATTGGACTACGATGAAGAGGATCTTTAGGTATTTTCATGGGATGCCAGACTATGTAATCTACTATCAAGATAATCTTGGTGAAATCAAAACATTGAATCTACATGGTTCTATAGATTCAGAATGAGTTGGAGATCTTGATTGTTAAAGATCTACCTGTGGGTATGTGTTCAACTTGTTTGGTGCATTTGGAAGTTGGATGAGAAAATAACAAGCTAATGTTGAGATGTCCACCATAAAGGCCGAGTACATGGAAACTATTTAGGAAATCAAGGAAGCAATTTGACTTCAAAGGTTAATTTACACTGTTGGATTAGTTCAAAAGGATGTAAGGATAAAATTTGACTCTCAAAGTGAAATTAATCTAGAAAGGAATCCTGAGAATCACTCTAGAACTAAACACATTGATGTGCAATATCCTTTTGTAAGGGAAATAGTATAAGAGAAGAAGATACTGTTAGAAAAGGTGGACACATGTGAGAATGTTGTTGATTTGTTGACAAAAGCTATGAGTACTGAGATTTTTGGTAAAAAAAATCAATGGGCATAAATACCTTTAGCTGTTGAAGGTATGGCTATATATATCTCTAACAAAAGTGTTCAATAAGTGGGAGATTAAAGGAAATGTGTTGTATATTTTCCATGATTCACACTCTACTAGACTATAGAGTTGGAATGGAGCCATGGTTTAAAATTTTGAGACCATATTGGCATGTATCTGGGTGGTTTTAGCCCATGTTTTACATATCCCATGATTTTTGTACACATGATAATGTAATTATGATTTGATGGTTAATTATCGATGTGCATATACTCACACATACATTGCGGAAAAATTAGAACTAGTGAAGGTACACTATTGCATTGTAAGCATTTGAGTTAATACAATAAAGGAGTTATTGTGTTGGATTTTATACCTAAAAGGTTTTATCTATATGAGATCATGTGTACCATGCAATCTTGTGTGTATGCCATTTTTCAAATTCTGTTAGCTCAAAGATTTTATTAGTATTACTTATCTCATTTTAGTTTTTCAGGTATATTCCTCTCTTCAAGTCTCAGTGCAAAAAACTAAGTGAGGTTATCAAATACATGATAAGGGGAACACAATCATAAAATTATTATTTTTTATGTTACTTTTTATTTTTTAGAACTGTAGAGTATTCTTTCACATTGGTTGGTAGGCTTGGTCTGTGACAACATACAATCCCAATAGACCATGATCATTATGCCAATGGGGATGATGACACAATGGAAGAGGTCCTCCTACTAACATAATGGTTAATTGGTTGCATGATGAATATGTTTTCTTACTTAACCTTCCCCTCTCCTATGTGGCTTTATAATATTAAAAAAATGTTATTCATATGCCTTTTCAATGCATCTTGGAATTGTTTCTCAACTCTAAATTCCTCATTCATTCAAAAAATTAACCCCACATTGGTTGGTGGGATTGGTCCTTGAAAACATATAAATATAATAGACAACAATCCTTATTCCAATGGGGGCGATGACATCATGGAAGTGGCCTCAATACTAACATAATGGTTGTTTGGTTTCGAGATGAGTATGCTTTCTTGTTCAAACTTCCCCTATCCTCTTTTGTGCCATCATAATCTTGAAAAAAAATCCTATTCAAATGCCTCTAAATACATGTCTTACCACTCCAAGTCAGATATACCTCTCCAATGCATATTTGAATTTATTATACAAATCTAAAATCCCCATTCATTCAAAAAATTAACCCCAAATTGATTGGTAGGATTGGTTCAGGATAACATATAAAATTAATAGATCATGATCCTTATGACAATGGGGGTCATCCACAATAGAAGTGGCCCTTGTACTAACATACTGGTTGATTAATTTTAGGATGAGTATGTTTGATTTCTCAACCTTCCCCTCTCCTCTTCTATGGATTCATAACCCCCAAAAATTCATGTTCAACTACCTCTAAATACATTTATTACTACCCCAAGTTGGATACGCCACTTTAATGCATCTTGAAATTGCTTGTATGACTCTATAATCCTTATTCATTCATTCTTCCAACTGTCAAGTGAGTACATAATGTTCCCCTTGGATACTTCTCTATTTTCTACCAAATTTTTGGGAAAGGTCATTGTCATTTCTAGACGAACATTTCTATTGTTACATTTCAATGATTATCGCTAGATCTTGCAATATTCAAAATACACATCTAAACTTTAAATGACTGACTCTCATTAAATTTGGAATTAATTACTAAACAATCATTTTGTATTGTACATGAATTTTAATGCTTAGTTAAAAGTAACTGAATATTTATATATCAATTTAGTTTTAATCCATTTATTCATATTACAATTTTATGTTAAGCGGAAAAATATGTATAATGCGATTTTTTGAGAAAACATTCATAAATATATTTATTTATAGAATTTCAAATAATATCAATTATTAATTGAATATTTTGTGGACATCTTTTCTTACACTATTATTTATCTTAGAAAATTTGGATTTAATTTTTTAATAAATTGAATGAAAATTGGATTTACCTAGAAAATGTTTAGAATTTGATCAATGGTTAGGAGGACGGTGGTGCCTAGAATTTATGGAAAAAAGGAACAATATGTTTGTCAAGGCCTCAAAGCTCATAGATGAAATATTTCTTCTAAATTTGGAGTTTTATTTTCACTAAAATTCTGAATCTAATATTATTTTCAATAAAGTTTGAAGGTGATTTTTTTCACCAAAAAGAGAGGGATGGTAATTTGGGAGAATTGAGGTCCTGCTATGCTAGGTTTTTTTTTTTTTTCATTCTTTCCTTTGTCATACTGCCATTAACTTATCATGTATGAAATTGGTATTTTTTTGATAGATTTGATTATTTATTGCATTGCATCTACCCAATCACCACCCTTTGTGTGGTTTAGCCATTTTTAAATTATCTCCCCTTAGTTCCTACAATATTTGATGAAGGTGTTCCCGGTGGGGATGTGAAGAAAAATAGTGTCGAAGCAAGCATGGATGTTTTTCAAAAGTCTTCCATGAGATATTAATCTTATCCCCAAAAATATTCCTATTTTTTTTAGACTGTCCTAAATTAGACAAAGCATGCAATTATTTTGAGTAGTTTACTTTTGTAGCTTATTTTGTTGGTTGTGTCCCTAATGAAATCACTTTGAAATCCTGGGTTCACAATAATTTGACATCCCCTCATGGTGCTAAACTTGAGGGTGTCCAAGACACAACCAAGGCTTTTATTTTTTTGAGTTTAAATATATTGACCATTGTTGATCCATTCTTTCTCATGGGCCTTGGTTCATTTGAAAGACACTGGTCATACTTTCCCATTAAACCCAAGACTTTGTCATCTCTAAGCATGCCAAAATAAAAATCCATGTTTGGGTCAAGTTACCTAGGCTCCCCTTGCCCTTGAGGAGTTTTGCCCATAATTTGATTAAACCCTTAAGGAATTTTATAGGGTTTGAATAATAAAAATTCCATGTGGCCTGACCTCAGAACAACATCTATGTTGAAGTGGATATTTACAGTGATCTCAAGGAAATAACTGATATCCAAATTTTTGACAAGGGGCTTACTTAGTGTGTGCTTTACATTAATATTCCCAACACTTGATTCCAATATCAATCCACATATCAACAAATTGATGAATTTGCATTAATGGCCAAATCTAGGCCCGTCCCTCCTCCCAAAACATCCCAAAATAAACAAAGGTGATCAAACATCAATCAGAAACTGCGTGCGGTGGGCAAGGTCCAATCACTTTGTTCAAACCTACAAGAGGTCATTTAGAGGTCACTAAGAAATAAATATCTACCACTTATTAGGTGGTGCCACCTCGAGTCCACATGCCATAAGCTGCATCCATTTTTAAGGTTATTAAAGACAAACGATCGATATTAGACCTTCACAACCCTTTCTTGAGGTAATAGATTTGGGTGAAACTTATAAATTAATGGTGTTTGATCATAATTCAATTTACCATCGAAATCACAACCCTTCACCACATTTAGATGATGGCAAATATGTTCAAGACAAATGTCAAATTTTTTAGTTAGGTGACTTCATGAAGGGTAACCATCAATCCTACTTGGGCAATAGATCTTATGTTTTAGCCAAGGTTGATGAGGAAACCACCATGCAAAAAAATGTTAGTCAATGATTGTTTCCTCTTAGAATGTATTAATCCCTGCTTACACGACCCAAAAGTATATTGTTAGTGATACATGTCAATTTTTTTTCAGTATAAAAATTCTATATTGACATGAAGTTAATTTTTTGATTCCTCTCTCATCTCCACCATTACATGGATTTGGTCAGGTATTGTTTACTGATGTCATATCATGAGAATGGATGTGGGGTAGTTATCACTTTAGTTTCATCCTTTCTTTCACATCATGTGTTTAGTCAGAGTTGATATCCTACTAATTGGGTGGTGTGGATCCTATTTTATGTTAATGGTCATTCCCTTGATAATGCCAAAATTTATGCATCCAACGATGTTGTTTAAAGGATGATGTTTTGGTGTTGGTTTGTGGAGTCACTTCTTGATACCAACTGGATCTTATGTGGAAATTTCAATATGATTGAGCCTTGAGAAGACAAAAAGGGGTTACTTCTAATATGGTGGTGCCCCAGGGAATGAGAGGCATGGTTTTAAATGAAAAATAAACTCATGCTCTTTGACCCTAATTAACACTATTGCCTTCATGCCACCTTTCCATGGTTTACATGGTCCAATCTTCAATAAGGACATGACTAGGCTTTGAAGAGGCTGGATAGAGCTATGCTAATAAATAAAAATATCTTTTCCTTTGCCAAACTTTTTGATTGCCTTGTAGCTATCATTCTAGATGCTTTGTTTTTAGACCACCTTCCCATTAAGTTTGAGATTGAATGACTTTACCCCCATATAAGGATTACCAATTTGTAATTTTACCTTATACTGTTAGAATATTTAATGTCTAAGTGGTGTTATTATAGACCCTTAGTAAATTTTAGGTAATTAAATAATAATGATTTATTATTTATTAACACAAGTTAAAAACCTTGTGTAAATAAATAATAAAACATAAATTATTTAATACTCATCAGTTATTTAAATGTTCTTAGGATGGATGGACCCATTGGTTACAATGGTCACCTCCCTTCTTTTTTCACTATAAATAGAGTTTTACCCCTATTGTTTACATATTTGATACATTCGAACATACTCAAGTGATTAAAGAGTTTTTTGAAAACATTTGAGAGAAAGTGGGAAGTAAGAAGTGTGTATTGGGTAAATGTTTTTGTCAATTAATGAATATCACTTTGTGGGTTTTTTAACTTTTAAGGTTTTTCCACATTATTTCCTATGTCATGAGTTCATTGATCTGGATTTGTATGCTTTGTTATTCAATTTCATTCTAGATCTATCCTATGTATATACATTGCATATGCATTACTTCATGTATTCTTTCAAATACTGCTCACATGTATCACACTTGGACCAAGAAACACATTATTAAAATATGGAACATTATTCCTAGGCCTTATGGAGTTTCTAGATGGATAAAATGGTGGGAAAATTTTATTAATCAAACAATTTCATTTATTCGCATATGTGGTAGACAAGTAGATATTTTTCATTGAATGCCTATGAGGCTTCACATCATGAATTCATTTGAGTTTCACAGGACTTGGATATCTATCCTTTCAATAAGGATTTTCAAAATCAAGTTGTCATATGGAACCAAAAAATTGAAGTGGAGAAATAATATCAATCTCGGGGAGCTTAGAATTCAAGCACATATGCACTAGTTAAAATTAGAGATATAGCTTCTAAATAATTATTCGCCTTCCTCTATTCCAGGCAAACAACTGATCATGCTAAAACTATCAGATAATTTGGATCTCACCTTACACAACTTCCTAATATATTGAAAGCCTTTATTTATCACTACTATGGTGTGTTTTTTGCTCAACCTTCATCATCATAATGGGAATATGCTTTATTCAGATGCCTCCAAGTAGTACCCTAAATATTTATTGAAGCACAAAGTGTGGCTTGTGATAGAATTATATCCATTGAGTATTTATAGGAGTTTGTTATGCAAATGGTCATTGAAAAAGCTCCTTTTTATTGATGGATTTCCATATGAGTTCTATAAGGAATTATTAGATACAGTGGGTCCATATTGCATAGTCTACCTAGAAGGTATTCAAACCAACTCTCTTATAAAACTTATCAATCAAGGTAATATCAAATTCATCCTTAAATCTAGAAGTTTAGAGTTTATTAAAAATTGGCGTCCTATTACCCTTATTAATTTATCTTAAAAAATCATTACTAAATCTCTTTCTCTTAGGGTTAGGTATTTTAGACCCCCCATAATTCACATCAAGCAAACTAGATTTATTTGCAAAATATATATCCTTGAAAAAAATATTTTTATTTGGGAGGGAATGGAATGATCTAGGAAATATCAATAAAAGGTCTTTATCAAGATTGATTTCTATAAATCATAAGATATAATTGAATGGCATTTCATCTTGATTATTATTCAAGGGCATGTATTTGGTTCTAGTTTTTTCAATATTGTAAAAATGTTTTTCTAAGATGCAAGGTCTTATTCACCATCAATGGTGTCCAATATGAATAGTTTGGCATCTTTCATTCTATTCATCAAGGGTGTCCTCTAGCTCATGAGTCCCTCTGTGTTGGATATTGAGGGAATCAATTATATTTTTTTGACTATTCTTATAGAGGTCAGGTTAAAAACATTTCAATTCCCCACTCTCACAAGAAAATAGTTAATGTACTTTTTACTGATGACTCCTTTCTCCCTTTAGCTGAATAGGAGGCTTGTATTTCTAATGTCATGGATTTTTTGGATATTTTTTTAGCTTTAGGTTCTCACATTCAATGAAATAAGACCCAATGATATATACAACCTAGTTCCCCCTTACCTAATTAGATTATTCAATTTAAGTGGCTTTGGATTTAGCTAGGTAAATAATTTACATTTCTGGCTATTCCATTTGCTTATCAATCCACTCTCTCAAATTTATGGGGTTATATGATTCAAAGGGTCATAAAAAGGCCATCTTATGGATTTATAAACCTCTCTCTTTATCATGAAATTTATGATTTTTCTTTAAGGTGTTGGATGCTCACGTATACTATTCTTCTTGTCAGGCATCTTTTAAAGTTGCATATGCCAAACTTGATAGAATTATGAGGGACTAATTGTGGACCAAATCTAAAGGCACTAAAGGATTCCATTACGTTTATTAGGATATATGTTATAATCCAAGATCCATTAGAGGTCTTATTCTCCTAGTTATCAAAGTGTAAGGATATTCCTTGTGTTTAAAATGGATCATCCATGCCTTGGATGGTGATGAAACATGAAAAATTATGCGTAGGAACTATATCACAATATATAGTCATATGGGAAAAGGATTCTATAAAGGTTTAAATATTAAATTTCTCCTCATCACATAGGTCCATGTAACCATTATTGGCACATTTGTTGCTAGGAGTATTGGGAAGGCTTGGAAACTTCTCAAATGACACATACATTGGGATGGAGATGGTTTCAAGTCTGGGCTCTTTATTAATTTCCACTCTCTATGGTGGTCTCCCATTCTTACCATCCATGAGGTGACCTTTGATCTTTTACTTTGGACTAAAAGTCTCGGCTATTTAGAAAAGTCATCAGGGTCATTTTTTGTACCTTTTTAAAGATAACCAGGGGTTGGGTGCCTTAAAAAATCTTAAGGGTTTAGTGTAAACTGTAACCTAGAGACCAAGAGCCTATTTTATAAATTTAAAATTACTAGATGTACATATTAATAAGATAGGTGTTCAATATCCTTCAAGATGGTGGATTTATTGGTAGTGTCATGTTGATGCATCTTTTCACCAATACAAACCCTAGTTAGGTTATTAATTCCTCTCTCTACAACATCTTCAAGTTGATGATCTCAATGCTAAGTGGAAAGTTAACTCCACTAAGCAGGGTTGGAAGAGAAGGTTTGAATGTGTGTGGGTTTATATTACTAAGCCCAAACAAACCCACTTCATTTGGTGTATTATTCATCAAGGAATTCCATATGGCATATGTTTGGATCAAATGAGAATGGCTCATCTTGTTTATTCAGTTTACAACCACCCAAAATATCAAAAACATATTTTTTGATTTTAAAATCATGCCCAGTTGGCCTAAATTTAGATTCACACCCTCTTCAAACCTTCCCTTCAAAAATGTTTACTTAGAAGATAGGGTATTTAGGGGACTCAACCATTATTCCTATAAAATACATGAAAATTTGGCATATATTTTGAGTTGAGATCCCTTTTTAATTATGGAAAAATAAGGAATGAAGCTAATTTTTATCATGCTATTCTAGATGATTACTTTCCTATTGCTAACAAGGTTAATGTTATATGTTATGAGATCCCTTTTAAATTATGGAAAAATAAGAATGAAGCTACTTCTTGTGCTATTCTAGGTGATCACTTTCCTATTTATAAAAAGATTAATGTTATATTTAATGTTATGCTTCATTTATAGGTTCAGGATGAAAAAGTATGTCTGGAGGTGGAGCACCTCTAGAGTTTAATAGATCATTGGGGGATTGATCCTGCTTCTATTATTCAAGTCCTTCTAAACTCTCCTTGCCATCGGTCACCCCCTAAGACTGTGGTTTTAGACAACACTAAAGATTTCATTCCTGAAGTAGATGTTGCAATGGCTCACCTCAGAAACATTTTCAAACACCACCCATGAGTCCTCCCACTAGTGGTGGTGCTTGGAATTCTAGGTGGTTAGCATCATCAAAAATAAAATTCCCTCACTTGGCTCTTTTCATTTATCCCTCCAAGAAAGATACTATTGATGATAAAGATAAAGAGAAGGTAATAGATGGTTGGGATCTTGTACCTAATATGATAAACCCTCCTGTTGGAAGTGGCTTGAGTGGGGGGGGGTGTTGGGAAGATAAATTAGATGATCTTATGCCTCTTCCACCAATGTTTATTGTTGCTACTGTTGCTTATATTTTCTCTTGGTTTTGTTATTGCCTTAATATCACTCTAGCTAACTATTTATTAACCTTTTTTTTAAAAAATTTACCATGTATTAAACTAACTTATTAGTACTTCTTAGCCTTAACCAATATAACTATTTCAGAATATGATTCCATCCACTAATTTTTTAGCATTATTAAAATTTTAACATAATTTTTTTTTAATATATGGGGTAAGCTTTTCAATTTAAAAAAAAATTTCCTCTCCCTAAAAATAAAATAGTTAGTGCTAAAATACACAATCTTCTAAATGGTAGCTCTTAATTCGAAACTTAATGGTGGATTATGGTAACAATAATAATGAGTATATTAATACATAATGTAAAGCATATGTATACTAGTAGTTGCCCCAAAGGTGCAAGGAAAGCTAGAGGATCATGAAAATTACATCTAATAACTTCACTTAGAAATGTGAGAAAGAATAATTGGAGCATTTACGAAAATAAAAATTATGATTATAGTGAAAATTATATTTATTTTAGAATTAAAAATATTAAATTAAAAAAAACATTTATAATTAAATAATTTTTTTGGGTGAATTTATTACTAAAATCTACAAAATAAAATAGTACTGCATGAATGAAAACATATAAAAAGAATAAAAATACCTATAATCTTATAACATTAAAAGACATTGCTTGCCTCTACCATGTTATGGTTAGATCAAAAGTTAAAAATAGGATTACTAAAGATATACTTGTTGTCTCCAAATATTGCACCCTAGAAGAGAATGTTCAATCCTCTTCTAGACATGGGTAATGTTAGAACATTTCCAGGCATGTGGGTATGATTATAGAGGAAATGAACCTCTAGATTTAAAGGGCTAGCTCCGTGAATGTATCTCTACAAAATAATTTCTGTCTAAACTAGTTTTCTTGAAAGAAAAAGAGTTAGAGATTACAGAAAAGGAAAACCTACTCTAAGAGTGGTGATACACCAAGATTATCTTCCACATGAATATCATATTCTAGTGCACAATACAACAAAATTCACAAACCATTCCCAAGCTCTAAGGATTTCTAACACAAGTATTTCAATATAGAGGCAAGATGAATGAAATGACACAAGGCAAATGAAATGAAAGATAAATTGCACATTCCAAGAATAGTTATACACTTACATCAATTCAACACACTTGAACACACTCTATATGACCTATTAGACTAAGAAATTTTGATCAGGCATGAAGGATAAATGACAAAAGGATGGAAAATCATCACTTACTGTCACTATACGTCTCTTACACACCCAAAAAATTGTTCACAAAACTTGAAAGAAACATAATAGTACCTAATTCTTAAAGGAAAAATGTGAAATCAATCCAATAGGGCTTCACCATACACTGTGTGGTTATTTTTACACTAGCCCAAGGGTTATGTTTATTGCAGAAAGGAAGTGAGAGGAGGCCTTTGGTGCTAGAAGGAGGAATCAATCTATTAGGAGTCTCCATATTTATTTTAAATCATCTTTGTAAATGATGCTCACTTGGGCCATTTGATTGATCCATGTCACCTCAAGTGGTTACACAACTAGCTTGCTCTCTCAAAGATGCTTCCCCAATGGTGGTACTAGCAAAAACAAGATATTTTTGAGCTGAGTAATGACATCAATTAGTTATGCAAATGAGATTTCACTTGTTGTAGATTTGTCTTGATGCTAACAACTTCTCAATTGGCTTGATGAGGTGTGCAATGGTGTAGGAAAGAGTCATTTTCATTCTGTTGGCCTTGGAGAGGCATCACTTGGAGTCTATGTGTACAATCAATTATTTCTTTGATTTGCCATAAAAAAATGACTTGGATCATGACCTGATCAATGGTGAAATGAACCCTCTGATCTGCTTTGGTGGATGAAGAACATGAGCCCTTGGATCCTTGAGTGTTTGAACAAAGACCATTGATCTGCCTGAGACCCACTATTTTAAACACCAATGACTAGCTCATCACCTTGAAGTTGACATCCATATAACTATTACTCTACTGGGATCATTCCTTCAGGGCATTTTATTGGACCTTTGCTTTGGCATTTTCCCAAATAATCTTCTCGTAGACCCTTTTCTCCAAAAGAAGTAACCTTTCAAGCCCCTTCTTAAACTTGCAAGTGGACTGTTCTTTTGATAGACATACCATTCGAGACTTTGAAAAGTGCCCTTCAAAAGGCTCGAACATGCCCTTCAAGACTTTGAAAAGTGCCCTTCAAAAGTCTCAAACATGCCCTTCAATACTTTTGAACTGGACACTTTCCTGAGAAAGACCCTTTAGAATTTTTGCAAGTGTCCCTTCAGGGTTTGAAAAGTGCCCTTCAAAAGGCTCGAACATGCCCCTTTGCTTGAAAAATGTCCCTTTAGAATTTTTGAAAGTGTCCCTTCATAAGAGAAAAGTCCCTTTGACAAAATTGAAAATGTCATTTCATAAATATTGCAAAGGACACTTTCATGAGAAAAAGACCCTTCAGAAAGATTGTTTCAGACAAAATGTCGAAAACAATTCCTTTAGAAAAGTTGTAAAGTGCCCTCTGGGAAACTTGAACTAGACCAATTCTTTGAAAGAACAAACCCTTCAAAAAAGTTGAAAAGGACACTTTTCCTTTGGAAATATTGAAGATGCCTTTTAGAAAGCTTGAAATATACCCTTTGGATAAGTTGCAAAGGACACTTTTCTTTCATAAATCTTAAAATGGACCAATTCCTTTAGATTTTTTGTTTTAGACAAAAAGTATGAAACAATTCCCTTGAGACTTGGACAATAAACCTGAAGCAAAACCTTGTCGAAAGAAATAAAACTTGAGCAAAAAGATTGAAATAACACTTGCAAAAATACTAAACAAAGGCTTATGAAGAAAATAACACTTGATGCTTGCTATGGGGATAAAAAAATAAGGATGCTGCACTTAGCTAAAATGAAAGATGCAAAATTGGGTGTGAAAATTGGCTAATATTCTTAATGATTTCAATTGGAGGCATGCCTGCTATGCCTAGGATCAGTTGCCTAAATCTTTATATTGGGCATGGAGACATGCATATAGGCACCCAAAAATGACTTGAGTAGACCCTTGGCTCAAAAAATACAAGCTAGCTGATTCACATGCACAAAGGCAAAGACACACACCAAACAAAAAGAAGGAAACACACTTATGCTACAAGGAACTTAGGGAACACAACAACAAACCACAAGAAACACACACCTAAACTATTATTTACAAGATAGACTTGCAAAGACTAATAGCAAAACTTCAAATGTATCCCATTCATAGGGATAGACAATTCTTCTCCATTCATCTTGGTCAGTTGAAAGGATTTGCTTTGCTTGCACTTGCTAATGATGTAAGGGCCACTCCACAAAGTGTCAAACTTTGTATGTCTGCCTAGTTTTGCTTTTTCCTCATCCCATTTTAAGACCAAGTCACCTTTCTTGAACACTCTTGCACTTGCTCTTTGATAAAGGAAATTCTTTATAATTACTTGGTGGTGTTCATGGCCTTGTATGCATTATCTCTTACTTCTTACAGCTGCATTAACTCTATCAATCTGAATTCTATTAGAGTATTTTTAAGTAGTTCCAATTTCTGTACAAGTTCTAGAGTAGGGGGTTCTTGAGATATGGACAACCTAGCCTCTCTCCCATAAACAAGCATAAAAGGAGAATTACCAATTGATCTCTTAGGAGTAATCATGTCAGCCCATAAGGTTGTCTTCAACTTGTTGTGTCATGCTCTTTGATTGTTCTCCACTATCTTCTTGATGATCTTGATGATATTATTGTTAGTATATTCAACCAACCCATTACCTTAAGGGTAATAGTTGGATGAGGTACTCAAATAAACTCCATTCCTATTTTTCCAATCAAAAGTTTTAGCACTTATGAAATCAAGTGCATTATTAGAAATGATAACATGGAAAACTCCAAACCTTGTTATAATGCTCTCATAAAACTCCAAGATAGCATTTTCAATTACCTCCTTCAATGCAACAGCCTCTACTCACCTTGTGAAGTAGTTAGTAGAAATCAATATCAATTTGTGTCCAACACTTGATGGAAGGTTGATCACACCAATGAAATCAAGACCCCATTTCATGAAAGGTTGGTCTACTTGGATAGGATTCAATGGAAGGGCTGCAAGTTTTTATTTGCCTACAAAGAAGGCACATTGAATATGTTTTTTAGCCTAGTGGTAACAGTCCTTAAAAAGACTAGGCCAATAGTAACCAACCTTCATTTCTATTTTTAGTTATTGTCTTAGGAGAGAAATGACCTCCATCTATACCATTGTGAAACTTTTCTAGCAACATATCAAACTATCACTGTTAACACACCTTAACAACACACCATTCACATTTTTACTAAAGAGAATAGCATCTACAAGATAGTAGGGAATGGTCTACAATCTAAAATACCTCATTTGAGACTTGTTCAATCCATTGGGGCACTTACCATTTTGAAGAAAACTAATGATGCCTTGTGTCTAACTTTGAACTTGTATGTGATCAGCTGGTTGGTGTTAAACTTGGTTGATCAAGACTTCCTCCTTTGGCTCTAAGAAATTTGAAGCTAAATGCTCACATAACCCTTTTCCTCTTACCAAGTTTGTAACCTTAATATCCACATCATACTCCATCACCTTTTTAATCCACCCAGCTCTCTTTTCATTAAGGTCTTTGCTTAGGAGAAACTCTTTGGTGCTAGGATGAGAAACCATGACATGTATCTTGTTATTTGAAACCATGTGTCTAAATTTTTTCAATCCTCTTATCACTGTTAGAGCTTTTTTCTCAAAAAATGTATACTTGACCTCATAATCTTCTAATCCTTGGTTGAAGAATGTAATTGGTTGCTCTACCTTTTCATCATTATTTTGCATAAGCATAGCTGGGATTGTATCAAGGTTAATAAAGGTATAGAGTATGAAATCTTTGGAAAATTTTGGGTTCAAGAGAGTAGGAGATTTAGCAATTACTTGCTTAATTGCCTCAAAACTATTCTTACCTTCCTTTGTCCAAGCAAAAGCTTGGTTCTTCTTGAGCATGGATGTGATAGGCTTTACCAAAGTTTCAAAGCTTGGAATAAAACTCTTTAAAAAGTTTATTTTCCCCAAGAAGCTTTGAAGTCCTTGTGTTGAGGCAAAGACAAGCATATAATAACCTCAATCCTCTCGGGGTCAATAGACAAGCCTTCTTTTGAAACAATATGACCCAATAACTTACCTTCATGGACAACAAAGATGTACTTTTTTAGATTAAGAGATATTCTATACTCCCTATATTTATCAAACATCTGTCTTAGATGTTCCATATGATTAGTAGCTTCTTTCAAAAAAATAGTTATATCATCAAGGTACACAATTAAAAACTTATTGATAAAACCTTTAAAATCCATGTCCATTTCCCTTTGAAATGTATCTCCAACATTGGATAAACCAAAAGGCATATTATTATAGGCAAATATCCCCCATTTTGTAGTGAAGGCTGTCTTGAACTGATCCTCTTCATTCACTAGTATTTGATTGTAACCTGAATAACCATCAATAAGTGAGAAGCATTGAGAACTTGAAATAACTTGTAGAATTTGTTCCATAGAAGGTAGTGGATAATGATCCTTGAGAGACATCCTATTAAGGTCTCAAAAATCCACACAAAGTCTGATATCTCCATTCTTCTTTCAGACAGGTACAAGATTAGCCCCCAAGTTGAGTGTTTGATATGAAAGATAATCCTAGACTCAATAAACTTGGTCAGCTCTTTCTTCACGAGTTCCTCTATTTTAGGAATGATAGGCCTTTACTTTTGCCTGACTAGTTTAGCTTTAGGTTTTAACTCAATGGTGTGATGAACTAGACTTGGATCAAACCATTTCAAATATTTATATTCTCAAGCAAAGATATCATGGAACTCTTTGCATAATTTAATAAAAGCCTGCCTCTTAGACATATAATATACCTTACCAATTTTCAGGGGCTTGTCCTTATAAATCATGACTCTCTCATAGTTCTCTTCTTTTGTTGACAATCTCACTCTTTCTTTTTTATTTTGATCATATTAGTTTAAAACACTCTCCAAAGTAATCAACCCCTTAGGTATCTTGTTTGTCTTTAGCTAAATAACTTATTCTTCATATTGTTCATGCAGTCTCTTTTGGTTCCTTGAAGAGAATCCTGCTTCATTTTGTAAGAAGTGTGTAATGTGTTCATCACTTTTAAACACTTGACATGACACTTCATTATCTAGAATAGAAGGCTTCATAATGACCTTGATATGGAACTGATCTTTGTCCTTTCCTACTTCAATAAATACATCAAACTATGCTCTTATGGCAGCCAATCTATTAGCATGTTTATTTAAATCCCTTGGTATGGGTTGTATGTTGAGGACATCAAAGTCTTCAAGTAGGTCCCATACCCTATGCATGTAGGATTTAATCAAGGGATTCTTAGTTTTAGCTTGATTTATCACTTGGTGGATGACCAATTCACTATCCCCATAAACCTTCAAATTCTTGTTCCCTCTCTTCTTTGCCCATTGGAGGCTATAAACTAGGCCTTCATATTCTGCCACATTATAGGTGCAATTGAAGTGGAATCTATATGAATAGTAGTATTGATTATTTAATGGAGAAACTAACATAATTATAGCTTCTATACCTACTTTGCTTCTTGAGCCATCAAAAAACATTTCCCATATTCCTTCAAGTTCATGGTCTTCATTAGTGAGTGAAGGGATTGAAACATCTTTTTTATGCATACAATAAAATTCCAAATCAGTCTCTTCTATGAATGTATATGGATCAAGTCCATGCATTTTAGTGCTGTGCTTATCAAGGAATAGATCAAAAATACCTTCAAGGGGGGAGGATGCTTCACCATCCATAACACCTTCTTCTTTACTAATTAGATAATTCTAATTTGAACTTATCTCCATATATGGCTCAATATGAAACCTTGCTAAGGGCTGAGTCCTTATAGTCACCTTGGTTCCATATCTTGTTTTAAAATCTAGAAAAGACCAGTTAGTATAAAGGTATCCTCCTATCTTAGCTATGAAGTCCTTTGACAAGCAGATAGCAAAATGAGCTGGAAGGTCTACCACCACGTCTTGTAAAATGGGGAAACTTGGGAAATCATGTAAAAAGACTTTCAAACTTATGACCAATCCCACTATCTTGGTTGGAGTCCCATCAAGTTGCAACACACCTTTACTATGTGGTTCATACTTCAATCCCAACTTATCAGTCACCACCTTAGGCATGACAATGGTACTAGCTCCACTATCTACAATATAATTGTGAACCAACTTGTCTCCCACAATGAGTGTGAGATAGAAGGGTGGAGACTTTTCAGATTTGGTGGATGGATCTAAGACATGACTTGGAGAATTGGTAAGGGCTACACTATTGTGTTTTGAAGTTTGAGGGGCTACATGAATGTTTACAAGATATTCTTGTAAGAGCTCCTTTTGACCAGGCATATGCAAGACTTCCCAAAGAGATATGTTTGTCTTGGTATTCTTCAAAAAATCAACAATGTTTAGAGGGGAAGTATTCACCTTTTCTTGTATTCTTGAAGGTAGTGAGAGAGTATGAACTTGCTACATTGTAGGTTTGATAACCCTACTTTCATTTTGAATTTGTTGAGGAACATGACTTGTAGTAGGTATTGCATTAGGATTCACACTTTATGGTCTTGGAGAGGCATCACTTATAGTCACATGTAATCTTGGAACATCTCCAAGAGATATTTTTTTGGCTCTTGTGTTGGCTGTAATTGATGTGCTTTGATTCAACACATAATCATCCTTCACTTGAAAGTTCATCATACCTACACTATGGCTTCTACCTTCTCCATGAATATCCCTTTGAATGAGATTCACTTATTTTGATGTCACGTAAGGAGTAGATTCTTCTAGTGCCACCAAATCTTGGCTGTGTTCTTCACCATCATGCATAAACTGACTTTGAGGTTGTCCTCATTGGTCCAAATGCTCCTCCCCTTGGACTAGGTTAGCATGCACTGGAACAAAAACCTTCATGGAAGGAGTGGAATTAGGATTATAGGCATTGAGCTGCCGATTGAAACCTTATTGACCTTGTCCTCTTCCTTGGTAGTTGTATTGGGGTGGAACTCTATAGCCTTGTTGAGGATAATATGGAGGCTTGGGTGGAGCACTTACCTAAAATTGAGTTTTCTTGAGCTGAGCTTGTAATGATCGGATCTCCTCATCTTTGTCCATAGCATTATCCACATTCTTGGGAAAGGCTCTTGGCTTGACATTAGCATTAGGAACTTGTGCTATGCTTGGAGCTTCAATCAAATTGTGAGACAATAAAGGCATGGGAACTCTTGGAGGTATCTTTCCATCTTATATCAAGATATTCTTAGCTTCAATAGCTATCTCATATGCATTTGGTAGAGTGAATCCTCCCATTGACTGTAACATTACCATCACATCAGTACCAATATCCTTGAGATAAGTGGGAAACACAAAACTCAGAGGACGTCTTATGATAGGTGGAAACCTATGCTATGTCCTTTGAAATCTTTCTTTAAAATCTCCCATGGATTCATTAGGACCTCTCTTTATCACGTTCAACTGATAGATCAGTGAAGTATGGTCACTCTTATTCTCAAATCTACTTACCAACAATTCCTATAGACATCCCAACTTGTAATGCAACCACCTTCCAAAGTCTTATACCAGTCAAGTGCCTTAACTCTTAGAGACATGGAAAATAATCTAATGGCTATGTTGGCTTGAATGACATTATGAAAGTTACAAAAAATTGAGATGTCCCTAATATGATTAGATGGGGTAATATGACCCTCTCCATTGAAACCAAGGAGACTCTTGGTAGCATTGGGAGGAATACGGTCATATGCAAGAAGGTCAATTGGATTTTAGGTGTTAAAGGCTAGGATAGGTTGTTGCCTATCCATTTCTCTTCTTTCCTTTTGATTTCCTATCTCTTCAACTTATTATTCTTCTTCTTATTCAAAACCTCCTTGTCCAGGATCTTTAAGTAGTAGAAATGGTTCAAGGTGTTTTTCTTCAAGAAGAGCTTCAACTAAAGGGGCTTGGTCAAAAATCCTAGATGACCTAGTGAGGACCATGAAGTATAATGTGGGAAACTTGATCTAAAACTAGATATTCTCACCTTTTGGAGTCACCAAATGATGGATTAAAATATTTCTACAACCTTAGGCTTGTTAAGACCAACATTGACCTTGACATGTAAATAATTTGTCCCACCAGACATGCCATAACTGTTGTCTCCAAATCTTGCACCCTAGAAGAGAGTGTTCAATCCTCTTCCAAATTTGGGCAATATTGAAACATTTCTAAGTATATGGGTATGCTTATAGAGGAAATGAACCTCTAGATTTAAAAGGCTAGCTCCCTAAATGTATCTCTACAAAACAAATTCTATCTAAAATAGTTTTCTTGAAAGGAAAAGAGTTAGAGATTACAGAAAAGGAAAACCTACTCTAAGAGTGGTGATACACCAAGATTATCTTCTACATGAATATCATATTCTAGTGTACAATACAACAAAATGCACAAACCATTCCCAAGATCTAAGGATTTCTAACAAAAGTATTTTAGTATAGGGGTGAGATGAAATAAATGACACAAGGCAATTGAACTGAAAGGCAAATTGCACATTCCAAGAATAGTTATACACTTACAACAATTTAACATACTTGAATACACTTTATATGACCTGTTAGACTTAAGACATTTTACTCAGGCATGAAGGATAAAGGATAGAAGGATGGAAAATCATCACTTACTATCATTATACATCTCTTACACACCTAGACAATTATTTATAAAACTTGAAAGAAATAGATTGGTACCTAATGCTTAAAGGCAAAATGTGACATCTATCTAGTAGGGCTTCGCCATACATTATGTGTTTGTTTTACACTAGCCTAAGGATTGTATTTATATCAAAAATGAAGTGAGATGAGGAGGCCTTTAGTGCCAGAAGGAGGAATCAGTTTTTTAGGAGTATCCATCTTCAATTTCAACCATATTTATAAATGATTATCACTTGGGCCATTTGATTGATCTATGCCACCTCAAGTGGTTACATAACTAGCTTGCTCTCTCAAAGATGCTTCCCCAATAATTGCACTAATTAAAACAAGATATTTTTGAGCTAATTAATGGCATCAATCAGTTATGCAAGTGAGAGTTCACTTGTATATTTTTACTGATGCTAACAACTTCTCACTGGCTTGCTAAGGTGTGCAACGACATAGGGAAGAGTCACTTTCATTCTGTTGGCCTTGGAGATGTATCACTTGGAGTCTACATGTATAACTGATTATTCCTTTGATTGGCCATCAAAAAATGACTCAGATCATGACATGATCAATTTTGAAATAAAACCTTTGATCTGCTTTGGTGGATGAAGAATGTGAGCCCTTGAATCCTTGAGCATTTGAATGAAGACCATTGATCTGCCTGAGACCCACTATTTTAAATGCCAATGACTAGCTCATCACCTTAAAGTTGATGTCCATATAACCGTCACTCTACTAGGATCATTCCTTTGGGGAATTTTATCGAACCTTTACTTTGGCATTTTCCTAAAAACTCTTCCCATGGACCCTTTTCTCTGAAAGAATTAACCTTTCAGGCCCCTTCTTAAACTTGAAAGTGGACTATTATTTTGATAGACATATCCTTTGAGACTTTGAAAAGTAACCTTTGGAAGGCTCAAACATGCCCTTCAGGAATTATGAACTAGATACTTTCCCGAGAAAGACCCTTCAGATTTTTTTCAAGTGTCCCTTTGGGCTTTGAAAAGTGCCCTTTGAAAGGCTCAAACATGCCCCTTTGATTAAAAAGTGTCCCTTCAGACTTTTTAAAAGTGTTCCTTCAGAATAGAAAAGACCCTTCAGTAAAATTGAAAATGTCCCTTAAAAAATATCTCAAATGACACTTTCATGAGAAAAAGACCCTTTGAAAAGATTGTTTGAGATAAAATGCTCGAAATAATTCCTTTGAAAAAGTTATAAAGTGCTCTCCAGGAAACTTGAACTGGACCAATTCTTTGAAAGAACAAACCCTTCAAAAAGATTTCAAAAGACACTTTTACTTGGGATATATTGAAGATGCCTTTCAAAAATCTTGAAATATACCCTTCAGACAAGTTGCAAAAGACACTTTTCCTTCAAAAATCTTGAAATGTACCAATTCCTTTGAATTTTTTATTTCGAACAAAAAGTCTGAAATAATTCCCTTGAGACTTGGATAGAAAAATCAAAGAAAAACCTTGCTAAAATAAATAACACTTGAGAAAAATTACTAAAATAACACTTGTAGAAAGATTAAACAAAGGATTTCAAAGGAAATAACACTCGACACTTGCTATGGGGTTAAACAAATAAGGATGTTGCACTTAGCCAAAATGAAAGATGCAAAACTAGGTGTGAAAATTAGCTAACAATACTTTGTTGCAATAATATCCTCCATAATCACTTCCTCGTCATCCCTCTCTCATCCCAAATCACTTCCTCCTCATCCCACATCACCCCTTAATCACTCTCTCCTTGTTATTCATTGTCCCTAATCACTCCCTCATTGACCCTCATCATCCTTCATCATCTCTAATCACTCCTTCACCATCCCTAATCACTCCCTCCTCATCCCTAATAGTAACTAGTCACTCCATCATCATCCTTCACTATCCTTAATCATTTACTCATTGATCCTCACTATACCTCATCATCCTTAATCACTCCCTCATCATCCCTAATCACTCTCTGATCAACCCTTGCCATCCCTCATCATCCCTAATCACTCATTCATCATCCCTAATCACTCCATCTTCATCCCTCATAATTCTTAATCACTCCCTTATTGAACTTCACCATCCCTCATCATCTCTAATTACTCCCTCATTATCCCTAATCACTCCCTCATTAACACTTACCATTCCTCATCATCCCTAATCCCTCATTCATCATCCCTCATCATCCCTAATCACTCCCCCTCATCCCTCATAATCCCTGGTCACTCCCTCATTGACTCTCACCATCCCTCATCATCTCTAATCACTCCCTCATCATCCCTAATCACTCCCTCCTCATCCTTAATCATACCTAATCACTCCTTTGTTAAACCTCACTATCCCTCATTATCCTTTATCACTCCCTCATTGACCCTCACCATTCCCTCATTGAACTTCACCATCCCTCATCATCC
The DNA here is from genome assembly GCA_037957365.1 of Torreya grandis. NCBI lineage: Eukaryota > Viridiplantae > Streptophyta > Pinopsida > Cupressales > Taxaceae > Torreya > Torreya grandis. The sequence continues at coordinate 1,292,761 of JARHVA010004177.1, read as the reverse complement.
TTGATCACAGTTTCATCATCCCTAATTGATTCAGATGATTATCTCTAATTTAATTTGAGTCTAATTTAATTGTCTATCTCCCCATCCAATCTATATAGAATATCTATTTGTTCAACCCAACCATGCCCATCGATTTGACCATGCTTATCTATCTGAACTTGCCTACACTAATCCTAGTTGGCCCAACTAGAATGACATGGATAGGGTAGTGTTGGGGTCTATCAACTATAATATTCTATAGGGGATAGTGTTCTTGTATATCAAATGTTTAATAAAAATTTTCACCCCAATTAATCAATCACTTGGGGACATTTAGTGGACCAACATTCAGTCTTACTTGTCCCTAGGGTAGTAAAGTCCAACCAGGGATAAGGTGTTTTATCTTTACCCTCCTCAACATCTCACCCTTTGGATGGAATTACTTCTAAAATTGTGTGTTCTTTTATATGGTATTGAACTTTTTAGGTAGGAGATGCTTTATTTTCCAATGAGTATAAGCAATGACAAAAAAGTATGAAAGGGAAAACTAAGGTCTATACACAATAATCCCTCAAAAGTATTGACAGTTTTCTAATTTAAAGGGTGAAAGAGTGATTTAATTATGATGCAGTATATTAAATAAAATAATATATGTTATATTAATATAGTCTATATTATAATCAACCAAAATAAATAGTATATATTTTATACAATAATTAATAAAATTTTGTGTTAAATATTAAATATTTATACAAAATATATATATTTATATATAATATTTTATAAATTAATAAATAATATTATATATACTATTAATATATTTATATTATTAATATTATTATATTATATATTATATGTTAACAAGTAATCAAAACTTTAAAAATAAGCACCAAAACTCCTTTTAAATGCAATTTATCCCCTACATAATTTCTTTTATTTAAATTTTTTTCCATATTTTCTTATCATGGTAAGAATTTGAGCATCATAAATATTAATTACCTAATAACCAAGCCATTAAACTCGCTCTGTAGTTTTTGTCCCTACTCCCCAGTTCATATATTTTCCATAATAGAGCATACTCAAAGCAAAATCTCTGGACAACTCAAGCCAACCTCAGGTTGAACCACATCATCTAAGAATGATTTAATATACACTATGCAAGATTATTCTCTCCATGGCCTCCCTAGATATGTTACAAATAAGTTATGTACTGGACCCAGATTGGGCACTACAGTAAGGGTGAAATTTTGAATATAAATACATGTATTTTGATTTGGATCACTTCTGCCTTGAGCTGTGAATATATTATTTTGGTTTTCTAGGGTTTTAAGTGAGAATATTATAGTTTAGAAACATAGCTACAACATTTCCAAAGATGAAATCTATGGTACCATAAATGTCACATTTATTATAAAATTGACAAAAATAGTTGTCTTGGTAGCCCTTGAAACTACAATGATAGAACGCTGATAGATTGAAACATACTTTGAGAGCAACTGCGTGATGTTTCTCCACCATTGTCATATTCTTGAATGTGATATCTCACCCATGGAGTCAGTGCTAGAATTCACATTGTTAGCTTGTGAAAATATTGAAAGCAATACACTATAAAAATATAAATCCACTCTACATACCAATTTTCAAACAACCACCTCAAATTTCTACATACCAGCTGTCAACCAAATATTCTCCATTTTTGTCTATGGGATCCTTTAGAAGTTTAACACCAACTTAGGAGAAGCATTCCATGGCTTAAAATTATTGGTGTTAGTTGGGGCTGTATCCTCTTAGCAAGTTATAAAACCTTAAAGTCATTATCACAAATCAAGTTACCAACGGTAACTACACATGAAAAAGCTAGTTTACTCCATAATATTGTCTTATGTCTTCATTAACATCAGTGAAGGAATCTTGGCACTCATTGTCCTCTACATCCAACAAGCCACATGTATCTAGGCACCATCACTATGAATGGCACAAATAAGAGCTGAGATCATCGCTCAAGGAGTGAGGAGCAGTGGACTCACCATCACCTGAAGTTTCCAAGAAGGGATTCACTAGTGTACCCTCCACCATAACATATTCTTTTTTCCTATCTCTACTTTATACACCAGTGTACTAAACCAGTCCACACTTTAAAGTCGATAAACCATACACATTTGTACATTTGTTAGGGGTTCTGATACAAATAGGGGTTGAGATTATCTAGGGTTGCATCAAAATTAATTCCCATCCTCGCTCTTTCAGTTTGGCTTGAATATCCATTGAGTTGTCGATCTCATGCAGATCTAACTACTTTGTATATAATATTTATTTTAATTGAAATTAATTTAATTTTTATCTAAAAATTTAGTGAAAATATATTTATCCTTACTAAATCAAAATAATAAATAATAAATAATAAATAATAAATAATAAATATAATTAAAATTAACATTTAATAAATATAAATGAAAAATAATAAAAAATACTATACTTCCTTAATATGAATAATAATATTATTAATTTATATATAAATTTATTTTAATTAAAATTAATTTGATATTAATACATTGTACTTTCATTTTAATACGCAACCCAATAAAAGTAGATTACTTAGTAAACACTGAGATTTGAACTCGTGATTTTATAAAGACCAAAAAAAACTTTATAAATGCAAATAAACTTACTTCTACATCTTCTAGAGATCCACGTGATTCAATGCCATGACCACCCAAGAAATTAATGGCTTGGGAATAAATATCAATGTTGTAATTCAAGGGGATGTTCATCTTCCATAGACCGGATATTTGGTCCATGATCCTCAGATATCCAAGTGAGATAAAAACAACAAATTATTCATAATTTATTTTAAAACAATGCAGTGTTGTTATAAAAAAATGCAAGATAAAGATTTGACCTCATTTTCTTTACTGTAGATTAAAACTATGTGGCTATTAACTGGTTTCATGACTTTTTCCAATAAAAATTAAGCATCTTGAAACCCTAAGCCACAAAAAATAATGAATTTATTTTTCATACAGATCAAAAATAATTCTAGTGGATAAATTTACCAACTCTCATTTCCATACAAATCCAGAGTAACTTCATCCTCTTCCTTTACATAAGGATCTTTACTAATTAGTTCACTAAAAATTTAAATTATTTCTTCTGCAAAAGTTTTTGAAACAAAAAGATTCTTTTCAAACTTGACCTCTGTGAGACACAATTTTCTAACATAATTTTTTTATATCAAATATATTTGATATTTTCTAAAAATTATTTCTTATATCAAAATTCACATTCTTTTGTCAAATATATTTGAATGCTTAAGCCTACTGGTGTTAAATGTATAAATAAAAGCATTACCATGATATGGGACACTTATGGGGTTCTAGTGAGAAGGGTTTTATGAATGAATTTCTAGCGTCAGAGACATCCACTGGTTTGTCAAATTCAATAACAACATGAAATCAAAGGCCAAATTAATAAGTGTTAATAATTTATCCCATTGAACTCATTTCAAGTTTTATTCCTAGCTCATTCTCATTTTGCATGGAGATTGAAATCAATTGTATGGGCCAATTCCTCATAATATCGGGTTGATTGGAGGAGGGGAATATAAAGACTTTGCCCAACATATAAAAATGAGAATTCAATGGCTATGAACTATAACTAAGGTGAAGAATGAAAAATAAGTGGAGCTAACATCATATGATGGGCCTAATGTAAATCATATAAACAATGGTCTTAAACTGAATATTCTCCTAATTTATCTCTTGTGAGATGAATCTACAGAGGTTCCCCCACTGTTTAAGCCTATGGATTAATAAGACTTTGGCTTAATTAACATTTTCAAACTCAAAATTGATGAGGCTTTAATAATGAATCCACATGTCTTTTATGTTAGAGGTATAATAAATAATCATTAGGGTGATTTAGTTAAAATTTTTTACAACAAATATTCTCCCAACCATAAATAATATTGCTGAGCACTATTCCTTATTAAAGGATTAAAAGTGGCTAGGTACTAGAATATTTTACATGTTGAAGCTAAAGGTGTTTATAAAATCATCATAAACAATGTGAATAAAAAGGGTTTGTTAACAAGAGAATCCAAAGTCTTATTGAGGAGGCTAATAAGCTTTTTGAAAACTTTGAAGTTATTTCTTTTAGACACTCCTTAAGAGAAATAAATCTTCCAAGAAAATATTTAGTTAATATGGGATAAACATATTAAATTATGGGAATGTTTTATTATTTTTGGGAAAACTAGTGTTTAGTTCTTAAATAATAAGGGGTATAAAGTAAGGGGAAGATCTAATTTAATATGGTAAAATATAGATTTTTATCAAGTAAATTACATGAGGAAGAAAAGTAAACTTATCTAAAAACAAACTGAAATGAATGATTCAGGAGTTGGAAATTGAGATGCAGGACTGGGACACTATCTAGAATCTAGATCTAGCTTTCATTTTGTTATTGGACATGAGCGCCAAAAGTGGACAGTAGTGGCACCAGTGCTATATTCTATCTTTGCTGGTGTTGTCCTAAGGATCTAAGATTTTTAGGTTTTATTTGCTTGGTCAGTGTGAGCTTGTGTTAGAGGCTATAAATCAACAAAACTTACTGTAGGTCTATTTTAATCTTTAAAACCCTATATTCATCTACACACATGCAAACAATAAATGCATCAAAATTAAAAGGGGGGAAAACTGGGTTAGGGGAAGAATGATCACACGATCTAGAACCCTACTGTCTTAATTACTGCCTATATTAACCCTCAAGCTAGGGTATCAGATCAAATGTAGTTATCCCTTAGGGAACATATATAATCAATGTGAATGATAGATGCAAGAATGACTTTCACCTAGGCCCTTGATCAAAGATGCAAGTCTATGTGTGATGTAGAATGTTTAGCTATACTATTGATTGATTTTTATTATGTCTAATGTCTCAAAGTAGTACGTGCTAGATATAAAATGCCTTGTGAATTCCTTTATATAGGAGACTCATTATTTTGAATTTGGTAGCTTTATTTGCATTTGGTAGACATGGGAAGACTTAGGGATGAAGCTAAGAAATGGGATAAGATTCATTAAGCAAAGGAAAATGACCATTGAAACTCAAAATGACCCTAAATAAGAGTGCTACAAATGGACACTAGTGGCATTGGCATTATAGTCCAACCCCAGTGCTCCTGTCTTATAGTGATAGGACTTGGGGGGATGGAAAGAGGAAAAAAAATTGACCTGGCTGAGGTGGAATGAATATTTGAAAGGTTTAAAAATACTGAGAATAGGCAAAAAGGTGATTTAAGCATAGAACAAAACCAAAATTAATAAAACAAAGGACATGACCAAATGTGAACAAAGCTCATATTCTCCAGTCGGAGTCTCCTATGAAAGGACTATGAAAAGACATGATATATGTGGTTGCTTGACCAATTTATGGTGTATAAATTTTCTCCCTTTTAATTTAGTGATGCAATGAAATGAAGTATTAGAGTAAAAGAAAGAAAAGAAAATGTGTACCTAAACCTACCTGCATGGAGATAAGTGTGCTAAAAAAGGGTCCAACTCACTTCCTAGCTAGGGAAGCAGATGGAGAGCTAAATAATGCCTAGATAAAGAAATAATACTTGAAATGGATGCCCCTTATACTAAATCTAAAAGTGGAATTTGGATAACATGGAGAAGAGTAATGCTTACCCCCTGTGCTGAATCTGGCTAGAAATGAGAAATGCTCAAACGCCCAAAACCAATGTCTGTCCTCTGTCCCACATAAACTCATGTAATATGGAATATAAAAAATCTATATACTATGTAGAGAAAAATCTATCATGCCCACACTCTAAATATCTGAACTAGAACTAAAAAATGTTCAAAGGCCCAAAACCAATGTCTATCCTCTATCCCACACAAACTCATGTAGTTTGGGATGTGAAGAATCTATATACTATGAAGAGCATAATATGTCATGCCCCCACTCTAAATATCTAAATTAGAATTAAGAAGTACTCAGAGGCCCAAAACTAATGTTTGTCCTCTATCCCGCATAAACTCATGTAGTCTGGGTCTGGGTAATGCTATGGACCAATCACTGCAGATGATCATATGGTCTAGTCTATTGACAACTTAGGTATAGTTGGGTGTAATTTGAAACTCTGATAAATGTGCAAGAAGAGAATGACATGTCTTGCTATTTCAATCTATATAATCTTGGATGATGAAGAATATGAACATCTGTGCTATGCCCCAAAATTTGGTATGTGAATGATGCATATATAGAGTCTGGTAATCTGTATAACCACATATGATATGAGCTATCATGCCATGTCCCATGTGCAAAAAATGGAGATGAAAATAATGTGCTTTAAACTATGCCTATAATATGTTATTTGGTCCTAGAACTGTGTCATGTTGCATGAAGCTATATATATGAGACATGTAGTAATGTACATGCCCCCAAATCTAGTATCTAGTTTGAATCTATATCAAAGTCATTATGAATCCATATAATCTGAACCACTATATATTTGACTAACTTGTGTATCTATAAATTAAAGGTATGTCCCTTTGAATGTCTTGAGTAATGCTAAATGACCTATGTAGTCTAAATTAATATATATCTTGACCGATCTAAGTTGAATCTGATAATTTGAATACTGGAGGTGTATGAACCATGGTGTATCCATCTATAAGAGTGGAGAGGCATGATGGATAAATGTAGGAATATGAATAGTAGGAATGATGCCCCCCTTTTGGGGAAAGGGATGAGATCTGTGATAGAGGAGGTTGAGCCAAAAGTGATGACTAGTGATGTAATGATGTAAGTAAGGTTGGCATAGTTTTAATTTTTTTAGAAGTTGTTTGATTGAAAAGACTGAGTTTTTTGAGTTTCTGAGTTGTTAATTGGTTAGGTTGAATTGTTTGATAGTTGAATGAGTTGTTGATTAGTTAGGTTGAATTTTTTGATAGTTGAATGAGTCTTTGATTAGTTAGGACCAAATTGTATGTCTAGGTAAAAAATTGGTATAAAGATGTGTGTTCCATAATAGGCAGATGATGTACTAAGAGATTCAGGCTTGTGTGATATCAAAGGTATCATTGTTATGATTTCATGGAACAAAATGGTTTGTAAAATGGAGCTATGTGGTTAAAGTTATAGGCAAAATAATATTTTGCTTTGAATGAGAAAGTTGTTTGATATAGGAAAGTTGGATTGATTCTTAATTCATTTGTGCATTGAGTAGTTTGAGATTTTGGAGGTCTAGAGTAGGAGATATGCTAAAGAGATGAACACTTGCCATGGCCCAGTTTGAGCAGTTGGTAGCCTAGGTTGAGGATGGTGGGGAGATTACCTTAGTAAGTAGCTAAAATGCATGATTTTTGCCTATTTGGAAGGCTATTTTAGATGTTTTGGAGCTGCTTTAAGAGTCTAGGAAAATTTTCAACTAGTTTTGCACTCTTATCCTTGTTCTAGCACTGTTGTCTAGGATTCAATGCTATTGTTTAGTACCCAACACTATTGTCTTAGAGGCTAGATTTTTTGGGATACTACTTGGTTTAGTTGTTATATTTTTGCTTGGCTATTGATTTGGCATGGTGAACTGATGTATATGTTATTTTTTGGTGTTTTTACAAGGTTAGGTACATATGAGGGAGTTATATAGAGGCCAAGTGATGGAGACACTAAGATTGTTACCTTTGTTAGCTAATGAGAGAGTTGTGATAGACAGGGTAGGGATGGGTCATGTGTGTGACCTAGGCACTATGTAGTGGGATAGATATCTGATTAATGCCTTATGTGAGAGGTGGAATGTAGACGCATGTATGTTCTAGATTCCTACTGGAGAGATTATGATTACTCTGGAGGATGTGTACTATATTTTTCATTTACCAATTAGTGGATGATGGGTGACATTGTAGAATGACATAGGTGTGGATGCTATTGATAATACATCCTTGTACTTTACTGGTATGCCTTCAGGCATACATAGGAGATGTAGTGATCGTGATGTATTATTGTCAGTTATTATGTAGTCGAGTGTCCCACATTTGTGGAAGTGGTTGGTCATGTTTTTGGCTTCATTTGTTGCTATAGATGGGAGTGGGGTGTTGATTGCATACATGATGCATAATATCATGCACAATGTAGAGGTGTATGGCATAATGTTATCATGGGGTAGGACTATGCTTGACCACTTATACAAAGATCTGTATTGGTTTACTTAAGAGACATTCAGTGGTGATGTGAGTGTGGCTACTTTATTGTATCATTGGGCTTATGATCATATAGATTTTGTGTGATCAATAAGATTATCGAGGGAGAGGTAGGCACCTCTATAGCCATTTGGAAAGTGGTGGACAAGTATGTTTGATATCTAATATCCTAAGATAGATCACTATAGATGATTTTTAGATATATTGATGGCTCAAGATATCATATAGAGGCCCTATAGAGGATACCCTAGGTGGCCTGATGCTGGAGTACAATTACGGTATATGAGGGTTAGTTATTGGCTACATGACCACTAAGTTTGAGTGTATGATCACTTTCAATATGAGTGGGTGACTAGATATTTTGGGGTACCATAAGATGTGCCCCCTATAACATGGGTGTGGGTGAGGAGTACATGGGCACCAGTGAGTGTAGGGGCTCATGGGAGACCTATATAGGCTGAGTTAGCACCATTACCTTTAGATGTGTGAGACGTGGCTTTAGAGACTCCTGATGTAAATGATGTTGGATGTATAGAGGCATATACCACATGATGGATGAGACATCAATGGGATTTGTTATATCTTGTTGGTGGAGGGGATGCCCTTGAGTATGAGGATCCTACTCTGATCTAAATGATGGGAGGTAAGCATTGATTATATTTGAATTATGTACAAGTTTTTACTTTAGTTCAATTTGATTTGAAAGTGTAAATCTAATGTAGTGTTGTACTTTGTGTGCAGGTGGAGGTGCTCAGGATGAAGCACAAGTTGGGGACAGAAGTGGAGATGATGGGTTCTAGGAGACCATCATTGAGTTGACACTCCAAGAGCTCACATGACATGTTCTTGATAATGTAGTGAAAGAGGGTTTAATAGAGAAAGTGATAATTACATATTTCATTTATGCTCATTTGTTTGATAGGGATGCTATAACAACAATTGTATATGTTAGAGTAGTGGGAAAGAGAGATGAGCTGAGGGTTGAGATAGATAGGCACATGATGCCTCCACTTGATTATGGATTGGTGAGTATGAGGATTATGGATGAGTACATGGAGCTTTAGAGGTGGTATGCAGATTTATGCAAGCAACATGGTTAGTTTTTGGAGTGATATAGTCATTGTAAGAGGCATTCAAGATCTCAAGGAAGTGTGAGGTCATTGAGTGCTAGGCTAGACTATGGGACTGGTACTGGAGGAGAGAGAGAGACTGAGAGTGAGGGCATGATGCCCATTCATGATTGATTATATTTGATATAGTGTATATGTATTTGAAATTTTTGTTATATATATATATATATATATTGATGTTGGTTTGATTTTGGTTCAAGCATGTTGTGTTATGGATTTGAAATATATATTTTATATTCATTGTATATGGTTGTTTTAGAAGTAGTTGATTTGGTATTTGATGTTGAGGCTGCATATGTGTTTGATAAAATAGTACTTGGAATATGATTTGATTGTTGTTGATATGTTTAGGTGTGATTTTAGGTTTTTGATTTTGAATTGTATGTAAGTAAAGAACTTTATTTGGTTTGTCATTAAATGTGGGAAAAAAATTTGCTAGTTTTGCAATTGGGAAATCATTGAGATAAATTGATCTGGTTTGAGATTGGTAAATTTTTTGGATAAGTTGAGTTAGTTTGAGATTGGTAAATTATTTGGATAAGTTAAATTGGTTTAATGTTTGTAAAATAGGATTTGGTAAGATTTGGATTTTTGATAAGCTATTTTTTGGCTATAAATAGTTATTGAGAATTATAAATGTTAGTTGTTAGTATGTGGGGATGTAAGATAACACGGTGTGCATATTAATTCCCCTAGAGTGGATCAATAATACAAAGGCTAGCTTGACCTTTGGCTCCATCATTTTCCTGCTAAGTGAAGCTTATGAACTAAAAATCCATATGACCATGTGTCATATCACTTTGTGCTATATTACTATCTGAATATTATTAGACAACTGAATAAGTGCCCATACTTCTCATGCTGTGTAAGAATATGCTCTATATCTGATACTGTCTACTATATACTAACTATAACTATGCATAGAGACTATAAAATATAATTTGATTGGACATGTAATGGGAATTGTGTACTATGAATAAGGCTCATCTGTTCATAATTATATACCCTATGGCCTCTACTATGATGTGTATGACTGAGCCATAGATCGAGATGGAACTAAAACCTGTGATGCAGGCTCATTTAATCTCAATTGTAGTGGATTATTGTGTGAGATAAGACCCAAATAATATGGTCATAGTGAATATTTCTCCTAAGTAGTACTCTATGATGTGGGTTAATTTAATATTAGCTATAGTAGATTACTACGCAAGACAATACCCAAAAAATTTGGTTGTAGTGAATATTTCTCATGAGTAGTAATCAACTACGATGCCTATGACTCTGTTGGATATGTGTATGGAACTTCACTATGTACTCCTTGGACTATAGTGCTATATGTAGGCTGCTCTCACTGAATTAGTTTTTAAACCTTATGAAAAGGTGGAATATGAGATCTACTATGAGGCTCTATATTAGAACCTAAATTTTTCTCATGATGAGTGATCGGTGATTCCTGTGAAGGAATGTCCCGAGATGACTCAACCATGAATGAATGAGGTATATGGCTCCATGATGAAGGAGATCTCAGTGCCCCTTGTGTGAGTGCTATGATGCCATTATCATCACATCTATTAATACATTCTCTAAGTCCATAACAATTATTATCTTTATGTCCATGGATACGATGATAGTTACAAAAGGGTTAATGAGGTTGTTTCTATAGGAGATGTGGATCTTGTTGATGAGTAGAAGGTAATGTGATTAACCTCCTATCTAATAGTGATGATAATATGATAGATGGGTTATCTTTCTGTAGATCAAATTGTAATGGTGCCTTGATGTTGTTATTTTTAGTGCATACTATATGTTATACTCTAGAGATTAGCTCTCTATTCTTAACTAGTTGCTTTTCTGGTTATGGTTTCCTATCTTGTTTAGGAAATGGTGGATGCTGTGTGATAGGAGCTATGGATGTAGATATTGATATGCAATCTAGAGTAATTTGATCAACTGAATTTGCCTCAATCAATCCCAATTTATTTTCCAAAGTTAGAACTGTATAGCATAAGTGCCTAAAATAAGACTATATTTGATATAGTACATGCTTGAGGAGAGGTTGATGAAGCCCCTTAATAAAGATATGCTGAATATCTAAATCTACTAGTTTATATATCAATATTAACATGTGATTCTTGAATTTTAAGATATAATCACTGATTGGCTTTGAAGTATTCTGATGTAAAGTTGTAAGTTTCTCATATGTGACATGAGGGCCCATGTTTGCTAGGTAATATCTGATAAATTCCTCCTCTAAGCCATCATATGTGTGCAAGGAGCCAATAGGGAGTAGATGAAAGAACCAATTCTATACTTCCCCCACTAATGTCTACTGGAATAATTTTAGTAGAATCAAAGGACTCGCATGAGATGGCAAAGCCTTTTGAAAGGCTTGAAGGTGTACAAATGGATCTCTAGTTCCATCAAAGTGAGGCAATGATGGTATTTGGAAATGATTAGGCAATGAAGATTTTATGAATGTATTCAAAATTGGATTACCATGTATATTATTGGCATCCATTCAAGACTTATAATCCTTGTTTTCCAAGGTAAGGAGATGTACTTTCTATTGTAATTCACCAACTGCATGCATTAAAGAGATAATTTACTAGGATGGTACATTAGGATCTTGAAGTGGTTCATTTAATCATTGGATTTGATTGTTAATTTTAGCCATGGGAATGCTACATTTATAAATTGGATCATAAAGATGGGGTGCACTCACTTGAAACTTGGGATTAATGGTAACTTGGTCCTTACTAGAGGGATGTGGGCTACCATTCTCTTTAGGTGAAGATTGAGAACTGGGTTCTACTGTAGTGAGGGGTGGCTTGGGAGATTCATTGGTATCTTTATGTTTTAGTGTATCACATTTTAATTGAGTAGAAGATGTGCTATTAGCATGAACATGTGCATTATTTGAAATAGAATCATGCATAGAATTAGAAACAAAATTTGGTAGTGCATTATATTTGAGATGAGTGAGAAAAGAGTTAGAAACATGAGATGCATATTCTTCTTCACTATGTGCATAGTAATAATCATTGTTCCATGCATTGTCATCATTAGAATATTGTTCATAATCACTCTCATTTTCATATTCATTTTCATGTTCACTATCATACTCGTTATCACTTTCAGTGTAACTAGGGAGAGGTGTAAGAGAAGAGTTTAATTCTTTTCTAATATGCAATAAAGTATCATTTGAAATTGGAATATCATGTGCATCTATTTTATCCTTGGATGGAGTACTTGCATTATTTTCATGAGAAGTAAGAGAAAGTTATTTATCATTTAGATATTCTTTGGACATAGTAGAGTTAGGAACATGAGATGTATCATTTGAACTATGCATTGGCAATTTGATTATATTGTGTTTATATTGTTGTAATTTGAACATTGAAGTAGTAAAAGAGAGAGAGAGATTAGGTTCACATGGAATCAAATTATCACCAATAAGAGGTTCACTTGGAAGTGCATGACTAATTTGTTCATTTGGTGTATTGCGCATATGAGAATGAGGTGAAAAGTATCTTTCCCATTTATCAAAATTATTTTATTTAGAAGAAGGAATAAAAGAGATAGGTTTGAGAGAAGAATATGCATCTATTTGTGCTTCACTATCAATTTCACGTATATCATCATATTCCTCATTACAATAATAGTAGTTATTTTCATTGTAAATGAAATCATTTTCCACATTTTTAGTTAATGTGAAATTTTGTAAATTTGTCCATTCATTGTCATAATTATGAGAGAATTTTAAAAAATTATCTATGGGATGAGAGGGAAGAAGTGCCTTAGTGGTCATTTTATTTCTTTCACCAAAGAGAATATTGAAAAGTACTATTAAGAAAATAAATGCAAAAATTACTATGAACATAGAGATTTTGAAAATATTTTTGGCAATTTAAACAATGTGCAAAAATTCTAGAATACTTTCCTAAATATTGTAAGGGAGGAAAACTTGGGGTTTGAGGACCTAGTTTGAAAATCTAGGGTTTTGAGTTAGGATTTTAATTTTTTTGAAAATTATGCTAATAATTTAAATTCTAAAAATAGTTTTGAATAGAATAAATGCACACAAATTTATAGAAAAAATTATAAATTTGAAATTAAATTTTTGTATAAAATTAGAAGAAAAAACCCTCAGGGTACCTAGGGTTTTAGATTTGTTCAAAGTAAGTCAGGTTCACCAAATATTTTATTATTTTTGTGAAAAATAGTGTTTAGTCCCTAAATAATAAGGGGTATAAAGTATGGGGAAGATCTAATTTAATATGGTGTAATATAGATTTTTATCAAGTAAATTACATGAGGAAGAAAAGTAAACTTATTTGAAAATGGATTGAAACAAATGATTCAAGAGTTAGAAATTGAGATGCAAGACTAGGACATTGTCTGGAATCTAGATCTAGCCTTCATTTTTTGATTGGACAAGAGCACCAAAATTGGATAGTAGTGGCACCAGTGCTATATTCCACGTTGTTTAGTATTATCCTAAGGATCTAATATTTTTAGGTTTTGTTCACTAGGTTAGTGTGAGCTTGTATACCAAATTTTGAAGGTTGGAAGTCAATAGAACTCATTTTAGGTCCATTTTATTCTCTAAAACTTTGTATTCATCTACACACATGCAAAAAAAAATGCATCAAAATTAAAAGGGGGAAAAACTAGGTTAGGAAAATAATTATCACACGATCTACAACCCCTACTATCTTGATCATTACCTATATTAACCCTAAAGCTAGGGTCTCAGAATAAATGTAGTTATCCTTTAGGGAACATGCATAATCAATGCACACAATAGATGCAAGAATGACTTTTTCTTAGGCCCTTCCTTGATCAAGCATGCAAGTCTATGTATGATGTAGAATGCTGAGCTATACTATTGACTAATTTCTATTATGTCTAATATGTCAAAGTAGAAAGTGCTAGATATAAAATGCCTCATGAAGTCCTTTATATAAGATATTCATTATTTAAAATTTGGGAGCTTTATTTGCATTTGGTCGACATGGGAAAACTTAGGGATGAAGCTAATAAGGGGGTTGGGACTCATTAAGCAAAGGAAACTAACCGTTGAAAATCAAAATGGCCTTGGACAAGAGTGCTAAAAATAGACACTAGTGGCACCAATGCTATAGTCCAACCCCAATGTTCTTATTCAACAATCCTGGGACCTAAGGGGATGGAAAGAGGACAAAAAACCTAACTTGGCTGAGGTGTAATGACTATTTGAAAGGTTCAAAAATATCGAGAATAGGCAAACAGGTGACTTAAGCATAAAAACAAGACCAAAATGAATAAAAAAGGACATGGCCAAATGTGACCAAAGATCATATTCTCCAGTCGGAGTCTCCTATGAAATGATTGTGAAAAGATGTGATATTGTGGTTACTTGACCAATTTAGGGTGTATATAGGGAACATGACAATATCCTACAATTTTAAAAATTGGAAGGGTCTCATGAATCTTATTTGGTTGGATAAAAATGACTACTTTCAAATTCAAAAAGAATTTTGACATCTTAGTAAGGGGGGTGAAAAAAATAGTAGTAGGAGAGAAATGTGTAGGCCTTGAAATTCCAAGGATTTAAAATCTACCATCATGTCAAGGGTTCTACATAATTTATTTATCCCATCTTCATCCAATGTTTTGGAGTTCATCAAATCGACATTGGGAGAGGAATGTTTTAAAAATATGGTTAAGAGAAGAAATATGTATGAGTTTATTTTAAAAACTCTTGCTATCATGGGATCAATGTATTAAACCATTGGGGCATGTTAACATCCTTCGATTATAAATATTACGAGGGTTTCATGAATCTTTTTCAGTTGGATAAAATTTTTCCACTTTCAAATTTAAAAATAATTGACATCTTAGTAGGTGATTATCTTACATTTTGATGGTTGGGATTACATTATATTTCTAGACACATAAATTTAGCATTAGAAACTTGGAAATATGAATTTTGACATATCTTTGACATATATGATTTGTGAATACACATATGACTCTTGTACACCCTTATTGCTTAACAATTCATCTAACTAAGGACTTTGCCTTCTAAATTTTCTATCATTTATATGAAGGATCTCCCTAGTATGTGCCATATTAATTTATTATCCTAAGAATATTATTGCCATGTTCCAGATCATTATTTACTAAATCTTAGACAATGTTGAAAAGAGTTGAATGTTACCTATAACTGGAAGTTTCAACCCTCACCAATAGTGTCTAAGGTTCCTCAAATAAATATTTTTAAAAATTTAATCCCTCCCTTGGTTCAATCCACACATTTCACATGTCAGTTATGGGCGGAAATTACCCAAAGAGCAATATATATATATATATACACATCAAACATAAGGCTATTCCTATTTAGCTCTCACTTGGTCGTTACTTGGAAAAATACATGCACATTTGAGAGGTCTATTTGTACAACCTTGATGCACTATCCTAAAGCATACAAATATGAAAACAATCAAAGGAATAGACATAAAATCTAAGTATGAACACTAATTACAAGGTCAAAGTTGTATGTTATCAAGTCTCGAAAGCCAAAGCTATGCATTGCATTATATTAAACTAGTATTAGGCACACATACACATAGATGAGAGAAATCATGTGGTTTGAGTCATATTCAGAGTATTGGAATGTAGGGAATGTCCAACCACTTAGTGAGGTGTGGTTGGGATTATCCAGTCCAAATTTATAACCCTTTTTAATAGGTCAAGTAAGTGTCAAAAAAAGAGCAAGGGTTGTAAGGAAACTAAGGACACAATATAAATATGCACGCAAGATCAAGGATAAAAAATAATTTTGAAATCATCTTGACATATAGGCATAGTGATCTATGACAGAACAAATCAACAAATTACATAGGGATAATTTTGACAAATAGTGGACACATCTGGTTACCGTTAGTGTTTGACCATTAACTAAAAATGTCTTGGATTATTTTTGATACTTTGTTTCTTAATATGGACTATTACATAGCCATTTAAAATGATTTTATATGTTTGTGCATAGATAGGGAATAAAAATTACAATAATAAATTAAATGCACTATACTTTTATCATTTATATATTTAGTAAGCTCGATATCAATATGTGTTTACATTCAGATTTGTATGGTTAATGTATTATCTTGTGCAATATGAATATTAATAGTTTTGGCTTATTGTATCTCTTAAATACAAAATAAGTTAAAACAATATCCCCATCCAAAATTAGAATGGATCCTAGTAATCATGATTGGAGGTGATAAATGCCTTTCAAACCCCTACTAATTATTATAGAGAATTTTATTTCAAATTGATTTTGGTGACATCTTTAGGCATACAATGTGAGATTTAAGTAGTGGATATTATCATTTCTTACCAAAATTGGTTAACTACATATGCATTTATACCTTTCCTCTCAATCTATCTACAATGGAAAAGGGTATTATTACAAAAAAAAGAACAAAATTTTATAGACATAACTTATAGTAGTAATAAAATATATAGGAGAGGATTGTGTAGACCTTCAAATACCATGGGTTTTAAATGTCTTATTGAAGAAAGCGTTATACATAATATATTCAAACCATATTCTTCCAAATCTTTGGAGTTTATCAAACTCATGTAGGGAGAGAAATATTTGAATAATGCGATTAAGAGATAGAAACATAGATGAGTTTCACTCTAGTTTGAAGATTGAGGAAAAGGAATTTGATACTACCACACAATCCTTTATCCTTCAAGGTAGTGAAAAACAAAAATAAGTAGACTTTTAGATCACTTATAAATTTCATGGATCTCTAATATTAATTTTTTTTTTATGAATTTCTCAAGAATATGGAAAATAAAGAAGATAAAATGGGCAATGAATAATCATCTCAACTAAATTTTGGTCCCTTTGCTCCTATGTATTTTGGCTCTAAATAAGATGATTAAGGAGATTTGTCTAGACATGTGGTTAAATAAAATTTGTCAAAAAAATTATATGTCCCTAATTATGCACTCAAGTATGTGTTTAGAATTAACACATGCATGGAAAACAAATATAAAGGAGAGTTATGCTATAAAATTATCACATAGAATATATTAAGACAAACACATAGATACACACAATTTTCTCCTGAGAAAACTATTTCAATTAATAGATTAGCATAGTGTATACACATAAATTAAGTCATGGTACTTGATAATGATAACTATTGGCACATACTAAACCACATGAATCTTATTCTCCATTCCTCAAAGCCATTTATCTATATATGGGTTTGACCCTTTATTTGTTGTCACTATTACACAAAAACCTCAATGTTAAATGCTCAAGATATCTAAAACCATCTTTAGCCTATATACATTTTAGGGTAGGTGTCCTTGATCCTTTTAGAAAAGTTTGTGCTATGTGGACATGAACACACTATGATTTTATCCACTTACAATGGCTGCATCCCACAACAAATAATAGATAGTTTTTGAAATTCAAAATATCCTTTAAGGTCTTCCTGCACATTTCACATGATCAGATAAAGGAAATTATAAAAAGATTCACCTATAAATACACATCAAGAGTCACTCATTATACCACTTATTATTAAATTGGTACAAGATTTTACACTTTTGCACATTAAAAAATCTTCCCTATTCTTTCAAAATTCAAGAGCATTCATAAGAAACATCAATAAGCCAAGTGAAGAACATTCTAAATAAAGTCAAGTGATATCATTTTCAAGTATCAAATACATTTTATATCTTCCTACATATAATTAAGTTAACATAATTTCACATTCACTCTATGTGTGAGAACTACATGGGCTTGATTTCCATCATTGGAGTATTGGATATATAGGTAATAGTTAATTATCAAGGGGTAATTAAGGTTAGCTTAGCCCATTACAATACCTTTTTTTATCTCAAATTTTTAAGATATCAATGTGCCATTAGGGTTTCAAAGAAAATAAGAGAAACATAATGAATTATGTGTAGAAAACCCTAACTTATGATATTTAAAATTACTAAACAAACACATACAATAAATGCAATAATCAATTTTATGTCATAGTCAACAGAGACAAGTTCGAAGTTAATATACTAAAACATAAAAAATTAATATTCATAGACAATGGTCTCATAAAAAACATATTCTTTTTTTTAATATGATGTGTCATATATAAAACTTTTCTTTCTCTATCTTTTTCTATCTGCCACCTGTCATAATCAATTGGGAAAATTCTAGTTAATGAAATTGAATGCACTATGCTATCATCCACTTATAATGGACTTATCTAGATTTTGTCTCTGATTCTATGCCTATTCTTAAACATGTAAAATCACCTCTTATTTTGATTTAAACTTTACAAAATTCATCAAAAATTTATGTGCAACTAAGTATGTTTCTTCTCAGTACTTTCTAAAAACAACATTTTTTCTTATTTAGTATTTTGTCAAAATCATAATAGTTGAATATTATATATTTGGCATTATGATATTATCTAGTTTTACACCTATAATAAAATATAATTTATTATGGTTTATTAAAAATAGGGTAAACCATATTGGTAAACACAAACACTTATTTTTGTGCCCTTGGTTTTCTGATTTGGATTTTCAATTTCATTTTTTTTTGCTTTGTTTTCTTAGAAATTATGTTCAAATAGTAGTAAAACTTATAGGAGATATTTTTATGGGAAAAACAATAATAAATTTTACTTGAAATATGGTGTGATGGGTATTTCCACAATACTTAATCTATTAGACAATATTATTCATAAATTTTAGTTTTCACATACCTCACATTATAGTAGAAATATCAAGTGAATTTGTTTTTAGATAAAAGAGGCCTTAAGATATAGATTGTGTAATTCACATGTAAGAAATTAGCCCTTGCAAGTTACTCTCAATTTACCTTAGAGACAAGATAGTGTGGCTATGAAAATGATAGAATCCTTTATAATTAGTGGCTTTACGGCCATGTTTACTATTTACAACTTGGATCAATATATCTGAGAGCCTACAAAGTAAACACACCTTGTCTAATTTCACCTTTTAATCTTTGTTGTAAATTTTAAAGTTTAAAAATTCACTTTATTATTTCACCCTTTTTTATTTTTGTTTTACACCTTTGCATGCCATTCAGTAATATTCCTTCCTATATTCCTCTAAGGCATAATGCTAGATTAAGTGGAACTCCTATTGAGAATATTTAAATTCTTTTAATCTCTTCTAAAATGGATATCATATATATTGTTGATTAATATGATGATGCATACCTATAAAATTATGGGATCTATGTGATAAAGTAGTGGACAAAAATGTAGTGGTAAAAATGTAGTATGATAAAAATGTAGTATGACAAAAATGCCGTGAGGATAAAACATAGCAAATAAAAATGTAGCAGTATTTTTAATATTATAAAAATGTCGTGAAGAGCATAGTTGGGAAATTTTAGTGATTATCACATTGTTTTTTTATTATCTAGTTCATTTTGGTGATAGTAATTAATATTTCATGATGGAAAAGTAATGAACCAAATTTACAAATAAAAAAACAAAAGAAAATGTGATTTCATGAGTTTAGACCTTTATTTGAAAGTTGTGTCATCTTCTATTTGAGTGCATCCTTTACTATGTTTTATTCCTATGATGTTTTGTCCTTGCTACATTTATTCCTTGCTATGTTTTTTCATGCTATGTTTTTAACTGCTATGTTTTTGTTTTCTACATTTTAGTAGGATGCCAAATTATGTGCACATTGAATATGATGTTGGTGATGAACATGATAGCCAAGATAATGGACCTATGCATACTAATCAATATAATTCTAAAATCTCAAATACAATTGATCCCAATGAACTTGATGGAGTAAATCTTAAGCAAGTCAAAGAATTATCTGATTTACATCAAGGGCTTTGATAATGTCACCCAAAAGTGGATAAGGTTTCTAAATTATTATCCAATTACTCCTAGAATTTATGACTAAACATCAAGCAAAGATAACATCACCTCAATTAAAACAATAAAAGGTACAATTCAAATTTATTAACCCTCCAATTTAAAGTGTCCCAGTTTCCACTATTTTGTCTATTCCTATATCAACACCTACTGTTACATATATGCTAATGTCCATAGGTTGGGGGAATCACTTGGTTTACATTAGCTTAATATGCCTATTTATACAATGAAATAATACACACCTCCCTTGATCACCACACAAGGTCCAATTCCACCTTTTTCTAATGTATCCTCTCTTGAGAAAATTATTCTAGCCTTACGTGCTAAAATTTTTCAATTAGAATAAGGTTTTTCTAAATATAATCACTTAATGGACTTTAATACTCTACTTAAAAATCATTTGGCACTTGAAATAAAATCTTACCCACTACCAAAAGGATTTATATCTCCCAAGCTACCACTATATGAGGGTAAATGTAATCGTGATAAACTTATACATTCATCTCATGCAACATGCTTGGATTATGCTTACAATGAAAAATTACTCACCAAGCTCTTTCCAAGAAGTGTTAAAGATTTTACTTTATGATGGTTCTAAGATCTCCTTCTTTAATCAGTTAGAGCATTCAACTCACTGTCAGATTAATTTTTAGTACACTTTTCAATCAACATCATTGAAAAGATATCTTATGCACAATTTGCTAAACTGAATAAAGGGTCAATCAATAAATTTTTTGAATACATTATGTGGCACATAAATATGATATCACATATGGAAAAATATATGATAGATAATGAATTACAAGATATATTCACTCAAATCATGTTATCACAACTCCATGAATCAATCATGTTTGATTAATTCAAATATTTGATAAGCTATGTCATATAATCAAAGAAAGAGAAGTCAAAATTATAAAAATGAACAAGCTAAAATATGCACCAAGTTATACATTTACATCAAATCTCAAGTTTCAAATAAACCCACATTATAAATTCAAATATAATGAAAGAAAGAATGAAGCCAAAGGATTAGTTAATGCAATAACACAAACACCAAACCAACTTCAATTGACAGCTCTACCAAAGAGACAATTTACAAGGTTACCATAACCCTTTCATATCTTGTTGTAGAAAATAATTTATTACAATATTATATCTCTACCTCCTCCATTTGAGCTAGATTTGAGCAAGCCTCAACCTAAGAGATTTGAAAATAATATATATTGTGACTACCATAGATGAATTGGGCATTCTACAAAAAATTGTTATAGGCTAAGGTATAATATAGAAGATCTTATAGATGATAATAATTTTGAAGTAAGCACACACATAAAGGAAGTTATACCACAATAAAATGACAATGAAAAGCTAAAAATATTTCACAATCGTTTTCCAAATCATGGTTTAACAAAAAAATAGATAATTTAGAAGTACACCATGCATACAATACACATCCTTCTCCTAAGACATATGGGCATCCAGTGAAATTATTGTGAGATTTATAGCCACATTAGCACAATGTCCAATGATCAAATTTAATGATAGTGAAATTAATGATGGTGATTCAGATAGACATGCATTCTTTATTAGATCTCACATTAACAAATAACCTAGACATAATGTCATGATTGACCATGGGTCAAGTGAAAATTCATGTACAATGAAACTCATTCATACTCTTGTAAAGATTTAAAAGCTATATCAAGAGTGGCCAAAGCATTTTATGGTCACATACAAGTTATTTTGGGACAAATAGTGTTACCTATTCAAGTTGTTTTAATAACAATGGCTACTCTTTTTCTAGTCTTATCAAGCACATGAGCCTATAATATGTTATTAGGACATCCTTGGATACAAAATATTTGATTAGTACCATTAATAATGCATAGATGCCTCAAGTAGATAAATTTTAATCAAGTAATCAAAGTTCAAGGCATTCCATATGAGTACCTTCCATAGTCACTAGTAACTCCTCATCCTCCCCCTCACCACCAAAATTGGTGGTAGAACCTATTCAATATAGCCATACAAAATAAATTAAGGCACCCTACTTGAAGGCACAATATAAATATAATCAATACACCCATTCATGAGCATATCATGAAATTAATTATGGAACTTAAGTAGAATATTTATATATAATTAGTTCAAGTAAAAATGACATATATTCCTAAGCAACAAACTTCATATCAAATAATTACTCAAGGTTTAAAAAATTATAAATCTCCTACATGCATCTTAAGGAAGTACCTGAGATAGTTCATCAAGTTCCAAAATGAACACAAATAATTATATAAAAGACTTCACCAAGTAATACACATTATTAATTTACATATATGGAAACATATTTTATGAGTAGTGATCATGATAGTTATGTTATATAATCTCATGCCTTTTCAGATTTAGATACATCCACATGTATCAATTTTAATCCATGGAAAGTCACCCTCCAAATTTATGATCCAAGAAAACACTATGGTTCTCTAATTGATGGGATCATAGGCTATGATGGAGAGTTATCAATGATATTATGATAGTGTCATGGATATTTTTTAGTGAGTGGATGAAGTGCCTTGATTGTCTTTGTGACAATGACAAAGTGTGAATAGTGCTTGTCCTAGTATGCTTGAAGAAGGTTTGGTTGATCTTCAGAGTTTGCATGGATATGGATGATTGGGGATGAGTCTTATGTATTGATAATGTGCAAAGGGTCCTTTCATATGTCAATGGTGATTATAGATCTTGTGTACATAAGTGGTTTTCATTTGGTTGATCATTGTCTTCATTTGGATATTTTGGGTCTAGTAGTAGAAAATCCAAGGAGGAAGTTTGATAAAATTATAATTACCACATGTGGATGAGTCAGGAGGAGTTGGTCATATGAATGTGATAATTTTAGTCCTTAATTTCTATGTAAAAAGTATCAAGTCCAGTGATGAAGCGTGACAAAATATATGAAAGTGTAAAGTTGGGATCTCAAGCATTTTTATAATGTTTTCCCATAACCAAATTTACAATGTGGTAAGAAAAGTTGAGTAGGAATTTTGATGATAGAATATATCATACATGTGGATGTTTTAGGATAATGTGATCATATATATTTATTTATTTTTTCCTAGTTTATTTTTTCTAATTTTTAGGTCAAGAGTTGAAGTGTGTCAAAAGATATGCATGTGCAAAGTTGGTCTTTCTAGATAGTTCTTGACATAGTTGGCTCTGTGAGAGAAAAAAATCTAAGTGAGAATTTTAATATAATTATATCTCACATGTGTGAGTGTTACAAGATAAAATTTACACATGATTGGATTCTAATATGTGAGGATATCATATGGTCTAAATTTTAGAACATGTACTTGAGTGAAGCAAAAGATATGGAGGTGCAAAGTCAGCCTTTCAGGCAGATAGCAATGGTTCCCATACTTAGTCTATTGTACATGATGTTAAAGGCTAGGACCAATTAGAGATAAAATGGTTTGTGGGATATTATATAGTAAAAATATATGGTACACATCAAGTCAAATATGTCAAATTTTTCATTGGATAACAAAGTTAAAGATCAGGACCAAATGAGATCTAATCGTGTACGAGGCTCGATCATACAAAAATGATCTAACAGTGCATGTTGAGCAAGATGGTAAGAAGTGAATAATGTTTAAAATTGATAAAAAGGTAAAGGATAAGGATATAATGGTGATAATTTTTTCATAAAAATTAATTGAATGGTGTGGGTTGCATGATAAAGACCTGACTGATCCATAGAGATCGACGGTGTGCGTTGAGTCAAGATTGCAAGATTGCATGAGATGAGGTCAACTGTTAGAGATTTAATATTTGGAAATTGTAAAAATATGAATTAAAGATAAAATAATATCAATGGTTCATGATAAATTTGAATATTAAAGGACATGATATGCGAGCATAGTGTTTGATGTTTAATGGTGACTGTTTGAATTCAAATATTTAAATTTAACAAAGGAAAAACCGATGCTCTATATTTTGGATATATCTTTATATCTATGTAGAATTTACTTATGTGTAAAAATAAAACTTTTATAAGACTCCAAGCTAAATATATAAATATATATTTTAAGATTTTAAAGTGTGTACAGTCAAATTTATGAAAGTTCAAATTTGACTATGTGTTTGATGTTTGTTTGTTAAGAACCTGAGAAGTATGTTTGAGCTTGTGTTGATGCTGATTCAATGTTTCATAATGTATTAGATATTTTGGATTGTTTTATACTCCATTAATATTATATATGTGAATTATAAATGTTTACCATTCATATATAGTATGAAAAATTCTTAAGAAGTTGACTGTGTATTTGTTCATGTTATTCCTATGCACCAGGTCAATGTTTGAGTTGTTTGAGCATACACAGAAGTGAGAAAAGTTGACTATGATAATTTTAAGATGTATAAGGGGACATATGGAGTGGAAATATGTAATTTAGAGTGGTTATATATTCTTTTTTTTCTCGATAAAGTGCTAAATGGGTGAATAGATCTCTATGAGACTAATAAGAGCTATAAGGGCCTTTTTTTGAAAGGTGTAGCTACTTAAGGGTGGCCCATAGATGCTATGGATAACATATGCAGATGTAATTTAAATATGTCTTGATGAGATATATGACTTAAGGTTTAAGTCATGCCTAATGGCTGACCAAGATGGTGATGATCATGAATGCTCTATAAATAGTGAAATCAAAGAAGTTGATTTCTAGACTTGTATGAGATTTCATGATAGACTTAGAAGAGAAGTGTGTTTTTGAGAGTTGTGGAGTGAAGGAGAGGGTGGGTTAATAGTGGATTTAATTGATATAATAATAGATTTAATACTATTTTTATGACCTATAGGTCATAATTCTATTGGTAGAATAGTGCTCTTACAGATTGAGTATGAGTGAAGGTGAAAAGTGATAATTAGAGGTCCATCATCAGGTATTGAAGACACTAGTTCAAAGGTGGATGTTTTTATAAGTTTTATTTTGGAAGATAAACATCTAAGGGGGTTACAACATCCTTGCAAGGTGAAACATGCTAAAAGTCTAATTGTTATGGCAGCGCAACTAGACAAGTGTGGTAGCACCTTGTGAGATTGTAGTCTCACTAAATAAGGGATGGTAGTTCCTTGATCAGTTTAAACTAGTATAAATTAGATATTATTATTATAGGATAATATTTAAATTTTAGGTTCCATTGGGTTTTCTCCCCCAAAATGGTTTACCACATATGTCATATGTTATGTGCTTGATCTTGCATAGTTTCTCTTATTCATTGCTATGAATGATGTGTATGATTCATGAATGCTTGTAGTATCTGATTAATTTATTGTAAGGATTTAAATTGATTTTGGATTATTTTGGATAATTGATTCAACCCCCCTCTTAGTGATTATACCTCTAATAATTGGTATCAGAGTAGGTCCTTTGGTAAAGGCTTAATAGCTTGAAGGTGATCTAAGGTACAATATGGGTAGTCATAAAGGAGCTTTATTTAATAAGAAAAAATCGATTTTAAATGGATAAAATTATGATTTTTTGAGTGAAAACATGAGGACATACATTATATCCCTAGGGTTTTATGTATGGCAATCTGTTATGGATGGTTATGTTGCTCCTACTACTCCTCCATCTATTGCTATAGATAAGAAGTTGTTTGAGAATAATTCTAAGGCAATGAATGGCATCACTTGTGGTATTATAGATACTGAGATGATCAATGTAATCTATTATAAATTTGTTAAAGTGATATGGGATAAAATGCATATCATCTATGAAAGATATTCGAAGGTCAATCTTGCTAAGTTGCAGACTCAAAGAAAGCAATTTGAAATTCTCAAGATGAATGGAGAAGATTCTATGGAATCATTTTTATAGAGAGTTGATGAGATTGTAAACATTATTATAGGTCTTAGATATAACCTTGAAGAGGCTAAGATAGTTTAAAATGTATTAAGGTCTCTATCCATCAAGTTTGATCCAAAAGTATCTGCTATAGAATAAAGTCATGATCTTACTCAGTTGAAGATGGATAAATTGCATGACACCCTTACTGCCTATGAGATGAGATTAAATGATGATATACCACCAAATATGGAAGAAAATTTTAAGACTAAAATGAATACAAAGAAGAAATTCCAAGGTAAGAAACCTAAGGAGGACGGCATTTTTGATATTGATGAAGTTAAACTAATTGATTTTTTTGTAAGGAAATTAAAAATAGGTTTAGACAAGTACAAGGGTAAAATACCCTTAAAATGATTCAATTGTGGAGAGATATGACATTTTGATAAAAATTTCCCTCATAAGCATGAGAAGAATGATGATAAAGAGAATGGTGAAAGCGAAGATGAAGACAAGAAGACTTATAGGAAGAAAGGATTCAAAAAGTATAACAAGAAGTCCTTCAAGAACAAGAAGAGTCTATACACCAAAGATGATTGTAGCTCATTAGATGAGAGTGAAGATAGTGACTCAAAGTATGATCATGAATATGATGGTCCTATTGAGAATGAGGCCTTGTTCATGGTTGAGGAAGGAAGTTGCTGATATCAAAAGGAGTCTACTTGGAGTGATTAAAAAAATGATGAAGATGAGATGGACTATGAGACTACATTGACAAATGCTCTTGAAGAAATAAAGATTGAGAAGAAGATTAATAAGAAGATGAAATATAAACTCAAAGACTATGAGGATCAATTCAGTGTATTTGAGGCAAGGTTGGTTGAAGACTCTAGAGAGAATGAATGTACTATCATGTTTCTTAATTCTAAGTTGGATTCTATGTCTACAAGTCTAAGAGCCAAATAATAAGAATGATAAAGGCATGCTTATGTTATTGTGTCTTTAAAATATGAGTTATATAAATCTACAAGAAAGGTGAAATCATTTATCAAGTTTGATAAGAGTTTTAATGATCTAGATAATCTAATAAATAGTCAAAAGTTTGCTAGTGATAGATCTGGACGGCGTTTTAATGAAGAGTCCAAAGTTGCTTCTCAAGTTGACATGAAGGTTAATAAGAGTAAGGTGGTTCAACCCTTGAATGTCACCAATCAGTCAAGAAATGATGGTGTAAATAAAATGAAGGCAAATCAAATCAGACAACCTAATGCCATGAGGTATGCAAGTTTCAATGGTTACTATTTCACATGTAATTAATTTGGGCATAGAGTTAGAGAATGAAAGAGACCTATTATAAATGATTTTGTATGGAACTATGATGAGGGTCATCAGTCAAAAGGTGCAAACAAAGTCAAGTGCTTTAATTGTCTTGATGTGGGACACTTTGCAAATCATTATCCACATAAGGTTAGATAAGTTGAGTCCTATTCAAAAAGAGGAGGTTGTTTCATTTGTCATGACATAGGACACATTGAAAAGTTTTGTCCAAACAAGGTAAGACAAATTGTGTTTCTATCAATGAGTATGGTCTGCTATAATTGTGAATAAAGAGGTCACATTGCTAGATTCTACAAGCAATGGCCTATAAGTTAGAATATGCTTAATCAGGCTCCTAGAGTACAAAAAAGAAGGAAATTTAACTCATGGATATCAAAGGTGATAGGCGTAAGTCATGATGAATCTTTAGGTCCAAGTAATCTATTTTCTATGGTGGAGAAAGCTATAAAAGTTGAAAAGTGCCATGAAGTCTCATTGTCTGCTCATGTTCAGAATGAAGAGACCAAGTACAAAGATAAGATCAAGGTACTGGTTGAGGCTAGTTATAAGGTAAGTATGGATCCAAGTGAACATATTTTTTCTTTTGAAAAAGTATCATTAAATGAATATAAATTATCAGTATCTAGTGATGAGGTTCTAAGCTATAAGGAATATTCTACTGATGAAAATGTATGTTATAAATCTATGTTGTCTCTATGTATTACCAATCCAATCATAGAAGAAAAGGAAAATGTTGTATTGGATGAGAATTTTGCTTATATTAAGCTTAATAATAAGAAGAATAACTATAAGTATCAGATGATCAAGGAAGATAAGGAATATGAGGAGTTGTCAGTAACTCCTGGTTTCACATTATTCCAGAACATTGTGAAGTAGGATATCTCTACCTATGATTCTTAGGAGACGTCTTTATTATGGAGAAGTAAGTTTGAGTGATAAATATTATAATTTAAATATATATAGAGACATGTGTCAATCAGAGAAGGTCTTTGGTTAAGGGGAAGCAACAAGATCATGATCTTGTTCCAGAGATTTCTAAAGGAGCTTTTTTTGTAGGGTCAAAATGGGTGTTTCTAGATGGCATGATGAGATTGATGAATTTTCAAGAAGAGTGTGGCGATAAAAAAGGTTTTTGCACTTAGTTTTTGTCTTATCTAGGTGGTTTTGTGGTTTGAAGGTATGTTGAAATCAAATTAGAGATTTTTGTTTGCTCTTAGGTTTTCTAGTTTGTGTTTAAGAGTATCCAAGTCCTAAAATGGGTTATAGGATGTATGGGTTCTCAAAGGTTTAGAAGCTCAAAACTTGGTCCAAAAGTGTGTAATGTTTGTTTCCAAGTGTACAAGAATTTTTAGAGGTGGACATTGACTAGAAGGACGTTTGTTGACTCTATTTGTTTTAAGATTCTAGGGTTTTTGGCTATGCTAGAAAAGTGGTTTTCCTAATGATTTGAGATATAATTATTTTTAATAGGTTTAATGGGATAAATGGGTTGTAAAATCAATATTAAAATATATTTGAAGGTTTCTGCATTCAAGTTATTATCAAAATAGAGGCTTAATTGGCTAGTAGGTTTGTGAAGGAAGTATGTTGCATAGGATGAGATTGGTAATGAAAATTGGTGTGCTTCAGGGGTCATATGAGAGTGATAAAAATATGAATTTTTAGATCTTGAAGTTATGTTTATGAAAATTTGTGGGCTCTATAAGTTCCAAGTAGGGTTACAAGGAGGCTAGATAGGCCTAGTGTGAAAAATAGTACCTTTTGATCAAATTCTCCAAAAGAGTAAGGCATGAGTTTTTAAAGGTGAGTTATTAGGTTATTTTTGTTAATGTATCATATTTTATGAGTGGCATAATTTTTTTTAGTTTTCCTCGAGGTGGCTTGAGAGAGAAGGATAGTAAGCCTATGTGATGATTTTTCATGGTGTATGAAGCTATGAAGATGCTAAAGATGTGAAATGGCTCAAAAATATTAGAGGGGGTCCCTCTCAAATATTTATTGGTGAGTTACATCATATTTTAGTATCTTTTATGTGTTATTTCTTCATTGGTTGCAGTGCTTGGTTGAAGAGAGTGTTGGCATGGAGCAAGAAGAAGTTGTCAAGGCAAGAAGAGGTAGGATCAAGGTAAGGGGAAGTTTGTATCATATTTATAATATTTCCCACTCTTGTTGGTAGTGTTTTCATGTCCTCAATATTATTTTGTTCCCACTTTGTCATTGTGTCAAAGGGGGAAAAAGTTCTTATTGTGAGAGTGGTTGAAGAGAGAGAAGGAAAGTGAGCTATATATGATGTGTATTAACATCAATTATAAAGGGGGAGATTTTTGGAGAGTTATAAATTATATCATGATGGTTTTATGGATGTGTTCTAATGAGTGGATGAAGTGCCTTGATAGTCTATATGATAATGATAAACTATGCAATGTGCTTGTCCTAGTATGCTTGACGAAGGCTTGGTTGATCTTCAAAGTTTTCATGGTTATGGATGATGAGGGATGATTCTAATGCATTGATAATGTGAAAAGGGTATTTTAAAAGGTCAATTGTGATTAGAGATCTTGTGTGCATAAGTGGTTTTCATCTAGTTGATCATTGTTTTCATTTAGACATTTTGGATCTAGTGGTAAAAAATCTAGGTAGATAGTTTAATGACATTATAATTACCACATGTGGATGAGTAAAGGGGAGTTGGTCATATGGTTTTGATGCATTTAGTCCCTATTTTCTATGTGAAAAGTTTCAATTCTATTTATGAAGCGTGACAAAATATATGCAAGTGCAAAGTTGGGCTCTTAGGCATTTTGACAATGTTTTCCCATAGCCAAATTTGCAATGTGGCAAGAAAAGCTGAGTAGGCATTTTGATGGTGGAATATGTCTCACATGTGGACATTTAAGGAGAAGGTGATAATTTGGGTTTTTTAAATTTTATGCCTAGTTTATTTTTTCTAATATTTAGGTCAAGAATTAAAGCATGTCAAAAGATATGCATGTGCAAAGTTGGTCTTTCCAGATAGTTCTTGACATAGTTGGATCAGTGAGAAAAAAATCTGAGTGAACATTTTAATATAATTATATATCACATGTGTGAGGTTTCTAAGAGAATATTTACACATGGTTGGATTCTACTATGTGAGGAGATCATATGGTCCAAATTTTATAACATGTGCTTGAACGAAGCACAAGAACAGAGGTGTAAAGTTGGCCTTTCAAGTAGATAGCAATGGTTCCCATACTTAGGCTATTTTTCATGATGTTAAAGATCAATCCCAATTGGATATATAATTTATCATGGGAGATTTTATAGTAAATATCTATGGAGCGTATAATTTTAAAGAGGTCAAAGTGTTCGTTGGTTAATAGAGTTAAAGATCATGTCTAAATGAAGATCCAATGGTGCATGGATGATCATACAGAAATGAACTAATGGTGCATGTTAAGAGATATGGTAAGAAGTGCATGATGTTTAAAAATGATAAAATGTAAATTAAAATTATCTAATAGTGAATAGATGTTCATACAAATTGATCAAATGGTGCACATTACATGATAAAGACCTGACTGATTCACAGAGATTGATAGTACATGCTGAGTCAAGATTGCAAGATTACATGAGATGAGGTCAAATATTAGAGGTTTAACATTTGGTAATTATAAAAATATGAATTAAATCTCAAATAATATCTATGGTTCATGATAAATTTTAATATGTGAGGACATGAGATGTGAGCATAGTGTCTGATGTTTAACTGTGACTATTTGAATTCAAATATTTGAATTTAACAAAGGAAAAACCAGTGCTCTATATTTTGGATATATATTTTGATATATGAATAATTTACTCATGGTGTAAAAATATAAATTGTATAGGACTCAAAGGGCATCTATAAATATATATTTGAAAATTTAAAAGTGTGTACAATAAAATTTAAGGTTTCAAAGTTGACTGTGTGTTCGACATTCGCCTGTTAAGAACCCGAGAAAGATGTTTGAATTTGTGTTGATGTTTCTTCAATATTTCATAACGTATTATATATTTAGGAGTGTTGTATACTTCATGAGGATTATTTTTGTGTATTATAAATGTTTTACCATTTGTATATAATATGAACAATGCTTAAGAAGTCGATTATGTATTCATTCATTTTGTTCCTATGCATGAGGTTAGTGTTTGAGTTGTTTGAGCTTATGAAAAAGTGAGAAAAGTTGAATATTATAATTTTAGGATGTCTAAGGAGACATATATATTGGACCCATGTAATTTAGAGTGGTCATATGTTCTTTTTTTTTTCAATAAAGTGCTAAATGGTTGAATAGGTCTCCATGAGACCTATAAGAGCTATAAGGGACTTTTTAAAAAGGTGTAGCTACTTAAGGGTGACCCATAGATGCTATAGATGACCTATGTGGATGGAATTTATGTGTCTCAATGAGATATATTCCTTAAGGTTTAAGGTATTCCTATTGGCTGACCAAGATGGTGATGATCATGAATGCTCTATAAATAGTGAAATCAAGGAAGTTGATTTATATACTTGTATGAGACTTTGTGATAGACTTAGAAGAAGAGTGTGTTTATGAGAGTTATGGAATGAAGGAGATGGTGGGTTCATAGTGGATGTGTTGAAGAGTAGGATATATTGAGGATTGTTTATATGACTTGTAGGTCATAATTTAGTTGATAAAATAGTGCTCTTATAGATTGAGTATGAGCAAAGGTGAAGAGTGATAATCAAAGGTCCATCATTAGGTGTTTAAAACATCAGTTCAAAGGTGGATGTATTCATAGGTTTTTTTATTTCATCTCAAAATATAAGTGGGTTGAAACCTCCTTGTAAGGGGAAACTTGCTAAAATTCTAGTTGTTATGGCAGCTCAGCTAGACAGGTGTGATAACACCTTGTGAGATTGTAGTCTCACTTAACAAGGGATGGTAGTTCATTGATTAGTTATAACTAGTCTAAATTGGATCTTTTTATTATATGAAAATAGTTAAATTACAGGTTCTATTGATTTTTCTCCTCCAAAAGGCTTTTCCATATATGTCATGTGTTATGTGCTTGATCTTGCATAGTTTCTCTTGTTCATTGCTATAAATGATGTGTATGATTCATGAATGCTTGTAGTATTTGATTAAGTGTTTGTAATGATTGAAATTAAATTTGGATTATTTGGTATCATTGATTCACACCCCCTCTCAGTGATTGTACCTCTAATAGGCTAGTCATTTTCTAAAAATCTAAAAAATCTAAAAAATATAAAAAAAATCAAAGATTACAAAAATACAAAAATATTCAAAATATTATTCAAAAACTTAATAAATCAGGACTTGAGTATGACATGATATGCTATTTAATTCTTTACGTATTTATTTTATCACATATTTTGGTAGATATCATATTATACACACATGCATTTCATGAGGTATATGAGTGTGATTCAATACATACTTTGTATATGCATTCTTAGATGTTGGAATCCATTCTACCTAGTGGTCATGCCTATGCTAGGGGCATCTTATTATATAGTTACACTATAAAAGGATATATTTATCTATGATCTCAAATGCAATGTTGAGCTAGATATCTTACAAGTGTCTTACTAATTCATTCATATTTTTAATTTTGATACATGGATATGATTTGATATAATTTGAAACTAATACATATGGATGTAGTATATTAGTTTCATTTGTTATATGCTCCTTCAATTTGTTTAATTTCTTGCATAAAAATATAGACACTACTTGCTTATTGTGTGTGGCCTTTGGACCTCATGTGAAAATTTCTTGAACATATCTATGAGATTTGTGCTTGGTTTGTGAGACATTTAAACATATCCATTGCTTTTGGACATTGCCTATGTGTGTGCAATATTTGCTTATGAAAAATTTGAATATATCCTTTGTATGTAGACCTTTTCATATTGTATGACATTATGTGACAATGCATGGCATTATTATGTATTATGATTGTATGCTTGATGAGATTGATTAGTGATTCCATGATACATATCATGCACTCTTATGATATATTATACTTTAAATATGGTTACTTACTATGTTACCCTCATTTCTATATCTATCTAGACATAAAACTTATATTCCTAATGTTAAATATGTTACATACATGATTAAATTATAACTACATTTTCTATGATGACATACTCTTAAACATGATGACATTATAATATATGATCATATCTTTATCACATGATAAATTTACTCTTATTTTGAGATGAGTGACTTGTAGGTTACATCCCTCATCTCAAAAGGAGTGAATCATAGTGGGATTATATTATATATCCAAACCTCTATAAACATATTTGGGATAGAATACAAGTTTAAAAATAAAGAATAAAGGCTCAAAAATATCGAGTAGAAGTTTTCAAAGATTCAAAAATATGCAAAATCAAGTTCGATAATAAAGTATAGGTTTTCATAAATTCAAAATGATTTATAAATAAAATATATGACAAATATTATCATATTGATATTGATTATGGAGACATATTACATGCATATTCACTTAGTCTTCAAAGACTCAAAACATAGAATTATACACTTTAATGCATTTGCATTAACATACGAAAAACATTCACAAAGATCAAAGTTGCATATTGTAAATACAATTAAATGTGAACATATAGATGCATACAATTGTATATCATTGGCATAAATTTATGGGGAATGGTGATAATTCATGCTCATTCTTACTCAAAAGATCAAATTCAAAATTCAAAAGTTACAAAATTTAAAGTTTAAAAATTTAAAAGTTGCCAAAGGCATGTTACTTGTTCTTGCACATTTTCAAAATTCAAAAGCAAAATATTCATTTCAATGAAAGTACATGAGTAATGTAGTCATTATGGGGACATGATTTTTTTAATTATCCTTCAATTATATAAACAAAATCTAGATCTATCTACAATAATGTGATTCAAATCTATGTAGGTGTTGTATGTTCAAATCTAGTGACACTCAATGGCCTTAGCGTTGCTTCTAGCATACCATTATGGTTCCACATTTTTAGATTAATTAATTAATATTAATAACTCAAGAGATTGATTATTTATTAAAATAAGGACTTGATCACTCTCAATTTACCATTGGTTCAAATTATCCAAGTACTTCAACAAGGGGAAAAATTATCCATTATTAGTTACGAGTTACATGGTAATTTGGTTTCACACACACACACACACACACACACACACACACACACACACACACACACACACACACACACACACACACACACACACACACACAGAGCTGTAATCCTACTTTGATATATTTTAAAATAAAAAAAATCAAGATTTTTCAAATTTTAAATGAACAAAATGACTGCTTCATGAGTTATCTTAAGGTTTGTTAAATTTGAGTGCCCTACATAATTGAAATGTCGGCTCAAAGAAAAAGTTTGTTATACACACTTAGATTCAATTTATTCTTCTTTACTCTATCAATTCATTACTATAATAAATGGGTGGGAAGAATATAGACACATAAAATTAGTTATATGTACTTGACAATGCTAAATTTTGACACATCCTAAACCACACAAATCGTGCACAAATATGAGACTCTTATTCACCATTCCTCTAATCCATTTATCTATATGTAGGATCAAACATTTTTTTGTCATCAATATTACACAAAACTATAAATGTCAAATCCTCATACTATCTAAAATAACATTCAAATTATCTCCAATTTAGGGTAGTGTCCTTGATTCTTTTGTGCACTAGATAGATGGCAACACAATATGCTCTTTTTCACTTACAATGACAATGTCTTATTACAAATAATAACTAGTTTCCAAAATTTAGAACATCCTTTTGGGTCTTCCCACATGTTTCAATGGTTAGTGAAAAGTAATTATCAAAAGTTTTGTCTATAAATACACATCAATTATCACTCATTATACTAATTCCTATTCAGTTGGTTCAAAATTTTACACTTTTGCACATTGAGAAAAGTTTCCCTATTCTTCCAAAATTCAAGATCGTTCACAAGGAGAAACCATAAAAAATTTAAGATCCTTCTAAAGCAAGTCAAAATATATCATTATCAAGTATCAAATAAATTTTATATATTTATACGTATAGTCAATGGAGCATAATTTCATATTCACTCTAAGTGGGAGAACTATGTGGGCTTGATTTTTATCTTTAGATTATTTGATACATACACAATGGTCAATAATCAAGGATATGATTAAGGTCAAATCAACCCATTGAAATCTTCTATATTCTTGTATGTTTTCAAACTATCAAAGCTCACGTAGGGTTTAAAATGAAATAAGATAAGCACAATAAATTATACGTGGATAAATTTAACTTGTGATATCTCAAATTGCTTAATAGACACATGTGCAACATACACAATGATCAATTTTATGTCATAGTCAACTAAGACAAGTCCATAGTCAATAGACTAAAACCTATTGTGATACTATACACTTACATTGGTTGTGTCTAGAAACATATTTCAAATTTTCCTTTGATTTATCATTTATAGAACTCTGATTTCTCTATCTTTTCTTGTTTTTAACCTATTATAGTCACCTAGGATAAGTTTTTATTAACAAAATTGAATGCACTACGCTGCCTTCTACTTACAATGGACCTATATAGGTTATTTTTTTGATTCCTTACCTATTCATAAACTTGTAAAACCACATCTTATTATGGTTTAAAATTAAAAACAGTTAGAACAATTGTATAAATCCATGTGCAAATTAAGTATATTTCTTCTTAGTACTTTCCAAAAATAGCAATTTTTCTGATTTAGAAATTTATCAAAATCATAATATTTAAATGTTGTACATATTTAGCATTATTATATTCTGTAGTTTAAAATATATAATCAAATATGATTTATTGTGTTTATAAAGAGTAAAATAAAACACATAATATCCTTCTTAAGTATAATAAAAATAAAACCACCTTATAATGCCACACCAAGTCTCAAGGTTATGCAATATTTATACATCACTTTAATACAAATTACAATAGACACACTTGACCATGTGTATTT
This sequence comes from Torreya grandis, assembly GCA_037957365.1. Classification (NCBI taxonomy): domain Eukaryota; kingdom Viridiplantae; phylum Streptophyta; class Pinopsida; order Cupressales; family Taxaceae; genus Torreya; species Torreya grandis. The sequence continues at coordinate 1,256,277 of JARHVA010004177.1, read as the reverse complement.
AAAATTCAATAAAATTTATTACTCATATCCTTCCTTATAATAACTATGTCTTTATCTGAAACTTCAATTTGTAATGTTTGCACATCGATGAATCTACGTTCATCAAATATTGAGCCAGTAATACCCCTTGATAGGTTAGTTTAGGAGAAGCACCAAGATGTTGTTAGCACTTATTTAGTTTGAAAAATATAGTTAGACAAGTTTATGAAATGCCTTAAGTTAACTTTTCATTGCTTTGAATTTTGCATAGATTCTCACAACACCTTATTATGAATCAATCAATGTGCCCCATTTCTCAACCTCCAAAATTACAATGAAATTGGGAAAATATATTGAATATCTATACCATAATTTTGAATCATTGAAAACCTTAAGAAATAGTCATAATAAGTATCCACATAAATATGTGAAACTATTTGTGCTTGTGCAATAAACTTGCATAACATCTCACACAACCAATGCTTGCACAAGACACCTTGTGTAACGCTCACATTACGATTAATGAACATTGCATAGATCCATGAAAATTTGTGATATTTCCCAATAATATATCATTTTTTAACACTTTACATAAGGAATTACACATTCATACTTAATACAATTTGAATAGCTAGACCCATCTCTTTCCTCACAATTAGAACTCCCTAGTTCTTTTTGCCTTTGTTAATAAATCCAAAAACTTTTCCTTTGTGTCCACTTTATTAATGATATTTCACATCTCTTTCTCTCTTCCACCATTTCCATTACAAAATGATATTTCACATAAATGTAATTTATATATTAATGATACTCAAGGTTCTTTGGTAGATAAATTACACTTTGACTATAGCAGTTTATCTTGATAACCCTTTGTGTGAACCCAATAATGGAACCCAACCTTTGAAGCCATGCTACCTCCTTTATTACATGAGTAGCTATGATGTATTCAAATTTAGTGGTAGATATATCAAGATTATATTTCCATTCTATCATCCTACTTATAGCCCCACTAAAAACATTTAAGACACACATTTGTAGACCTACTTAAATAAATATCACTAACCCAATCAGAGTCCACAAATCCTTATAGATTCATATTCTTGCTTTTATAAAAAACTGCATAGTCACAAGTTCCATGCAAATACATGAATATCATCTTCACCATAACCCAATGCTCCTCTATTGGAATCAAAATGAATATACTAACAACTTCCACTAGTTTCACAATGTGAGGTCTTGTACAAACCATTACGTACATCAAGTTTCTCTCCACACTTGCATAGGAAAATGAACTCATGTCCTCCATATCATCTAGTGTCTTTAGGCATTACTTTTTTTTTTGATTAATTAGAAAAGGTGTGCACTAAGGTTTTTAGTCTTGAATCTTTATCCTTTATAATACCATTTCAACATACTTCCTATGCTCTAGTTAGAGATTCTTGTTTATATAATTCCATTTGAATTTCATGCCCAAGATGAACCTTGTAGCACCAAGATATTTCATGTCAAATTATGTAGATAGTTGAGCCTTTACCTTCTTGCTCATGTACTTGTTATTTACATTCAACAATATGTCATCCAAATATATGTCTATGATGACAAATTTATCACTCTCTACTTGTAGTAAACTATTACACCCTTAGAATATAATGTGTCTTGGTATATGTATAGCTAACTTGTGGGTAGTATAACCTTTGATTAATTCATATGATAATTTATTTATATTAATATTGGTTTTAGGGTCAGCCTAGGGTATGTCCATAGCATACTTAGGCTTTATATAAAAGGTGGTGGTTTAACATGGATCACCATGTTATGAATTTTTTTCTTATTATGAAGTTATGTAGTTTGCCCCCTCAAAGTGGCTTATCATTTATTCATATATTTTAATCTATTTCAGTCATATTGTGATCTAATGTTGTTATTATACTTTATTAGTGAATTAATTTCATTACAAGTGGTATCAAGGCATTGGTTTGGGTAATTTCGTGGGTGAAACTCTAATTTTATAGAATTCATTATATACTGAAATATGTAATAAATTTATCTACAATTTTTTAATGCATGTGGGAGATCATTCAATGACTTATCTATAAAAAATTAAGGTCTTGGGATTAGTTTTGAGTGAAATATCATTGATTTAATATTTTTCATAAATTCTCTCCATAGGCTAAATTTTTAAGATTTTTTTTAAATTTATTTACTATTATAGCTCAAATTTGCACCCTTGAGAGGGTGTTTCAATCCCTCTCAACTTGATCTATGCAATGGGATTGATAATAGATTGTGGGCGACCTTTAGGTGGACCAAACCTCTAGGTTATAGGGCTATCTCCCCTTGATGTATCAATTAAGATCCACTACTAACTGTCAAAGGAAAAGGGAAAGGAATAACATGAAAAAAAACTAAGGGGGTGATACACCAAATCAGTTGATTAGTACCGACCAAATATATGTGCACATATAGACCATGAGACTAACGTGGACATACACTACTCCTAATCTAAATTTTTCACATGAGTATTTCAATGTGGAGGTTGTGATGGATGCTTAAGCTAGGAGGGCTAATAAAGAAGTCTAAGATGTCACTATTGAATAGAGAAACTCACTCAACCCTTATACCACACTTACACACTTCACATGACCTAAAAAATAAGATTTCAAACTACATATAGGTGTTATAATAAGACAACATGCCAAGGAAGACTAAGCAACTCACTTAATAAGATCAACTATCCATGCACAAACACTAAGTAAAATTATAAAAGGAGGTAAAACTAGTAGTATTTATTGATCCAAGACATACAAATGAGTATGGCTTCACCATACTTAGGTAGAGGATCCTTACAAATCCAAACAAGGTTATATTTAAGAGAATGAGAGAAGGAGAGAGATAATTAATATATAAGAGAGAAATGATGAGTCTCAAGCACTCATGACAAGAGTTAAAATCAAAAAAGAGGTTATGGAGTAGTTGCATAAGGTATTGAATGACATGTGTTATTTTCTTGATGATGTTTTCTCTCCCAAATGGTGTAATAGTTTATCTATTTACTTGACACATCTTATTCTATTCAAATTGCTCTCCTCTTGGCTTGGAAATTGAAAAGTGGTATTCTTTGGTCATCAACTCATCTTGAACTGCCCTTTGCTTTCTTCTTTGACACTTTACATATTCTTAGGATCTCTTCATACTGATATTGCAATAATCATCATCTCTTCTTAAGTGTATTGAAACCCATTTGATCTCACTACACCTCTCTTGCTCAAAATCATAAAATATTGCTTCTATCATCATGAATGAAACCTATATCCATGAGATAACTTTATCTTCCTTAACAAACCTATATTAATCTTATTGAATTCCTTAAATACTCTCTAAGACTTCATTTCAAACCTAAATCCCATACTTGCCTTCAATTACTTATAGCCCTCAAATTAGACAAAGATACTTGTCTATAATAATATACAAATGCTACTTGAAAATAAGCATAAATTTGAGTACCCACTATTCTCTTCCTACTATGTACAAAGTTTCATAACTAAAACTTAATGCAAGTATGCTTACTTCACTTGTTTATCTTCTCAATTATCCCTCAATTAGGTCTCTAGGATTAGAATATGAGATTTGATTCCAATCAATGCTCACACATGTGAAAGTAAAAATAAATGTTTGATTCATTTTATAAACCTACTGATCAAGCTCTAGGTCTAATTTGAAGGTCTGACACAACTTTTCATGCTTCCAAATAGCTTGAAACAATCATCTTGAGCCCTTTTTCATACACTTTGTACCCTATAATTGATAAAAAATAGATTAATAAGGTATTTAATATGGGTATTAAGGTTAATTATGTCATTTCAAGGGTCATACAACCCATTTTGAGTGATTGGAGACACTATCTCTCTCATCGGGTTATTAGAAGGGTTTCTTGGTAGCTTGTGAGTGTCTTGCACTATTAAGGATTGTTCATAGAGATAAGGCTCTATATGACTAAAACAATACAAAAAATATTAATTAGATAAACTTATTCATATCTCCAAAGAATATAAAGATCCCATGCATCTACTCCTTGATGTTCACACGTGATGAAAATGTCTCTCGGGTGACTAGGTCTGTAATTATGAACTTGACAGAGAAAAAATTATATAAAAGGGGAAAAAGTGTTTATATTTATATTTGGACACCTTAGTGAGGTCTGTGCCACTAAACATGACATATCATAATGGTATTCCTTACCATTTATCTCCATATGCTGACTGTAACCTCCATTAGCTCATGCTTAGGGTTCACTAGCAAACCAATGTAAGTGACCCTAATATGCTTTTATTTACCATATTTTCCTTCCCAGTGGTTATAAACCATATATAATAATATTTAGGCACTTAAATTAACTTATTGATACCCCCCAATCATCAATATTCTTCTAAAACATGTAAGCTTCTGTAATTTTCATACCCAAGCATGTGCATTATCATTTAGGCCCTTTAGGCCTGATTAGGCCTCTTGATCACTTTATTTCCATCAATCACCTTGTGAGTTATTTTGTTAATGTATATGGGTGTTATAAATGATTTATGATATTTCTCATACTTACCATGGATTCTCTCTAGAACTCCCAATTCTATTTTATTTCACCATATGCCCCTTTACTCACATTGCTTAGAAATAGGCATGTAGATGATGGGTTGAGTCTCTTGAATGTTAAGCCTTGAAATTAAGGTCTCTTAGTGATGTTGGAAATTATAAGCATGTTATAAATATCCATTATACCTTGGAAACCCATTTAAACATTCATTCAAACCCATATAACTAGTTTTCTTTTCACTTAGGGTTGTGATAAGTCCGACTATAGGTTTCGTGGGAATGAGTCCTTTTAGGGTTCCATCAACTGATGATGAAAGCAAGTGGAGAGATGGAAAATTATTTTAGAGAATTTCCCTATATTTTACCTACATTTAAGTCTCATAAATAATTTTTTTATCTTTCACTGCCCTCTTTTGAAACTCACATAGTCACCTTAGAGCATACAGTCCATTGAGAAGATGGAGTGAATGGGGTATAGGAATTCAGGTCTCAAATGCATTAGGACTTTGGAAAAAGGAAAGAAACATTGAATCATGAATTAAAAAAATGTACCTACACTACCATAGGTTTAATAAACCTTGAATTTACATTTGGACACTTCACAATACTCCTCTATGTTCACATAATCTGTCTTGGCTAACACAATCCACTAAGCAATCATTACTTCATATATCTCTTTGAATAGTAACCAAATAGAGAAAACTATAACCCATGATATCTAGGGTATATCAATTGAAAAATCACCTTGGGGGTGATCTTTAATGCTTTGTAAGTTGGTGTTTCTTCTTTAAGGAACTTGAATAATGACTATGAATCCACATATGTTCAGGGTTTACTCCATTATGACTGTATTTTTAATGAAATCAACTGTACATACATAATTCTCAGTCTTATTTAAAGTTAATGTATATAATTATGATTATAAGGGGCTAAATAATCCTAATGAGATTGCATCAACTACTAAAAATCTCCATTCATCTATTTTTAGTACCCAACACACCTCACAGACTTCAAAAAACCAGTTTGTCTTATACCAATAGTAAGGAGGTTCATTTGATGCTTAGGGAGGGTGTAAGGAGGATACCATGAGAATTGAGAGGATGACTTAAAATGACTAGATCTCTCTTGGAGTGAGGAGATACTCAATTCTACCCAGACACCTACCTGTAGCCTTATTTCAAACCTACAGCTTAACTCACATGTAGGTTTTGCTCTTTCTTAACTATTCAAACATGCCAAACTTAATAGAGGAAAGTGTGAGAAGGTTGTACAGACCCCTTTGGATATTTAACAATGATCATATTGTACTAAAAATATCAAAATCATATGGATCTTGTCTAAAATAGAGTCTTAAGAATTTTGATAGGGTTTAAGACCACCTCATGGTCTTAATGATTGTTCATAAAGGGGGGGAACCAATATGAGAATTAATGCCACAAATATAAAGTCCATTAGAACCCCTTCCTATGCCCATAAGCATATGTTACTACTCTCTCCTTTGTATATAATGAGCACATGAAGTTGACCATTACCAGTCTTCCAAGAAGCTAGTGGAGATTTTGATGTAAATTTTAACTTGTTAGGACCTGTTCAAGTTTGATATTCATAGAAATAACCTGAGGAAGGTGAAAAGACATTCTAAAAATGTTTTCACCTACATATGATCTATTTAAGTCCACATAAGTGCCTAAAACTGCCTTCTTTGGAGTGATTCTCTCTTTTTTGTATGTTGAACCTATAAAGACTAACCATGATTTGAATTGTACTAACATTATTGACATATATGTGTAGACACCTAAAACTGGTCGCCGATAACCTCTAATCAAGATTTTAGCTAGTTTCTACCTAAAATGCACAATTTGTCCTAAAAATACTAAAACATGCTAAATGATATGAAACTAACATATTAAAATGCTGATTTTGTCTAGGATATCCCTAAATGGGACAATGCAATTTATGGGCCAGCTAACTTTGATCAATTCATTTCAAGTCAAAATGCCAATTTTGCACCCACATGCTCTGGACTGCTCTTTTCTATCAAATCTTTTGCACAAGACTCGTGCCTTTGTTATTTATTATTGGCAAAATTATAAATGGGAATATGCATCCAACTCATCTAATGTGGACTTCGAATTCTAATCCAATCAAATTTAGGACCAATAACAAGACATTATGATTAATTTGAGTAATTTATGCATAAAGTGCTTAATCATGCCTACGAGATAATTAACCCAAATTTAAGGCCTAATCAAGAATTCCATGGAGACTTGTTGAATAATTTGTTTTGGAAAATGAATATTAAATATCTATATCATCAGGTGATCTCATTTCTTGGCAAGACATCCCTAGGCCATAAATGCCACAAATATCAAGATTCATGCCCTCTATGCCTCATCAATGCCTTCCATGATGCCCTCCATGTCTCTTAATTTCCCCTTATTCCAATGCCATGATGAGGATAATTACAAATTTTAATTTCAAAATTGAATTAATCCTCAACCACACATCTCAATCTTGAGATGGATGGTTGAGATTGATTCTGATCAAATCCAAAAATTTATAAATAGGAGGCCTCACAACATCATTTCTAAGCTTAATTTGTGCAAAGTTATAATGTAGGATTGGTTCCAAAAGCTTTATGAAATTAGTGTTACCATGCAAAATTGATTTCAAGCCAAGCTAATCCACAAGTCAAAGGTGCCAGGAGGAGATGAAGGTAACCACACTCCATTGAAGAAGACCTCTTAAAGCACAAGCTGAGCAAGGCACCATTACAAAGGCATTTAGAGCATCTAAAGATGGTGAAAGGAATTCTTATGTTTTCATTCCTTGCTTTTTAGTTGTGTTTGTAATTTTATTTTGTTAACTAATCTCTCCCTAGTCTTTAGGCCTATAGATGTTATGCTATTAGTGTGTTTATTTCATTTTGTTTTCATTTTGGAACTAACACCATACTAATCATCCTCTCTTCAGTCAAATTCCTAGATCACATTATGGCATGCCCATTGGGACTAGACACATCCTACACCTAAAGGAGAGCCTTTTTAAACCTTAAAAAACTTATTTGATCTTTTAAAAGTCTTACAAATTGATTTTCTAACTTTATTTTATCATTTTCTGTTGCCACGGGTTTACACAGTAACTGATGTTGGCAAGAAATACCGACATCGATTATTTGGCTCAATTGATGTTGGTTAGTAGAACTGACATTATTTAGATCTTGGTTGGAAATTTCCAATGTTGGTGGTATATAACCGACGTCGATCACTGTGTTTTCTTAAAAACACAAACTCGAGAGCTATTTTAAAATGCTTGGTTTGGGGTCATACAGACTCCGTTTTGGATGATTTTTTTTTAAACCACATGTTTTCTCATGAATTTTTAGAATTTGGAATTATTTTACATTAAAGTTTCATATATTTTTTTACAAAATTTGGAAAATCTATTTAAATTTTTTCTAATCTAACATATTTGCTTTTGGGGTGATGCCTTAAGGGTATACAGGTAACTAGCAGATTTCAAGTTTAATAAATCATGTTTTAGAACATATTTTGCATGCTTTAAAATGAATTAGGAACATTATTTTGGTGCTCAAATTAAAATTTAAGGTGCTTAAATTAAAATTTAAGGTGCTTAGATAAGTTTTTAAGCATTAGTTTTCAAAGTTACAATTAAGACCAAGGGGTCAAATGAACATCACTCAATCTTTCGAATTTAGTGCTTAAAAATGAACTCATATTTCTAAAAGTTTTTTATCTTCAATAGTTATTTGATCTAATTTTGTTTAGAAAATGGAAGGATGTTGTGTGTATGCTCTTCCATTTTTCCCCTTTAGGGAACCCTTGGAATCAAAAGTGCCATTCTTATTGCAAGTAGCCTAGTCCAAGGCTTACAAAGAATGTCACCTAAAACACTCCCCAAAAACTCATCAAAGTTTGGGTGACCTTGAAAATGACCCTAAAGTCTTTCTATTTTCATGTTTTCTTTATTTTTATGCATCTTGGCTTGTGAGGGGGACGTCATTTCCTCCCACGTGTTATTTATGGAAGCTTTGGCCCAGGGTTTCATCTCTTGGCATTGACTTCACTTACTCCTGAGTTACACATGAGACATAGTGGCACTTTGGACATCACACTACACTGAGTGAACAACAGGATGTAGTGGTTGCAAAAAGGAATAGATCTTTTTGCAACAAGCTGAGTGATATAGACACAAAATCTATGCTTTTCTTTTGCAATGTTTGGCATGAATGTCATTGTAAAATTGATTCCCCTAGAATGATTGAAACCTTGCTAGTTTTTAGTCAACCTCATTTTGCCATACCTTTGCTAGGATTTAGATGATTATACTTAGAGTATTTTGATCATTTTCTCATTTGGTATGTTTTGAGACTAAAACTTGTTTATTTATGTATAATCCATGTCAAAACTATTTTGTTTATACGCCACTCTTTTGTCTAAAGAGGTGTTATGATGGCCATTTTACACCACACTTATGCCTTAAAATTTTTGCTAAACTTATTTGGGTGTGTGTCATTTGAGCTGCAGAGGGTAGTGTTATGCTACCCAAATCATGTCAAAACATTTTAAGAATTTTAAGTATTTTGAAACATAGCATTGATCACATCATTTGAGTATGCTTACACTGCAAGGCTACTTGATTTGTTTCAAGACTTGTTTACCTAGCACCCAAAAACTATTGTTTCAAACCATTTTGTGTATACCATTTAGACCTTTGTCTTATGCCATCATGCTGTCCAATCTTGTCTAGCTTATTTGGTCAAATCTTAATTTTCAATGTTGAGTTTACAATTAGCCTTATTAAGTTTGGATTCAAACATTGATTGATTTCTATTTAGGACTCAATTCATGGGGTTGGTACATAGATATTTTTATTTTGGGTTGCATAGTTTCAGTTAATTGTTTACCCAATTTTGAAAACTATTGATGGTTTGTTTATTTAATGTCTATTTTCATCATTATTTGTGCTTTTATTTGGGAGAACACAACCTTTATCAAAGATCCTTTTATCTTATGCCTTATGCCAAATGATCATGTTTATGTTTGATTCCATGTGTCAGGTCTATGTCAAAGTTATTTCTAAACTTGTTAGATTAAACCAAATCACATCAGCCTTTATTTCAAGTCTAGATTTTGATGCTGTTTAGCCAAGAGTCCTAGCACATGCCTATTTATTTGAGCCTACATTTTTATTCCACATTTGGACAAAAGACCTAGCAAATCAACTTTTCCCTTTCCTAGTTTAGACCTTGTTTGGAACACTTTGACCTAGACCTTTAGCATGCCAATTTTTAATCAGACACTTGACCTATTATGCGTATGAAATTTGACGTTAGGCTATTTTATGCTAAGTCTTAGCACAAATAATTTTTGGAGATATAGCTCCACTTTCAAACTACATTGGAGATACAACTCCACCTTTTGACCAAGTTATACCAAGCTTGAACCATTTGTCCTTTAGATATAGTTTTTTAGAGTTTGTAGAACTCTAAGTCTTTTTATTTTAGAGCTTTCATCATTTATGTAGATATGTCTCACTACACTTATGGTGGAGTAATTAAAAATCTACCTTATGATAGAATGGATGCACAAGATGAATTTTAAGGATTTTTTCAAGACCCCAATGATGCTAATATGGTTTTTGAGATAGATTTCTATCTGCCTCATATTAATCATTCATGAGAACAAAGTCATGAAGAAACTTACGATCCAACTCGAGACCTTTATTGGTATGAAGAGGCTTGTGAAGAGGAATTTGAAGATCCAACTATAGATAATGTTGTTTTGAATAAGAAGCCATACCCTCTTTGCAATAATCAGTACATGGAACATAATCAAGAACCAAATTATGATCCAACTCAAGATTGCGATGATTTGGTTTATGAGGAAGAATTAGATGCTTTTGCTTGTGTAAATAATCAAGTTTTACATCATACTTTTATTATTCAATCATGAGCTAGCCCTCACCCTCTTTTGGATTATACAAACCATCAAGTTCCACAATATCCAAGGAATACCATTACCATTCTTAGACCTAGTCATTTGGTTTGTACGAGCAACCAGGTTCCAAAATGCCTAACTATTTCCATACCAAGACATCTTCCTTTGGTTTGTGTGAGAAATAGTGTTCCACAACACCCTATAATTACCATTTTAGGACTTCATCCTTTGGATCATGAAATCAATCATGCTCCCCAATGCTATACCATTATCTAACCACAAGTCATTCCTCATCTAGTACCAATCCCAACCAAACCTTAGTCAATCCAATCTTTTAAAGACCAAGTTGTGTTCAAAACTAGTATTTTGCAACTCATTGGAAACCAAGGCCAAAAGAACCAACCAATCTAAGATGTTTATGTTTAATCAACCATTTGTGATAAGTCAACTTATGATAAATTGCCTATTGATCCTATACTAGTTATCGACGAGTCTCACTCTGATGAGCCAATCTTTGCTAAGTCACTTCTTAATGATTATAACTACCTTTGGGAAAATCATTACCTTGACCATGCACCTATTTTTCAAGAGCTTCCTTTTGGCAAGCTATTCTCTAAGGAGTTGTCTCTTCACCTTTTTCCCATCTTAGAGGAGTCTCACTTTGACAAACTATCTTATCCAAAACCACATATTTAACAAGACATCATTGTAATAGAGTACCTATTAGATGAAGAATCAGAGTTAGATTTAGGTTTTATTCTTGAATTGACATCAGATTTAGCATCAAAATCAAAATTAACATTAGTCTCAACATCAAATTTAGAGTCCCTTACTTCAGAATTAGATTCAGAAGAAGAATATGTTCATGAATGTTACAACATTGGTTACACATGCCTTATAGATAATTTTGAATACATTTTTGATCCTTATATGGTTTTTGAGCATGAGTACTTCAGATTTGGCACAAGTTCTCATAGTATCTTTTACGAGGATTATGTAGCCTCTCTCCATTCCATTACCATTTCATAGGCCATTACCTTCAACCAAGATAGACATATTATTGACATTCCATCTCCCATAAGTGTCTATTGGGACCGATAGAATCATACTTTGTTGAAATGCATCCATGGTGACATAATAGTTGAAGAAGATCAAGGAGGCCAAGACAACATTCATGTAGCAAAAGAACACTCTCCTAATGGGACATTTTTAAAGGTGCTAGGGGATAATCAAAGCCAAAACTTAGCATCTTCTAGTGAGACTTTTTTGGAAGCACTAGAATATAATAAAAGTCAAAAATCAACATTCCTTAGTGAAACCTTCTTGAAGGCACTACAGGACAATCAAGACAACTTCATTGGTGAAAACCTCATTAAGGCACCAATAGCTAAGCACAAAAGTTCTTCACTGCTTGATGAAGACAAAATCAAAGATCAAATCAAAATAGCTTCCAATCTACAACTTAATTAGATGGTATCTACTCTTAGGATCAAACAATAGAAATATCTAGTGGTCCTATCGAGAGAACAAGTCTTTGGCCCCACCATAACCAAAATTATGTCAAATATGGCATCAACAACATTATGTGTGACTGAAAGTCCTGATCTTCATTTCTCTCCCCACCATTATACATTACATTATCATTTTCCATTTCATTTCACAATAAAACCTACCATCCATTATTTGTCCTTGTTTACCATCCATGGCCACACTTTCCTTTGTAGAGGCTATAAGGATACCTTATCTTGATGCTCGAAGGAATTAGAATCAATGACCAATGAAGATTATAAAAGCATTCTTAGAAACCAAATTTGTAGGACATTCTTGATGGAGCAGTTATTCTAACAAGGTATGGGCTATAAATTAGCATGATCAAGTATTTTGTTTATATCATTTGTTGATTAGGATATGCATCTCCATGTCAACAAGAACAATATAATCAAAAACCACACCCAAGTCAAAAACATGTACCATACCATTTCACATTGCCATGCCATTGTCATTGTTACATATCCATTTTCCATTGTCCAATATTCTTTCCATTTACCCCATCACTTGGTGGAAACCCTCTTACCATTTTATTCAATCTATCTAGACCATCATTATCCTTAGCAATGCCATTCCATCCTATCATTCCATTCATATATAGACCAAATCCTATTTTTAGTAATTCTATCCAATCTTATTATGATCTTGGTTCATTTGGTTCTTCCTACACATTTTGTGAGAGGATTCCAATCAAGTTTCAACAATCAATCAAATCTATGTTTATAATGACAGTCTATGAAAGTAGTGTGATAGTTGATCTTGTAAGATATCTTTCATCTTATATCCATGTTTGTTTATGTGAGCTTGATTATAACCACCTATAGGAAAATTAGTGTCTCACCAGTCTTGATACTAATTATAACCACCTATGGGTAAATTAGTATCATTAACCTATGCCATTGTATCCTAGTTATAACTACCTATGGGCAAACTAGGGACAACACTTTTTTGTCATGTATTGCTACATCACCATGCCATCACTATTTTCATTTGAATGACCATTTGATAGATTTGAGAACTTGTTGGGACTTAGTTTGTTTTTTACCCATCTTTTGTGTGGATGGAATTACTATGACTTAAGGTCATTTCAGGACTATGTGGGTCATGCTCAATTCATGTTGAGGTCACCTTAGTCCCCCTTTCCATACACTCTCACTATTTTTTGAGCAACCTAAGCCAAATGTTCCCACCATTTTGTGAGCAAGTATTTTATCATTCTCTAATGAGTTAAGATACCTCAAAATTCCAAAAAACATTCATAACATTTCAAAAATTCAAAAACATTTATCCTGTCTAAGCCTAGTCAGTTATCCTTGATTCACCTTACTGGGGCATTGTCGTTGTTAGGATGTTTTATTTTGATTTTATTTTCAGGCTTTCTATTTATTTATTTATTTATTTATTTCAGTTTATTTATTTGTTTGTTTTTCTATTTGTTTGTTTTTTTGTTTATTCACTTGCCTATTTGTTTTATTTCAGCACTATTGCCTTGACTCAGTCTATATGTGTTCATTGGGTGTTTCCTTGCACACATTATTCTTGAGTCTATCCATATTCATTTTTCAACATTATCATCATATTTTATATCATTTATGTATTGCTTTTTAAGTGTTTATTAGATCAGGAGTTAGTCCTTACACATATTTTGGCCAAGTCTTCATGGTGTTCTATCATGAAGCTTACCATCACATGCTATAATAAAAATTATATTCACAAAGGTATACAATCAATGGAGCCATAGAAGTTTCTCCTTGGCACCTTGGAAAATATTTCCATCCCACCCTTATCAAATCAACCCAATGACCATTCTAGTTGTATCATTGTTAATCAAGATGAGTATCTCCTCATTAGTAGGTACAACTGAATCATTCACACTGATCAATCTCATTCTTCTATTCATCTCTTTCATCATTTTGTGCCCAATCATCTTTAATCTATATTATAGAGTATATCCTTGAGTTATGCTTGCTAATCAGCCCTAACTGGGGCATAATCATCTTAAGCCAATCTAGGTCATCTTCATGATTATAACTGCCTAAGGGCAAATCCTTATTTGAAATTTTATTTTTGATTATAACCAACTTTGGGCAAATAAACATCCTTTTTGCATTAATGCATGCAATAATTTTCTCATTTGGATTAATCTCAACCATGGGTTAATTCCACCTTTTTTCTTATTTATTTTTGAGGGCCTATCCATCAACAAATGTGATGGCCACTCCCTCAAGGGGGCATCATCATAGGCTTCTCAAAACCATTTGGAGCTTTTTTCTTCGACCATCATCTTCTTCTTCTTACCATACAAGACATTTATAGTTATTTGAGAAGATATTTCTTTGCCTATTATTTGTAATGCCTTTCCAAATAGGGGCAAACTATAGACACCTAAAACTAGCTGCCGATAACCTCCAACCAAACTTTTGGCTAGTTTCTACCTAAAATGCACAATTTAGCCTAAAAACACTAAAACATGCTAAATGATATGAAAATAAAATATTAAAATTTTGATTTTGGCTAGGGTATCCCTGAATGGGGTAATGTAATTTATGGGCCAACTAACTTTGATCAGTTTATTTTGAGTCAAAATGCCAATTTTGCACCCATGTGCTCTGGACTGTTCTTTCCTATCAAATATTTTACACAAGACTCTTGCCCTTATTTTTTTTTTGGAAACATCCTAAATGGGAATACACATCCAATCCATCTAACATGGACTTCTAATTCTAATTCAATCAAATTTAGGACCAATAACAAGACATTCTGATCAATTTGAGTAATTTGTGCATAAAGTGCTTGATCATGCCTAAGAGCTAATCTACCCAAATTTAAGGCCTAATCAAGAATTCCATGGAGACTTGTTGAATACTTTGTTTTGGAAATGAATATTGAATATCTACATCATCAGGTGACCTCATTTCTTGGGAAGACATCCCTAGGCCATAAATTCCATAAATATCAAGATCCATGCCCTCCATGCCTCATCAATGCCTTCCATGATGCCCTCCATGCCTCTTAATTACCCATTCTTCCACTGCCATGATGAGGATAATTATAAAATTTAATTTTAAAATTGAACTAATCCTCAACCACACATCTCAATCTTGAGATGGATGGTTGAGGTTGATTTTGATCAAATCTAAAAATCTATAAATAGGAGGCCTCACAATATCATTTCGAAGCTTTATTTGTGTAAAGTTATAATGCAAGATTGGATCCAAAAGCTTCATTCAACTAGTGTTACCATGCCAAATTTATTCCAAGCCAAGCGAAGCCACAAGCCAAAGGTGCCAAGAGGAGATGAAGGTATCCACACTCCATTGCACAAGACCTCTTAAAGCACAAGCCGAGCAAGGCACCATTACAAAGGCATTTGGATCATACAAAGAAGGTGAATGGAATTTTTGTGTTTTCAATCCTTGATTTTTATTTGTGCTTGTCATTTGATTTTGTTAACTAAGCTTTCCATAATGTCTGGGCCTAGAGATGTTATGCTATTAGTGTGCTTATTTTATTTTATTTTCATTTTGGAACTAACACCATACTAACCATCCTATCTTGAGTCAAATTCTTAGATCACAATATGCACATTATATATCTTCTTGACATGATCTAAAAGTGTGATTTCACATTGATATCATCTTTGTTAGATTTGACATTGAATTATAGGATATACTTACAAGATTTATGATGACCTTAGAGACTTATTTAACTTTGAACCATGCTTGACAACTATACCACACAATATGACGTTGGGTACAAAGCTAGACATCATATCAAGATTCAAAATGGTGACTTAGACATCTATTACACCCTACCAACATTGACATCCATAAGAAGTAGCTAAGACAAGCAAAAATATAGTGAGAATAAGAAACCTTAATCTTTCCAAATACATTAACATATGCTAATTTACTTTAACAATTCCAAAATATGTATAAAATGTTCATTCAAGGTGTTCAAAGGGTGGGGTGACTTGATAGACACTTATGAACCTTTGACACCTTTTAAA
This sequence comes from Torreya grandis, assembly GCA_037957365.1. Taxonomy (NCBI): domain Eukaryota; kingdom Viridiplantae; phylum Streptophyta; class Pinopsida; order Cupressales; family Taxaceae; genus Torreya; species Torreya grandis. The sequence continues at coordinate 1,240,194 of JARHVA010004177.1, read as the reverse complement.
TCCATCCTTTCATACCATGGTATGGATAGAATAACACAAGACAAACATAAGTCATTACCTTAAAATTGTCAAAACAACCTTAAACTATGCTAATAAGACCTCAAAAACAATGCATAGAATAGTTATGAACACGGTTAGAAAACATGACAAATCAAGTTTTTTGTGAACCTTTTTAATGGTAGCCAAAAAATTCCTAACATCTTTGGTGGTCTCTTAGGGATGCTTACTTGTTATGCAAATTAGAATAGTTGCCTTGTCCATCCACTGGGTTATTGAGTCACTTGCCCTCAAATTAAGACACAATATTGATTTAAACAAGATGACAAATTAAAACACCTCCCAACACACAACACACAAAGATAACACATAATCAACCAAAACAAAATAAGATAATAGACAAACTTGTGCTAATAAATCACTTAGGTAAAATAAAACATAAAAAGCCTACTATAAACAACTTACCTCAACATAACTCTTCCTTCAAGATCAAATGGGAATCTCTTGAGATCACCATGACACCATAAAATTAGATTTTCATATATTAAGTGAAGTCCAATCAGGTACTACTCATGAAGTGAGGGCTTCAATCCATAGTTTGAGATGTTAGCATATTCATGGTCTCCAAGACTAGCAATCAGACCTTCTTGCTTCATTCCCTTGTACATGAGTTGAATATATGAGTCAAGTACAAAGTCATACTTGTCTCAATCTTGGATGCTTGGCAAAAACAATACCATTCTTACCTCATCAATAGGTTATTCCTAATTATTGGTTTCTAATTGATTTGAATAGCTTATAGGATATAGTCCTGCAGTGGTATAGACCTAATCAAACAAATAGATTGGCAGGTTCCTTTCTACATTCTTGTAGAATTAGCTTTAAGAGGTGAAGCGCCCTTCTCTTTTAGAGGCTAAGAAAAATAGAGGTTTATTTTATATTATAAGATTGAATAAGTACCTGTAAATGGATTGAGAGGTTGATAACCTTATTTAAGAACATCAAAAAAATCATCTTCAAATGAATTAGCCTCTTGGAGTGGTAAGTTTGGAGATCTACCTTCCTCTTTCTTGGTGATTTGCTTGATAAAATTACCTTCCTCAATCTGAATCAGACTATAAAATCTCTCTAAAAGAGTATAACCTACTCTTAGAAATTCAAATAAGTCCTCCAATTGAACTTCACTTGGTTGTAGTTCACTTAGACCTTATTCAATCTTGATAGGAGTTGAATAGAGGTAGTCACAATAAAATTTGAGAAGGAATTAGATTTTATACCTCTTTGATCATGCTATTGGGACTCAAAACATTTTTTTATCACCTCTAATGGATCTTTAAAATATTATTATTTTGATATAATAAATTGATCATCACCTTGATCACATTTGGAAAGATCATCTCTCTCAAGGTATATTATCACTTGATCAACTTGTACTCCACCAAGGTTACATTTCTCTTTAACTTCAAAGGCTGATTTGCATCTCTCTTCACCAAGAGGTGTTTGAATGATGAGCTATTCCTCATTTTCAATTAAATTATCCTACTCATAACCTTATTGGGAGTGATATATATATATATATATATATATATATATATATATATATATATATATAATTTGACTTTCTTATTCAAGGAGGGGTTACTCAACCTCACACACAAGTTTTGGGCTCTCATGATCAATGAGATTGTCTTTATCTTTCCTCCATTCACTAATGAATCCCTCAAACTTTGAAATGTTTTGGCTTTAAAATTTATTCACAAGGAATTCATTCTTCATTTGAATGCTCTTTTGAATTGAATTATAATATGGGAAGGCTTTAGGCTCTTGAGGAGGGATGGGTGGGGATTAAATAGATTTAGGCTCTTCTTTGATCTCAACTCCCTAATATAGGCTTGTTCCACTTTGTTTATCCCATAACTCACCACTTGAATCCAACTTGGAACCTTAAAATATTTCTTCAAGGTTCATAAGGAAGGGGAATGGAATTTTGTGTCAAGATAGACTCATTAGTCTACCTCCAATTAACAATCAAACTCTCCAATTTTGATTTATTTTGGTCCTCAACCCTCTCAATAATAACATCTTTTTTATTTTGGATGTTCTCTTAGATTGATTTCCATGATGGGAATGCTTGAGGGGTATATGAAGCTTCGACTTGGGATACTTTGAATTTCATTTGAATTGGTCTTTTGAGGAAGAATGGGTGGCAAAAAAGAGGGATGATGCATTATAGGATATGGCACATGAGGCTGATAACACTAAACTTGCTCCCTTTCATGGAATATTAGCTTCTCTTCTATGCATTGAATTAGATCACCTATTTTCATCATGTCACTAGTGAGTGTTTACTAGTTTTATCTCTCAGTAGGTGCCCACTCTCTCTTTATCATATACAATGAGTCTTTCACATTTTAAATGAGATGACTAGGAACACTTTGACCATACCCCATTTATATGTTAAGCCATATCATATAACTTTAATATCCCAAGAGTATTTTCTTTAAGCTTGAGATAGACTTATTTGAAATATGGCTATGTTGACTAGGGGTATCATGGTATTGACAAGGCTAATTAGAGGAATGAAAATGATGGCAAGGATGTGGAATGTCTTGGTAAGATTGTCGATGGGAAGAAGGAGGGTAATACTCTTGATAACAAGGCTGATAATAAAAAAAATATTGTTGATAAGGGTCAATAATTTGCTAACAAGGATCAACATGAGTTTGATATGGCTCAATAACTTATGTAAAAAAAAAATCAACACCAAACTCAACCATAAAACCTCATGATAAGGGAATAAATGAAAGATCACTTGCTTAAAATGATACCTAGGCTACTACAACCAATTGAATACATTCAGAGTCACCATTGATGTTTGTTGAAATGCTTCCAAAGGCTAGTACATTGAAGAAAAACACCAAAAACTCTTCAATTGATTGTCAATCTTATCCCACTAGGCATGCCAAAACTATTATAGCTCAAATTTTCACCCTTAAGAGGGTGTTTCAATCCCTCTCAACTTGAACTATGTAATAAGATTGGTCCTCAGTTTTGGGTGACCTTTAGGTAGACAAAACTTCTAGGTTATAGGGCTAGTTACCCTTGTTGTATCAATTAGGACATAATAAAAAATTGAAAGGAAAAGGGAGATGAATAATATGAAATAAAAAAACTAAGGGGGTGATACACCGAATCAATTGATCACTACCAACTACCTGCATGTTCACATTAGACCATAAGACTAACCTGGACATACACTACTCCTAATCTAAATCTCTCACATCAACATTTCAATGTATAGGTTATTATAGATGCTTAAGTTAGGAGGAATAATCAAGAGGTATAAAATGACACTAGTGAATAGAAAAACTCATTCAACCCTTCCACTTCATTTTCACACTTCACATGACCTGTAAAATAAGCTTTTAAACTACATATAGGTGGCAGGATAGGATAACATGCTGAGGAAGACTAAGTAAGTCACTTGAAAAGATAAAATATCTATGAATATGCACTAAGTACAATCATAAAAGGAGGTAAAAATAGTAGTCTTTACTAATCCAAGGCATACAAAAGAGTAAGGATTCACCATACTTAGGTGGAGATACTTACAAAGCCAAATAAGTATGTAATAATAGAGAATGAGAGGAGAGAGAGAAGTGGCATAGAAGAGAGCAATGATGAGTCTCAAGCACCCATGACAAAAGTTTCAATCAAGAAAGAGGTTATGGAATAATATCATAAGGTCTTCAATGATGTGGTGTTTTCTTGATGATGTTTCCTCTCCCAAATGGCTTAGGAGTTTCTCCATTTGTTTGATACATCTTGTCTTCTCTTCAAACTGCCCTCGTTTTGGTTTGGAAAGTGAAAAGTGGAATTACTTGGTCATAAAATAACATTGAATTAGCCTTTTATCTCCTCTTTGACACTTTACATCTGCCTAAGATCTCTTCATACTGATATTGCAGTGATGATCATCTCTTATTAGGTGTCTTGAAACCCATTTGATCTCATTATGCCTCTCTTACTCAAAAGACTAAAATATTACTTTCATCCATATAAATTCAATATATCTATATTATAGACATATATATACCTTAGCAAACCTGTATCAGTCCCCTTAGATGCCTCAAACACTTTATAATACTCCATTTTGCATCCAAGGCTCTTACTTACCTTCATTTCCTTATAACCCTCAAAATAGACAAAGCTCCTTTTCTATTGAATTATGAAAATATTCCTAGAAAAATAATAATAGATTTGAGTACCCACTATGCTCTTACTATGTACAATGTTTCATGACCATACCTTAAGTTCAAGTTTACTTACTCCACCTATTTATCTCTCTAATTAACCCTCAATTAGGTCTCTAGCCCTAGAAACTAAGATGTTATTCCACACATCCCTCACACATTTTAAAATAAAATTAAATGTTTGATTAAATTTTAGGACATCCTAATAATGTTCCATGTCAAATTTGCAGGTCTTTAACTTTATATGGATGGGTGAACCAAGAAATGGCCAAAATCCTAACCTAGGTGCATGTTCAGGCTTAAGGGGCAACTAAAATCATTTATAAAGAAATTAACATGTTAAAATGATTTATGATTGATTTTTATTTCTTTTAAAATCCTTGGAAAACTCAATACATTGGAGGAAATATCTCCAAGAGTGTTCCATAAGTCTACAACTAGGCTTCTTGGATAATCAAAGTAATGTAGGCACTATTTTTGGCCCAAATTAGTAGCTTGAATGGCTCATATATCATATTATAAGACCTAAAAAAGTGTGTATACAACTATAAAACCTCTTCCCAGGCTTAAAAATACTTTATACCTAATTTTAAGACCTACCATTACCCTACATACTCACAAATAAGTCTGCAATCATGCCTTTTAGGCCAATTCTATACACCATGTACTTTGCACTTGCCAACCAATGGAATATTAAGATATCCAAGAGACATTTAAAGGTAATTTAAATCATTTAAAGATAATTAATTATCATTATAAGGAATTTTATGTCCTATTTCTCCCATTGGGTCATCATGAGGAGTTCGACAAGGGTTTTAGAGCACTTTTGCTCTTAGTAATGATTCATAGAGAAAAGAGCCTCTTTCTCTCTCTTGATTCCATAATATGTAATAAGGGAGATCCATATAAAATATACAAACACCATTTATTACCATCCAAAAAATCCTATATGTTCCAAGTAAAACTATTCTCTCTCGAGCTCTTCACAAGGCTAACATAGGGTTTAAAGTGGTTTCAGTTCTTACTGATTGTTCATAAAGCCGTGGGGTTGGAAGAATGGACCAGTGAAATGTATTTGAATTAGGATACCCCCTTCACCATATATAATTATAATTTTTCAACATTCAAATCCTCCAAGGAGTTATGAGTATTCAAATATGACCTCTTAGGCTAGTATACTATTTGAGAGACCAAGAATTTGGTTTTGAGCCCAAAAATTATTCAAAGTGCCTTATAATTATTGGAAATACTTTGGATAGATTTATAAAAACTAATATAAGGTTATCTATAACCCATTCAATCATTTTGGTCCTTTAGATATCCTAGAACATGTTTTAACCCTTCACGAGGGTTTGTAAGTAGACATATTTGTTTAGCCCTAATGGGCATTTTATCATATTCTCCTTCTTTATTAAAGATACCAAAATTAATGGAAATTATATAAGAACTATTAATAATCCAATTTAACCCCTAAATTTACTAAAACACCTAAACCATGATGGTTTTCTTCTAAATTTATAAATAGTTTTATGTGTTTGACCATGTGGACTTACTAGGCCTAATTAGTCCTTTTAGGATTTTCACTTCCTTGAACCAATTTATCATTAAATGAGGACCATGTGAACCTATAGTACTCAAATTAATAATTTATTCACCTATCATTTTTCATGGTTTTTATCTGTGATCACATATTCTCTTCAGTCATCCAAAAACTTGATTGTAGGTATCTATTAGGTATCATTGAATAGTATCATATGTGTGAGTCTTCATTCATTGGAAATTATAATGCATTGAATGATATTATCTTAGGTTTAAAAATTTTATTGTATATTTATAGAACTTTTCTCTCAATTTCTCTCAATATTCCTGTCCTCTTACTCATCATGTCCCAATGATAGGCATGTGTGCTTGATTTGGACTGCCTACACTGCAAATATGAATGTAGGTATTATTCAACCATATTTTAGACCTTAGGATAGTTTTTATAGTGATTAAGAGTTTATATATTTTATACTTTAATCTTTAATCACTCATTCACATTCTTGTTAGACACCCAACTCTCATATGACGACTGCCACAACTTATAGGTCCACATTTGGATTCTTATACTATTAGGTTCCATTAAGTGAGCCCGTTTAAGATTATTTTTGTATTTTCATGATGAAAATTAGGGTTACCCTACAATATATCTATTCATTTTTATCTATAACCTGTCACTTTTCCATTCCATCACTACAAATTAGTCTCTTTCCTCTTAGGATTGTAATAGACCTATGTATGCCCATTAAACTGTCATAGGTGTTAAGACTCAAGGTCTAGGGTTATTGAGGGATAATGGATGATTTTTAAGATTTGAATATAATACATAGTAATTAATTAATACCATACACATATGAAACCTCTTAAATACTTCAAGAAAAATACTTGCACCTTATTAAGACCTGTGATCACTTCTTATTTGAAAGCTTGTTCATTGAATTAGCCAACAGGGCTATTTAGGAGGTGATATCAAGTTAAGATGAGATATAAAGATAATGAAAGTTATGGAGAGAATTTTATTTAAATATCATCATCTCCTTGAACCACCTATCATTCCTCATAGTGTATATGCATATTATTTTCAAACTTTATCAATTGTTGATGCTTTTGATCTTGCAAGAACCTGTCGAGTTTCAATCTCTTTGAGTGCATGCCTTAAGGGGTACAACAAGATAGGTGTGGGTAGATAATTTGATATTTTAAATATTATTATCCATATACAACCAATTATTATCATCACAACCATCTCCTAAAAACATTACCCTAAGTTTTGCCTCCTAATTTTCAACTTCCTCTAGTCATTTTTTGCCTTAATCAGCCCTTCTCTAGCCTAAAATCCTTTTTAGAAGTTTATGATACACTATAAAATCCATAAAACCTATAATATAATTTAAAAAAAATCATTTAGGGTTTAAGTCAGCCCTTGGCTAACATAGACCGTGACTTAATTTGTTTTTGTCAATAATAATATAGAGTCGATTAGACTGACCCTATCTACTAGAATTTTAGAAAGGATTAGGGTTAGATTAAACTATATATACACACTCATTTCATCATTAAAGAGAATAGAGAATAATAAGAGATATATATTATGCATCTACTTATCCACCATTCTAATTTAGGATCATATCTTAGTCTTTGATAGTTTCTTTCGAGATATGGATCTTATCTGGTGGAGAATTATTTTGGATACATTAATAGGCTATGCATCCTAGAGTTGATTTATCCTTGTCATACTTATATACCATAACAACATCTTATGAATCATCTTGGCCAAGGGATAGATTATTCCTTGACAGGTTCATATTCAAAGGTAAGTATTCTTAAGTTTGTCCCTCCTTTGTAAGAGTAGATAGATATGCATTTATACTTCTCTCCCATGAATTAAGATTATGTATACATTGATGTAAGTATTCATATTATATGAATTTTTATTACCTATAATTTTTTCCACAATATTTGGTGAGCACTAGATTAGAGTTTACTTGTTATTAGTTTAGAGAATATGAAAACATAGGACCTAGTGTGGGTTATTGCATAGTTTTGCTTAATTGGAAGCTTTGGAACCCTCCCTAGTAATATTATTATGGTAATATATCCCTTGGATAGGTATAGAAGATCTATCTTAGTCATGACCCCAAATATATCACGTATCGATAATCAAAAATTAAGTAGGATTTATCTTCTCTGAGCTAGGATTGATTTATAGATCGGTTGCATTTCCCTTTACATACATTCTAGTGAACCTAACTTGAATCTAAAACTTATAGGTGTTATTTCATGACATAATTTTGATTATTTTATTATATTTTTTAATATTTTTAGTAATATATCAAACCATTTGATATAGTTATAACTTTATGTGTGAATGTTTAACACACAGTCACTTCAAAATGACTCTATTCAGTCTGTGCAGGTCTTTAGCAACTACAAGTTAATGGATTGATCAGTTTGACATAGTATAATTATTATTCAATTTTATATTAGAATACACTATCAAACAAGTTGATTCTATCTGCTATTTTATTCTATCAACATATAGGTCAATAAACACTATCAAACATGTCGAATCTATTTATTATTATTCTTCAACATACATAATTTTGTAGAATGTGATTGAACTAGTTAATCTAATTTTCACAATTTAATAGCAATAATTAAGCATTAAAACATAAAAAATTTCAATCTAAATAATATTTAAGCCCACCAAGGTTCCTTTCTCACCTCTCTCTATCATTTTAGTTCTTCCTTCAATTTTGTTTTTCACACATTATCAATCTTCAAAACTGTAGACTAACAACTAATTAGGTCAATCTGGTTGATTTAGTTTTATAGTATGTCTTCTATCTAAGAGACATAGTCAACCTATTCATCTCTTTTTAAAGACATTGCTTCTTCAGAATATAAGTGACTCAGTTGACTCTATTTAGTATTATTTGCATATAATGTCACCTAAACTAACTCTATACTATTATTATTCAAATAATTAACATCTATTTATTAATATTTAATTCACATTTCCTTTTCAGTTATTTGGATGGGTAGAGTAACTCACATAGTCTAAATAGGTAGTTTTTCAAATTACCATTTTAGTTACATTATTTTAATCTTTTTCACACACTATCAAATCAATTAACATTAAAAAAACATTTAAATATTTGTCTTTCCAAGGCCTACCTACTTAGATTTCATTACCAAGGGGGAAGCTGACTTGATTTTCTATCCAAGTATAAATATGTGGTTAATTGTATATATTGTCAAAGCATACAACACCCTTATCACTATGGGATTATGAAGTGAAGGGTTAAGCCCCAATACTAAACCAATACCATTACCAATATAGATCCCTTTCAACCCAAATATCTTGAAACCAATTTTAGACTACTTTCTAGTTTGCTATTTCATCCAACTTTCCTATCAAAATAAAATAAAAACTTTATAATAATATAATAAAAATTAGGATGATCAATTAGTTAGCACATAATTTTTAGTTAATTACTTGCTCTTTGATCATTGTGTGTTGTATTAAAGAACTTGCATTAACTAGTATTGGTGCAATGTTTGTGCTATGTGCCCCAATTGGATCAAGCACATTGATCCAATTGTTTGTGTTTTTGATTTCATTATTGTTTCAAACTATCTTGCAAATTTTTTCCCATATTTTATAACATTATCATCTTGGTTAATACAATCTCTTATAGATCATGTTTTACCTTCTTTCCAATAGTACATAGTCGATCTACATGACTATGTCTTCTTATCCCCCTGTTTAGTCTTCTATTCAATATTACATAGTCAACCTGAATGACTATGTATCTTTATCAAATTATTTAGATTTTTTGTTTGCAATATACAACTATGTATGCTTATCTATTTTTTGGGTTATATAACATAGTTGACTAATTTGAATCTAAATCCTATTTTTTGACTTTGTGTTTACATCATCATCATCCTTCCTAGCCTTTTTATCTCATCATGAACTTCTTATTTGAGGAAAACATAGAGTTAAGCTCAACATATATGATGAAATTTACCAATCCCAATAGGTTTCCTCATAAACAACTTATGGCTTCCACTTTAGATGAAATTAATGTGCATGTAGCCACTTGCACTATAAATTATGGGACTCTTCTTCATGCATTTTCTATTCACAACCCTCTGTTCTGCTTAGAAGATCAACCTAAATTAGAATATACTCTAAAAATGCTTTTATTCATTAATGAATTTCCTCAACATCGAGGAAAATACCCTTCCACTATTTACAACCTTATGATAAGTGGTCAAGAAGAAGAAACCCATTCACTTTCCCCCACATTCTCAAGTAGATTTGGGGGCAATATCTTCCTTGATTCTCAATATTTTCCTTCTCTTTTGACCCCTTCTCATACTATGACCTTTTATTCCTTTATTTATTCTACCTCCATTCCAAGTATCTCTACTAACATGGGAGGTTCAAAATATAGTGGGACTTTTCCAAAACCCACTCTTCTTAATCACTCCACTAGTGCATCATATACTACCAATGGTAATCATGCCAGTAGTGCTTCTTTTTCTTTTAATTCTTCTACTAGTGCATCTCTTACAACACATGCTAATCATGCCACTGGTGCCTCATTTTATACCAACACCTCTCAAGCCACTAGTTCCACACATGCCACTACTCAAAGTGGTACCCAAGCCACTAATACCAATGCTAATTATTTACATGTTATGCACACTAATCAAAACACCACTCAAACCCATCAAATTTTATTGAAAACTCTTAACCAAATGAATGCTTTCAAAGATAATAATGCCAACTAAATGATGCAAATGTAAAATCACCTTATTCACCTCCAAAATCCCCCTTAATAGGCTCTATGGAGAGTGCATAATCAAAATGCCCTCCATTCCCCCTTAGGGATTCCCATGGTATCCTTACCCTAACCACCTCTTGTTAACAAAATGATTAAATATCTTCAAAATGAGCCTCTTACACCTCAAATTGACAACATAGATATAGGATGTATCACCCCTACCATTAATTACAATGGGAAAATTAATCCTACCTTACACTTAAAAAAATTTAGAAATATATACAAATATTGGGCCAAGTTAAACACTTTTGTTGCTACTAAGATCTTAGTGAAAACCCTCTCTAGAGATGCTTTAGATTGATATAATAAACTCAAGTGTCTTTTTATCACTAGTTTGGAAGATCTAGTTAATGCTCTAGTACAAGAGTTTCAAACTAGTGACCTCCTTAAGAATACCTTGGCTCATTTTATTAATTGAAAAAAACTTGAGATAGAAACCACCCAAGCTTTCATCAAATCATGGAAGACCTTATATAATAAGTTTGAACATAACATGGCAGATGACAACCTCTTTCATCTATTCACCAATACTCTCTATCTTAAGTTGCAATATCAGGTTAGGACTCCCTCTCCATGGACTTTGGAAGAGGCCATCAACCAAGATAAATGCCAATATTTTCTCATGTGTCAGTTTGAACCATCCCAACCTCCTATGAGCACCTGCATGCTTATAAAAAGTAAAAATCATCATGATACTAATGATGGTGTCACTCATTCCTATTATACCATTCATAATATTCAAACTATTACTCCTAACCTTACTCTGAAACAAGCTTCCCTTTTAAACACATCACTAATCCTCAATTTTATAAAATAAAAAACATCAATGTTCATAAGCCATTATCATTAGTATAACTTCAAAATCATCTACCAAGTCCTCTTCCATGAGATGTTAATCCCACTCACCTTATGGAATCATGGTATGATCTAAATAAATTCTATTAGTTTCATGCTAGTTGAGGTCACTCTTAAGAGACTTATAGGCAATTGCATAACTTAGTTATGGATTTTGTCCTTGGTAAAAATTTCAATCATGATTCCCTCATTCATAAACATTAATAAGCCTATGGAATTTCTTTCAAATCTCACAAAATATAAATTAAAAATCAAGATTTAAATCAGGTTGATGCTCATCTGGCCATTTACAAAGACACTCTTCCAAAACATCAAGATAATAATGACAAGCCTACTCCTTTCACCAATCATGCTGATATTATTATAGACCAAACTCTGAAGAGAATGTGTTAAACATGACTAATATGTGAAGGGTAGTTGCTTTCATTTATTTTCATCCTACCCACATGAACCAATCATTTGACACTTACTGTGTTATCCAAGATTCTTCCCCAACTCACCTAATAAAGTTGGGGTAAGAGGAAATTATCTCTTTCGATGAAAAAATTCTAACACATCCATTAGATAACACCCCTCATACCATTTCTATAATTTTTATAACCTCTTTACCCATCACCAATAATATTCAACCTTCTAATACTAATTATTTAAATATATCACAAGATAAACCTAAATCAACTACCCCATCCTCTCATGATAATCAACCAATTTGTCCCCTAATTAAATCTCCCACATCCTATCAACACAAATTTACATGCACTTCTAGTCCTCATTCTGAGGAGTTCTTCCAACATTATGCACCTATATCCAACAAGACACTAATGGGTTATGATGAATGAGACCCTATCATGAAGTTCACCAATCTCTCATCTCAAATTCCCTTTCTTGAACTCATGTAGACTTCTCCTCGTCATCATAATCACCTTATGAAAATACTATTCAAAATGAACAACCTCCATTCTCCCCTAGCAGGATATGAAGCTACCTTATTTGGGTTGGAAGATAACATATTAAAACAATGTGAAGAGATGCTTATACATGTTGAAAAAATAATATATACTTCTCTCTCTCAAATTTAATATTGCTTTTATGATTCCATATGAATTTTTTTTTCATGCAGATGATCCTGCCATCTTTATAAGTGTTCAAATCAGTGACATCCAAGTCAAGCATGCTTTGATTGATGAGGGTTCAGGTACTTGTGTTGCCTCTCTCAACTTCATTAAAACCCTTAGAACTATGAGTGTAATATTAAGTACACATACAACACATGTCAATGTTATGATCGAAGGAAAATGCCTCCCTTAGGTTTCATGTGGTTCCCTATTACTATCCCACCTATTACTATTCAGGTAAAGGTTATGATCTTCAATTTTCCCCTCTCTTATAATATCTTGCTTGGTAGGTCATGGAATCATCAGATGAGGGTTGCCACTCATTTTGCCTACCAACATGCCAAGTATCCTCATAATGGTGCTATCTAGAGAATTTAAGGTGACACCAACCCTTAGAATTTTGAATAATTATAAGACTATGGTGTGTCAAAATTTCAACCCTTACCAAGTGTTCCATTCTAAGAATCTCAATGTTTTAATTTCATTATCAAATATACATGAGGTTATCATTGTCACCTCAAAATCATTAGGAATATACCACCTAACCTCTTAAATTATGATGATGCTGAGCCCAACGAGATTAACCTCAAGATAATTTTTTTTGATCTCGCTACTCATCTCATTTACCAAATTCCACTATCTTTGAAGCTACATTCTCATCAATCCCCTGGTGATGATATACCCATGGTCTTAACTAAGACTCAAATATCTATTCATCATGATACCTCTGATGATAAGGTCATATCTACCTACACAATTGATATTCATACACCTGATTATGATTATGGTTATACTTTAGATGACCCATTTCTATGAGGTCTTTTTCAGGTTAAAGATGTTGAGATCCTTTGTTATCATTCTTTTTTGTTTTAATATTTCTATTTATCCTATTGTATTACCTCTTATGTAGTTCCTAATTTTTACATGATTCCTCTTATTCATAGGATAGAGATGGTGCAATCACATAGAACACCTTTAATTTATGAATAACCTCTTAGGAACATGATTGTGGATCATGTTATGACTGGTCCCTATCACTTTACTAGATACCAAGATCCCTATGGCTGGCTTCCCCCTAAGATGCTTTCTACTATCCTTAATCCATTTGTACATCATCCTCCTCCTTTAACTAAGCCTAATATAGATCTTATTCTTGCTCTACTTTTAGTTGAGTCTCTTCTTAATTTTTATTCTATTTCTCCTTCAATCAAGTCTCATCGAGTCCCTCCACTATCCCTACCTCCCCTTGGTGATGGCCTACTTACTTTATCATAGATTACTCTTTGGCCTACCTAATGGGTTGATCAACCATAATGTGGAATTCATAGAGTTGATGGTCATTGGACTAGATATTTTAAATTATACCAGCCTTCCTTGGCTTCTTCTTGCACTCTCTCTATTAGTACACCCACAAAGTCTACTAACAAGTGCATCTATTGTTTTCATGACATAGATAATCATTCCTCCACCCATTTTCAAAAGCTTTGACAATATATCAACACCTTGCATTCTAATATTTATCATCTAATAGATAAGTCTGTACCCCCTCCCAAGTTATTACCTTAGTATATTCCCAAATATGGAAAGGTATTTTATTTATGGCACCATTGCATTACCCATCAAATAGATCATTGTCATATTCTCTAGTAGCATATCCATGATCACATTTTGACCATTCCTAAACCTATTATTCCTTCTCCCATAGGTCACCCACATAATAAGGTTCCCCCTTCTTCCCCTGTGGTTCTTCCACCTGTGGTCCCTTCTTCCCCCATGGTTACTCTACCTATGGTCTCTTTTTCACTTGTGATTCCTCCACTTATGGATCCTCCTTAACCTATGGTCCATTCTCCACTGGTGGCTCCTTCAAATCCCATATATTTCATTCCTATTCCTTCTCTTGATTATATTATGCACAATAGCCCTCATGAACATGATCCTTCAATCAAGCCTACATTTTGTATCCAAGAGATTCGATGAGAGGTATTTTCCTAGCTTTTACTGAAGATTGATGAGATGCTCACTGCCTATTAGAGTCCAGCTTCACATATATCTATCAGATGTTATGGATAATGTTTGTGGATAAATTTACCAATATTTATGGACATAATATGGTGTTCTTTCATTTTATTCATTTTTGGATTGGATGTGTGAGCCATTTTATTCATATATATCTACTTTATATCATTTGAATCTATGTTAAATTATTTCTTCACTTATCTATCTTATATGGTTATTTCTATTTCACATTATATATTATTTATAGTGTTTTTTTCTTTCCTTATGACCTCTTATGGATTATTTTCATGATTTCATGCTTCTCTTTATGTGTTCATTTATTTCCATGGATGTCTTATTATTTTTTCATGATTTTTTACTACCTTATCTCCATAACACGAATATCATACAAACCTTGCTCCCCTTAATAATCCTTATTTACCATATGATTAGTTAAAAAACAATTCATCTCATTATACTCAAATTTTATAGTCCACCTTGGATCTCCCTTTATTCCCCTTATATTTCAATTCATAAACTAAGCATACACATGGTTGAAACTTGAGATCACATACTAGTTCATAAGTAAGCCAAAGTGTATTGGTTAGTCATATATTTGGATACTTAGCTTTCTTTAGCCAAATTCTAAATCTCATTCATGTGTATCACTTTGTCTCTCATTTTTGTTATTCTAATTTCATATTTAGGAGGCCTATTAAAAGCCAAATCATTTTAATAAAAGGCAATGATACAAAAGGAAACATTCAAATTCCAAAATTCAAATCACACTAAAAAACATGATTCAAATCACATTTCCTTATTCTAATTGAATATAAAAATCCATAGTTGGCCTCATGATAGAGTCAAGGTCTATTGGGGTGTGGTATGATTTTAGATTAAACAAGGAGAATAAAAAAAAATCTTTTACTGATACCTACTTTCACACACAAGTACCCAATCTTCACAGTAGACTGATAACTCTGTAAGAGGTCCTGAGAAATAAGGAACATGTTGTGAGAATATAGGTCCATTTTAATTAATTTATTTAAAAAATAAGCATGAGTCTATATTATTATTGTTGGGAGAATATTTTATTTACTATCTAACTGGTGAGCAAAATAGGTCCGATCACCACAACAATAGGGAGATTGATTGGCCAGATGTGCAGGTTTACTACATCAAAAGGGGATAAATCTCTCCTCTCATCAAGGGGAGGTTCCCTATCAAGTATACAGAGCTATATAACATATATAAATATAAAATAATACTCAAGGGTAGGACAAACCATCCATCTCTCTTTCTTCAGAGATGATGTGTGCGGATCAAAGGAGAAACTCAAGGAAAATGATAGAAAGCACTCCTCTTCTTTCAAAAGTACTATTCAAAAAGCCACAAGAATACTCCTAGTAGTAACAACAAAATGTAACAAAGAATGTAATAACCAATAAATCAAGATGTAACACAAAGTCTTCACCTGGATTGCTCAAGAGTAAGATACGAAGAATAATGGGGGCACAAAGTCGTCCCAAGGTCCTTTACATAGGAAAAAGAAAATACAAACACACTAAAGGTACTTGTGGGGGCACAAAGTCATCCCACAGTTGGTCTTCAGGACACCTTCCTAACCACTTCTACAATTTTTGCTTGTTAGATCAAATGAATAAGAATGCTTCCAGGAAACAGACATACGAACAATTCCCTAAATAACACAGGGTATTTCCAGCACAAAGTCTGAAAAGGTTGCTTACTTTCTTATTCAAATGAAGAAAAATGATTAACAATATGAGCTCAAAGTCTCAGTAAATGCCTTTCAATTTGGGTAGAGTTTTTACTTCTATGGTAGAAAAAAGATCATCCTAACAATCAGAGAGATTACAATATATAGAGGTCAAGAGAGGTTTGGATCCCATGGAACAACTCATGCTGTGCATGTAATGCTTTGAATGTACTTTTAGTTCTATATTTTAACTCAATTATCATCCCCTAGAATTGGACGATCCTCTTAGTTCCCTCTCTTGATTGCACCATTGTTCACTTTTCCTTTATTCCTAAACAAGTCATGTCTTTTAAAGGCTCGAGAAATCCACATCCACGTTTCTAGGTTCAAGAGGTCTATCAGATCTAAACACTGTGTTGACACACCAGATCTTTCATATTGTTTCCTCCACTTCACAGCAATTAGGTCTCTCACACTTAAGTCTAAAAAAATCAATAGACACTTTATTGCCACCAATTTTGCGTCCTTGGGTCTGCCGTCATTTAAAACATATCTCATGCGTGGATATTTCTAGTTCTTTCCTTCATCGTTCCTCCTTTTCTAGCTACTGAATTGGGTCCTTAAATTGCCTCTCTATTCTTTGGTCACTTTCTGCTAAAAGGTTGACACATGGTAGCATCCGCTTAGAAATAGGCAATGACACGCAATAGTTTTTGCTGCTATTAGAGGCTTTTAGAAACATTTTTTATGTGTTTGGTAGAAGATGACACATGGTGGTCTCTGATGCACTTTGAAAAATGCTTAGGAGAAGCTTATAGACTTGTTTAAAAATCAGACGCAAACACGTGTTTCTCTCCATGGAATTATAAATGAATAGGTGGTGGCTTCCACTTGTCTTTGGAGAGTCAGGTGGATGATGACACATGGCACATTCCACTTTCTTCAGTAGCTCACTGGGGGTCCACCATAGTCTTTATGAAAATAATAAGCAGGAGGGAAAAATTACAGAGATTGACACTTGTCAGCTTCCACCAAACTTTGTGAGGGAAATGTGGCATGTTTTGTAGTTACAATGGAAAAAGTGGCAGCTTCCGCTTGCCTCTTGAGAATCCTACAGAGCATGACACATGGTAGTCTCTAAGGAGCTGTTAGCTGCCTTTGAAAAGTCTTCGAGACTTATATTAGTTTCTCACAGAAGATGACACATGGAGGCTTCCATTGCATTTGATGAGAGACATGTGGTGGCTTCTACTTAAATAATAAAAGATACGTGACAACTTTGGTGGCTCTTATAATCAAAGTGAAATGAGGCTCAAAAGATGACACTTGGCAGCATCTGTGGGATTCTGTCAGGATTTCTCGGATGATGACACTTGTCATCCTCCACCAATCTCTGCAAGGGAGACGTGGCATGGTCTAAATATATTTGTTATTCATGTAGATGCAAACACTTGGCACATTCTACTTCATTTAGTCACTCGTCCCCAGACCCACCATGGTCTTTACTCAAAATAGTGAAGCTAAGGGAAGAGACTGCGGATATTGACACTTGGAGGCTCCCGACAAGCTTCAGCAGGGACATGTGGCATCTTTCATTGCAATTAGAAACAAAGTGCAATGGGGATCGATAGATGACATGTGGTGGATTCCACTTGACCCATTCTTTTCAGGGCATTCCTTTGAACCATTTTGATTGAACTGACTGATTAAACCAACTTTGGTGCAATGGTTCAATGTCTTTGTTTCGGCTAAGTCTTTACCATTTGAAACAGTTTCTAAACCACGTTGAACCTTTGAACCTTGAACCCATTGAACCTTTATGAAGCGCTTAACTCTTGCCGATGATGTTGAACCTTTGAACTAAGGCGCTGAACCAATCCCAAAAATGACTAAGTGTTGGAAACTGATTCTTTTGATTAAACCTCCCTATAGAAGCCTTTGAACCTGTTGAACCATTAGTCCTTTGACTGAAAAAGCTTGAATAATTCCCAATTTTGAAAGCTTAGAACAATTTTTTGAAATGAGAAGAGATATTTTGATCTTTGCAAGACCAAAATAACTTATATGTTGTCCTAAAAATGAGTGACATTTTTTGGGTACAACAATTATCTCACTTATTTGCATATACAACTTTGTGTTTATGGTGAATATGGTATCATTTGTATATTGATGGTCACTAGTCACCTAATGTATTTTTTATGTACTTAATATGCATCATGTTTCCTAAGGTCTTCTCATAGACACCTACATTGTGATTTTTACATTCCCTCTTTCATTTAAAATAATCCTAATATTTCCCCTTGAGAAATATTGTTTTGTTCATGGATCACTCTCTCTTATGGATTTTATTTGTGAGTTGCAGTGTAAGACCATGGATATGACCAAGCCTTCCTCACAAATTACCAAATTACCATTCCAAACATTGATTGTAACATATTTTCTTAGTTGTTTCCACATCATTAGTGTTCTTTTGTAAGTTATAGTGTAAGACAATAGATAAGACTAGACCTTTCTCACAAAATTTTACAATACCCAAGTCAAAATAAAATTAATTGTCAATTTTGAGATAAATAGTGATTTATTATGAGTTACATGTCATTGATGTACTTATCATCTTGATATAATATGTTGTATGCTTAATTCATTGATATTTCACTTTCATCTTCTCATTTTCTAATTGCATGTAAAAATACAACCATTTTTCTTAAGTTTTTCATACTTCCCAGCTTCAATTATTGTGATTAATTTAAGTTCATTTTTTCAATTTTGTTTCTCTTTTATACTTATCAACATGATTTAGTATGATTTATTTACTTAATTATTTTATTTTTATACCATTTGGTTTTATTATGCCTTTCATTTTATTACATTATTTTCCTACTTCCCAATGTGATATAGTGTGATTTTACTTGTTTTAATTTGGTGTAAATATTTTCATGGTTTAAAAAACATTTTGTTATCCTTTTTATCATTTTGGTTTATTACATTTAATCATATTTTTTTTATTACGTATTTTACATTGTGATATAGTGTGTAGTACATTTTTTTTTGATTTCTTATACTTTTCCAAGTCCTTTTTGCCTTTTTATTTTTCACCATACATGTGTATCACACAATGATATAAAAGAAACCACTCCACATATATTTACCATAACATATATAATATAAGCTAAATACATGTGCTAGAAATAAATATATACATGCATTAACATACATAACCAAATACAACTCATGAGATCAAATCCAACTATCAATATATATATATATATATATATATATATATATATATATATATATATATATATATAAAATATAAGGTAGAATGTATAAAATACATAGCTCCAACTCTACAGCTCGGCTCCATCATGCCTATCCTATGGCCTAACCATGCTACCCATAGATGGCTGGGACTATCCCCTATGAATGATACACTATAATGAGGAAATCTAGGATATCAAACATACTAGTTATTTCCATAAGTTAGACACCTAAACTTGCACCTATCCAAACCAAATTATGGTATCCATATGTGCTACTCTCTCCTGAACCAAGGCCTACCATGCCTATGCTTCTCCCACCTTTTAGAGTGGATGTAATCCATATTTTCATGCCTATAACTACATCATAAAATCCCCCATTAGTCTAAACTAGCATTCCTAGGCTGGGGAAAATAGTACCACAAGAACATCCAAAGTGGTGAGGTTGTATGGTGCCAATTATTTCAATAAATTTATTGCTTATTATGGAAAAAATAAAATGAATATGGGTATGGTTGAAAAACCTAATTGATAGTGTGCATGTTGAATCATAAGATTGTGAAGATCTCTTCTTTGTCTTGGGATGATGACCTGTAGATAAAAAAGTACTTAAAGCAAACTAAATATGAGAGGGAGAGAGAGAGAGAGAGAGAGAGAGAGAGAGAGAGAGAGAGAGAGAGAGAGAGAGAGAGAGAGAGAGAGAGAGAGAGAGAGAGAGAGAGAGAGAGAGAGAGAGAGAGAGAGAGAGAGAGAGAGAGAGAGAAGAGAGAAGGAGAGTAAACTTGGAGTTAGGCTCAACAGTTGATGCCTACATCTCCAGGTTCTCCAAAGGAGTGGAGTGTTTCCATTAAGGGAACTTCAAACACCTGGAAACAATAAACAACTTTCCTGCAAGTTGATCTCTCTATGCAAAAATTCACCTTCACCGTGATTGATAATCAAGCCCGGCACCTTCCAATTCCGTGAGTCTTCACACCTGCAAAGTTGCTTCAAAAGTCCTAAAAATCTCCAAAATGGGCTTAAATATACTCCTCCAATATGCAAATTGGATAAAAAGAGTATAATAATGTGTATTATGGCCAGAAAATGGATAAAAATCCATTACATAAGCTTTCCCAAAGCTTTTACAAAGTCTTGGCCTCTTAAAATAAAAAACACATTCCAAAATTTGATAACTTCAAGTAGAAATTAGTCCCTTTTATAAAACTTTGACCTCCATAGCTAAAGTGTTCAAGGCCTATCCCTTTTGGATGGCAGGTCAAGTCTTCAAAACTGGCTGCCCTCCTTTTTAGGTGCTTTGACTGAGTTTGAATTTACTCCTCCTCGTTTGGCACGTTAGCCTCCTCCTTGGGTGCTCAGACTTTATGTTTTATCCCACATGAAACACTTTTGGAATAATTCTAGGCTTAAAATAGCCTTTATCCACCTTGGAATGTGTCAACGCCCCCTTTGGTGGGCTCAAGGTGCCTAATTAGCATGCACGTTGGTCAAAATGCTAGCCTTGTCCTCTTCTCATGGAATATGATGTTTGAACCATTCTCCCTTGGGCGTGCCACTTTGCTTGCCACCTTGCTCACCATGTGGCATGTTCATCAAACCATTTTTTTTGAAACCCTTAGCATTTTCAAAGTGTTGACCTCTAATAGGTCCAAATGTCCTCGAAACACATGCCAAATGTTGCAAGTGACATTTTTTGACCAATCTTCAAATGGCCATAATAGGAGCTCCCAAACTCAAATTTACATTCTAAAAAATGAGTCAAAAAGGTCTCAAAGAGATCTACAGTGTGCCACCACTGAAACTCTGACTTAAAACCATTATCAGAACTCAATTTCTGATCACACCTCCCTAATGGAGGGCTTTTGGTCTCTAAAAGTCTAATATCCCCTGAAATCTTATAACTAGTCTACTGCATCCATGAAAATAGAACCCAATCATAGAAAGAGGTATAAACAACTGCATTAAAATGATTCACAATCAAATTATAAAAATGCCTAATCTAAAGGCATGTGTAAGTGAATTTTCAACCGCAAAAGTGATTACAACATATCAAAATTGTCTGCCCATGTCACATCCTATAAAGTGGTGAACTGTCAATAATTGAAAAATTCCCCAATATAACTGCAAAACAAGTTTATAATGCCGACAACATACAATAAATGTTGTGGACATGTTGCAATACAATGCCCTAGTATGGGACTTATATGCTAAGAAAATGCAAACAACCAAAATTGTATGCTGCCTAACATCTAAACATGCCCATAGGGTCTTTAACAATGCATCTATACATCCATGTGCAAAATAGATACATTCAAAATATCAGTCAAATAAGTGTTGTAAGGAATCAACTCAACCTACAACATGCATTCTGCTATTATCTCCAACTGATCAAATGAGTTCAAGTCCTCTAGACAACTCACACAACATAAATAGGAGATCAAAATCTTAGAGTTATCAAAAAGTGAGAATTGAAAAACTTCATATGATAAACCTATCTTGAAGTGTTCCCACCAACTCTAATCTACATCTATCAAAGCTTATTCATTCCCTTAGGTTAATTCATAACCTTGCTTTGTAAAAAGAATGTAGTCATAATCCACTTAACCAATTCTTTCTTCCTAGTGAAATTGATTGTCTCTGTGGATTCATTATCAATAGGATACTATTGACTTAACCTCTTAAATGGATTTTCACTTGTAGATTTTACCTTATCCTGGGTTGTATTTTCAACTACATTATGGATTGAATTAGCTTCATTAACCTTAGTGAGAGGTTTGTATATCATCTTAGTTCTAACATTACTTGAATGTGAAGATGCATGAAGCTTAAAACATCTATCAATCCTATGTCCACTCACTTTACAATGAGTGCAAACATCCTTCTTAGGTGAGGGTCTCCTTTTGCCAATTCCCAAATTATCATGAGAATGGTCTTTCAAACATGTAATCTGCTTCAACAAAGCATTTTGTTTCCAACAAGTCTTAGCACTATGGTTATTCATCCCACAAAAAGTGCATGGAAATGATTGCATTATCTTCTATACATTATATCCAAACTTCTTATATATATCAATTGGATCAAAAGATTTAGTGTAAGAATCAGGAGGTGGAATCTCAATACCTATTTTACCTTTACACCTTTGAACTAGTGGCCTAGAACCTTCGTTATTGGAAGCTCGTCTTCCTTTAGATATTGAAGAAACTTCTTCATTATCCACCTGCACACTAGTATAACCCAAACCTGCATGAAGAGGTCTATGCTCAACCTCAATTGGGTTAGATATACCTTGGCTATCTCTACCAAGTCCTCCTCCATTATAACCCATTTTCATCAACACTTTGGATCCTTACCCTTAGTGTGTTGTTTAAAACTACCAAAAGCATTATTACTTGAATCTGAATCTAAATGGAAAGAAGTAGAAGATTCCTGTGGTGAAAAACTTACATTGCACTCAGTCATAGTCTTTGCATCTGAAGTTGAAGGCTTTACCTTTCATACTCACCACATTGCAATCTAATCAAGAGCTCATCCTTGGATTCGAGCTCTGATTTTAAACTTGCAATTTGCTCTTCAAAGGAATAGAGCTTGTATCTCAAGAGTGCATTCTCATCCTAAATCTAGCTATTGATGCTTTCAAGCTCTTCCATCTTGGATTTATGTGACAACTTGCCCATGGTTTCCTTTAAACACCTGATTTCACACTGCACACTGCAATATAATCAATCTGCAAAAATAATCCAACTATTTTAGAAGCAACTGTCAATACACAACTAGAAGC
This sequence comes from Torreya grandis, assembly GCA_037957365.1. Lineage (NCBI taxonomy): Eukaryota > Viridiplantae > Streptophyta > Pinopsida > Cupressales > Taxaceae > Torreya > Torreya grandis. Next base: position 1,216,829 of record JARHVA010004177.1, on the reverse strand, counting down.
ACACCCTACATTTTAACTGCTCTGATACCAACTTGATCCGTAAACTACACTGATAAAATCAAAGTAAAGTTTTAAATATGAATACTGAAATTCTCAAAACTTAACAATTTCTTAAAAAACTCAAAATAACTTGCAAAAAGTTTGGCAAAAATGTTCTCAATTGTTGAGATGGAATGGAATTGTCAAAAGACTTGTTACCTCCATTTACCAATTAAAAACTAGTTTTTAATAGCGTTGTGTTATAATTTTTTAATTTTAGATTACTTGCATGAGTTCATTTACTAATTCAACCAAATCAGCAAACTAAAACAAAATCATGCATCAAAATGACAATTTACCAAAACATGAAACATGATAACAGAGTTCGGCTCAACAATTGATGCCTAGATCTCTTGGTTCTCCAAAGGAGTGGACCATTTCCATTAAGGGAACTTCAAACACTTGGAAACAATAAACAACTTTCCTGCAAGTTGATCTCTCTATGCAAAAATTCACCTTCACCATGACTAATAATCAAGCCTGGCACCTTCGAATTTTATGAGTCTTCACACCTGTAAAGTTGCTTCAAAAGTCCTAAAAATTTCCAAAATGGGCTTAAATATACTCCTCCAATATGAAAATTGTATAAAAAGAGTATTAATACTATGTATTATGGATGAAAAATGGATAAAAATCCATTACATAAGCTTTCCCAAAGCTTTTACAAAGTCTCGGCCTCTTAAAATTAAAAAACACAGTCTAGAATTCAATAACTTCAAGTAGAAATTAGTCCCTTTTATAACACTTCAACCTCCATAGCTGAAGTGGTCAAGGCCTATCCCTTTTGGATGGTAGGTCAAGTGTTCAAAATTGGCTGCCCTATTTTTTAGGCACTTTGACTGAGTTTGAATTTACTCCTCCTTGTTTGGCACGTCAGCTTCCTCCTTGGGCACTTAGACTTTATGTTTTGTCCCACATGCAAAAATTTTGGAATAAGTCTAAGATTAAAATAACCTTCATCTACCTTGGAATGTGTCAAAACCCCCTTTGGTGGGCTCAAGGCACCTAGTTAGCATGCACATTGGTCAAAATGTTAGCCTTGTCCTCTTTTCATGGAATATGATGTTTGAACCGTTCTCCCTTAGGCGTGCCACCTTGCTTGCAACCTTGCTCGCCACATGGCATGTTCATTAAAGAATTTTTTTGAAACCCTTAGCATTTTCAAAGTGTTGACATCTGATAGGTCCAAATGTCGAAATGTCCTCGAAACATGTGCCAAATGTCGTGACATTTTTTACCAATCTTCAAATGGCCATAACAGGAGCTGCCAAACTCAGATTTACATTCCAAAAAATGTGTCAGAAAGCTCTTAAAGAGCTTTATAGTGTGCCACCACTGAAACTCTAACTTGAAACCATTATCAGAACTCAATTTTTGTTCATCAGTGGTTGAGATAACCATTGATGGTTACTGTGTTTAGATCTGGGTTGATAAATTATTAATTAATGGGATCCAAAAGATGAATTTCAAGAGATGGGTAAGGTCTAGGTTATTTGTGAAATAGAAATAAAGTATATAAATGCTAAAAAAAAAGTACTTATCTTACCAAAATTTGATTGGGTGGATGGTAAAGAAAGTTGGTCTATTGGTGGAATCTAGCTTAATTTTGATAGAGTAATGGCCCTGAAGGCTTGGTAGAGGGGCCAAAATAAATTAACTCTCTAATATGATTAATAGATTACTAATGGTGATTGACCTGTAAGAAAAAATCTCCTAGATACACAATCTCTTGATGATAATTGTAGATGGATTTTTACCTCCTAGCTCCTCTCTTCTTATAGGTATAAGCAAGAGGTGGAAGTGAAGGTTCAACTAGGCTACCTAATTATAAATTATCCATGCAAATGCTCGAAACAAGATTTAGATAAGCTATAATTAGAAAATCAAAGAAGATGGTTTTCATGCTTTTGGTTATGGAGGTGGACCCTGACTATTGATGGTTAGGGTGACCATCAATGGTTAACCTGATCATTGATGGTCGAGTACCAAGGGGTAAAAAGGGCTAAAAGGCCAGGTTGAGGTTAATTAAGTTAAATTGACTATGGGTGAGCTTAGTTAGGGTTTATAGGGTTAGATTGATACTGAGAGTGTCCCAAGGTAGTCAAGGGCTACTTCAACATTTGAAATTAGGGTGTACATATTTATGATGTCTACATTTCCCCCCTTTTTGTTATGTAGCTTGAATCAATAAGCTATAAAACAAAAATTAATATTGGTCAAAGGTTAGCTGATTGCTCTGAGTATGGGAGGAGGTGTTCCCCTAAAACAAGGAGGTGATGAGGTAAACTAGAATCAGGTGTGGGTTTGACAAGATTAGTGATGGTGATGATGAAGGTAGAGTGTCATTAAGGTGGGTGATAATGAAGGTAGAATGTTATTAAGTTGGGTGATAAGTTAGGCACTAGAGTACAAAAAAACATGTAAAGTGTGATAAAAGTTATGATAGCGAAGATCACACAAAGATAAGGGTTTCATGGTTGATAATGATAAAGGTCAGTCAAAGGGATAAGTTACCAGTGTATCATGTGACTACATGTAGGTGAGGTGGTTGGGTACACCTGTTAGTCTCCTAGACAAGGTTAGTATTTTTGGTGGGTATTCAAGGTAGGAAGTGATCTCATGGAAAACATAAATAGGTCAAGTGTCATAGGTATCCAAGGTATGAATTACTCCCAAAAGACATGTATAGGCCCAATAAGCATGAGGTGGCATAAATTCAAAAGGTGGTCAACATGGCAATGTTGTCACTACAGTCAAGGGACTAGGCATAAAGTATCACAAAAGTAGTCTAGTTGGGTTGAAATAGACCAATGACAAGGTGACAATGTGGTTGGGGTGGTTGGGGAAGGTTATCTCTAAAAGGTTCAAGTTTTGGTTTAGTTTAGTTAAAAAAAGGGGGTATGTCAAGGTCAATGTGGATGGTTATGGTTATGCTTATGGTTCTTTATTTTTAATGTTTATGATAAAATGCATGAGATAATTTAATTAAAAACATTAGATGGGAGAATGGAGAATATAATCCAGAGGTGAGGGCCATAATGAAAATATCAACTAGTCATAATAAGGTATGATGCTTCTTCATTGACAAAGACTAAAACAAAAACTGAAGATGGACTGACTTAATGAACATAAGCCCTTCAAATGCTTCACATGAGCATCTTTAGTTGGTTAAAAAGGTATCTTGACCACATAATGTCAAGTGAGCTAAAAAATACATTACATATAGGGGGGATGGGTGAAAATAGAACCCTGTTATGAGATTGGCATTCTTCCACTATAGGTATTTGAAAGACTAGGGTAAACAAACCTATGTCAAGTTATGTAGATTGATTGATGTGGGAAGCCTACTTGTAAAAGATAATTGTGGATTCTACCTTATTTTGTTATTTGAGAGCTGATTATAGATTTCAAGATCATTGTGATTTTGTTTTGATTATGATAATGGGTCTTCTATTAATTTCTATATGTGGGAAGCTGATCGATGCAGGAAGCTTCCAAGAAATTGCTATGCTTTTGACAAATACTTGCTCAACCATCCTTCAAGGGAGTGGCATGAGTTTATGTGTTTTGATTAATGATTTTTGATAGTTTTCCTTTGAGGAAGTAGTTCACATTATGTTTTGGTAATTTCAAAGAGGTTTTCAATAGCTATCCTTCAATGGAATAGTTTATGAATGCTAGGATTGACCCATGATTGCTAGTGATAGAAATTTTGTTTTTTGGATTTGATTGTGTTTGAAATAGACTTACTTAGGTTTAATTAATGGTTCACCTTAATGAAGGCAAAACCAAGAGCATAAGAGGGTTGGGTAAGTGTAAAGAGGTTTAGGTGACAATGATCATGGGGATCTATCTTGAAAAGGGGTGGAAAGTACCATGAGAACCATGCCATGGGTAAATCCATGGTAGTTATTATTCAATATTAGGCGATGAATGTGATGAATAATCACATGATTCATGTTTAATAAATTTCCCTCAAAGTAGGGAGATGAATATAGGTGGATAAAAAAAGATGAGCTTAAGTTAAACAAAAGGTAGACTCGATCCATTTTAATAAAAGAATAGGTACAAATGTGAAGTATTGAGGGGCTCAAGCTTTGGGTAGACTTCAAGTGAAGATAATTGGTAATATCCTAATACATATTTATGGGTTATGATATAGGGTCCAAGCTAATTGAAAGCAAACTTGTTCTGCTTGATTTTCTCCATATTAATGACATATTGATTTTACTTTAGGATGAGGTCTCTGATATTGAATTCTCATGCTTTAAGGTGCTTATTGTAAGCATGCTTGATATGCTCTTGGTAGACATGTAGATGGGTGAGCGATACTAGGAGATGCTCATCGAGTAGCTCCAGCTGGGCTAAATGATGCTGACAATAATCACTCTTAGAAACAAGATTTTACAAAGATATGCAAAGAGAGGGGATTTGGAATTTAAGAGGCAAGACAACATCTACTTCAAACATAAGATAAAATGGGGTATCACCTATAAGACTTCTAAAATTGGTGTGATATGCCCATAAATTAAATGAGATGTGAAAATGCCAATCCTAACTAGGTGTACTGACCATTTTAGTTAGCATGTTATTAAGAGTTTTGTTAAAGGCTTTTGCCTTTCTATTCACTTGAGGGTGATAGGGCGATGAGAAACTTAAATTAATTCTAAATGCATCACATAGGCCCTAAAATTACTTATTCTTAAATGACTTACCATTATTGGTGATAATATTATGAGGAACATCGAAGCAACAGATGATGTGATGGTTGATAAAGTTAAAAATCTTCTCTACTTTGGTTGAGACTAGAGGAATAGCCTCTACCCACTTGGTGAAGTAATTATTTGTAGTGATGATATAATGGTACTACTATGAGGAATGGGGGTTAATTTCTCCAATAAGGTCTAGACCCCATTGTGAAAAGAGCTAGAAATCAATGGAAACATGAAGTCTATGGCTAAGTGCATGATGAAAATTAGCATATTGTTGACATTTGAAATAATTATTCACATAATCATAATAGTCTTGGTTAAGAGTAGGCCATTAATAGCAAAGATGGAGGATGCACTTAGCTATAGTGAGGCCACTAAAGTGTCTTCCACATATACCATCATGTATTTCTTTGATAGTGTGAGAGGATTCATGACTATGAAGGCAACAAAAGAGGAAGCCATCCAAGCCATATTTATAAATAATTCATCCCATAATGGTATAATGTGAGGTACTCTAAATAAACAGTCATTGAGCACTCCTAGAGAGGCTAGAGTGAACTATGCCAAGGTTAAGAGAGTCAAAGGTTCACTGATATCAAAGGTCAGGTTGGGTTTTCTCCACATTGAAGATAGTGGGGGAATCTAATTTAATATAGGAAGGTTAGGTAAGTTTGTGGATAATGATAGATAGCTTAGAGTCTAAAAGTGAAGACAATATTTGTGAGGCAAGAGAAGCCATGGTGTCAACAAACTTATTGGTAGATCATGGGGTTGATTGGATGTGGTAGTGCTCAAATGATGCTAGAAGTTTATCAAATAGTTATTTCTACTACTATATAACATCATTCTTACACTAGTAAGATCCATTTATTTGATTGACCACTAGTTGGGAGTCACCAAAGATATTGATTATTTTAACTCCTAAGGCTAAGGTAGTCTAAAGGCCTATCACTAGGGCTTTATACTCAACCATTTTATTGGTACAATCAAAGTCAAAATTGAAGGATGAAGGAACATGGTGACTTGACATTTTGATCTATTAAAGAACATGGTGACTTGATAGGTAAAATCCACTTGAGATAGGGCTACAATAGACTCATCAAGGAACTCAAGAGGAGGAGGTTGATTATCTGTTGATGGTGCTTCAACAAATTGGTCAGCAATGGCTTTCCATTTGATTGACTTCTAATAGATGAACTCAAGATCAAACTCTAATAAGAGCATGAGCCACTTAGACATATTGATTTTGATATGGCCTAGAGTACATGTACTTGAGCAGGTTGATATTGGTGATGACATAGGTCTTATGGTTAAGAAGGTAGTGGAAAAGTTTGGTGGCCATGAAGACTAAAGCTAAGTAGAGTTTCTTAGTATGAGTGTATCAAGTCACCTAATCTACAAGTGTGTGACTAATGTATTATATGACTTATTCTCTATGTTGCTCATCTCGGTGAGCCACCATTACCCCCAAGAAATGGTCAGTGGCAGATATATATAAGTAGAAAGGTTGGTCATCATTTAGAGGGGTAAGGATAGGTGGTGACAAAAGGTACTCTTTGAGTGAATTAAAGGCCTTTTGATAATTTCTATTCCACTTGAAGAAACATCTTTCTTTAAAAGGTGGTGGAAAGGCTGACACCAGTCTGAAAGCTAGGAAATGAAATGATGAATGGACTAAAGCTTCCCTTTCAAGCTATGGAGTTACATGAGGTTGGTTGGAGGAAACATGTCTAATATTGCTTTGATTTTGGTGGGATCAACTTCAATTCCATGAAGGGAGACAATAAAACCTAGAAGCTTTCCTAACAAGACCCCAAAGATGCACTTCTTGGGGTTAAGGTGAACATGATAGTGGATAAGTCACTTAAAGATGATCTTAAGAACAACCAAATGATCCTTTTAGAGTTTGGATTTCATGAGAAGGTTATCCACATATTCCTATACAATATTATGGATAAGGTCATGTAAAATGTAGGTCATAACACATTGGTTGGTTGCACCAATATTCTTTAACCCAAAAGGCATGACTCTATAGCAAAAGATCCCCCAAGGGGTGGTAAAAGTAGTTTTATGTTGATCTTTGGGTGTAATTAGGATCTAATTATAGCTTGAGAATTTATCCATGAGAAATAACATCTCATGGATAGCTATAAGATCAATAAGGTAGTTGATGCTGGGTAGAGGGAAGTCAATTTTAAGGTAGGCGAGGTTGAGGTCATGAAAGTCCACATAAATGTGTAGTCCCTCTATGGATTTAGTGATAGGTATAACATTCAAGATCCATTATGGGTAGTCAATAGGTTAGATGAAGTTCACAGATAGAAGATGCTGAAGTTCTTCTTTGATGAGAAGGGTTATGTGAGGATGCATGCATTAAAGCTTTTTCTTGACAAGTTTTCCATCATGGTAAGTGATTATGTTATGGGTAGAAATGGTGGGGTCAATTCTAAGAATATCATTATAAGACCAAGTGAATGCTATGCTAAAATATTAGAAGAAGGATGGGAAGTCTTGAAGTTTCACAATCTTCAATGATTGGTCGATTTTAACTATATGGGTGTTATCTAAAGTACCCAAGTTGATATCCATGGTGGATTTATTAAACATGGTTGAGGTCTTAGGAGGAAGGGATATATGGATTGAAGAATTTGAGGCACCAAAGTAGGTGAGGATAGAATCATCATCCTGACATTAAATAGTGTTAATGGTGGGAGAGTCTTCTCCTATCATTTTATGATGGGTCAAATGGATGGTTACAATATCCCCCTCTTTTTGATAAGTTAGGGGTCTTAGGTTGATCATGTTGATGAAAAAAATTTAAGTGGGTTTATGTCATCATCCTCACATGCAAGTGGAGGTGAGGTCAGTGAGGAAGGGATATCCTCCTTAACAATGGTAGGGGAGGGTTATTTTGCTTTCTTCTGATTAGGAAAGATGAAACCAAATCCATGCTTCTTATGAGATTTCTTGGTCTTGATGGAGACCAACTCATGCATGCCATGCTTATATAATCTACGATTGAAACCTTTCCAAGCATAGTGATGGAGGCATGTCTTGGAAAAACTTAGTTTATCAAGGTAAGAGAAATTGATGATGAATGGTTGAGGTGGAAGAGAGGTGGTAGAAATACCAAGGGATTTGTCAACTCCCCCATAAATAAAATGGGTCTGATGGTGGGGAGGTCCAAATGGAATGATATTTATAACATTGGGGTCATATCCTAGTTGGTCGGTAAGTTTCCCATACTCATGAGGAGTAGGGAAAGCATCCAGGGTGAGAAGGTGATACTCCCATAGCAAAAGGTGATAGAACATTGATTATAAAGGGTTTGTAGTAGGAATTTGGTCTAAAGGGATGGATGAACTAGTTGATGCCTCATCGATAGAAGGGGATATGATATCCATTTTGGTAGTTGAAGGTTGGGTTTTAGCTATCAAGGGTGTGATGGATGGGGGTATGATGACATCATTGGGGTGGTAGGTCATGTTGCATGTTAAGAAAGGACTTGGATTAACCTAGATGGTGATGACCTAACCCTCATGCTCAAACCTAATGCAATGGTGTAGGGTAGAGGAAACACAACCAATGAAACAAATCTAAGGTCATCCCAATAAGATGTACTAAAATTCACCTTCTATAACATAAAATAGTTTGGGGAGTGTACAGGGTGCTACATGGATATGAAGGATGATAGTTCCTAAGGTAGTGGCCATGGTATCATTGAAGGAATGGAGGATGACTGAGGATTTAAAAATGCCATTATCTGACAAGTTGAGTTGGTTGTAGGCATGAAAGGAGATGATGTTTATGCTAGCTCCCTAATTAAGCATGACCTATTTGATGTAGGTTTGGTTGATGTAGGTAGTGATAAAGAGAGGAGGATCTGGGTCCTTAAGATGAATGGAAGGTATTTCCAAATCTTTGAAGGTAACAAGGTTGGAAATTTGAAGGGTACTGACAAAGGTAGCTAGAGGCTAGGGGTCCTTAGGCTAGACCTTAATGGATTGTCTTGGGTGAATATTTTGTCGTCAACTAACTGAAGACAAAATGGGTATATCAACCATAGCACAGTGAGATTTATGCCACAAAAAGTGTGGGTTTACCAGATCTGGATGAGGCGAATCTCTCCTCTCATCAAGGGGAGGTTCCCTATTAATATTTATTAAGCAAAAAATAATACTTGGGGTGGTATAACAACATCCACCTCTCTTTTTTCAGAGGTGATGTCCAAGGAACAAGAGAGAGAAATCCTGGTCGTTGGCTAACAACATTCCTCTTCTTTCAGGAATGGTATCCAGCGTAGAGCAAAAAATCACCTAAATTAAGTAAAAAAGTTAACAAAGAAACCTACTTAAGCACAAAGTCTTCCATTTTCTCCTTCACTGATCTAGAATACGCGTAACTGTAGAGTGAAATGAAGCATAAAGTCTTTGCCTAAAACTACAAAGGATAAAAGGATCACCAAGATAAAATTAGCTCAAAGTCTTTCTTCTATCTTTTAGAAACATCCTCAGATAATATCAACACACACACTTTTCATATTAAATCAAACAGATAAGAGATTATCAAGAAAGAGGACATAAGAACCATTTCCTAAATAACACAAATTTCTTCAACACAAAGTCTGAAATAAACCTGTTTCTCATTCATTTGATGAAATATGATTTACAAGTTGAGCACAAAGTCTCAAAGTGTGTCTCAATTTCAGTAGAGTTTTTGCTCTCAATTATCAGAGATATATTTACAAAAGAGGTCCCCTCTCTATATAGGGAGAAACCTTCAAATTAGAAAAAGATTAAAATATTGAAAACCTAGTCAAAGATGAGTCAACGTTGACTTTTGAGATATTTTTCCAGATTTTTTACATGTAATTACACATTAAAAAATTGCATGCACTTTCGCATGAAAATGTACCAAGTCAATTACAAAGTGCATTTTGAATAAAGCATGGAAGAAAAGCTTCAATCTTTATTTCCAGTCTTCTTCATTGTCTTCGACTTCTTTAGAGAAACTTCAGTGATCTGAAAGAACTTTTGTTGAAAATACGTTGATGAAGAAGGATCCTTTAGAGAAACTGTATTAAAAATCATGATTGTGCAATCAGGGGAAAAAATAGCAATCTGGAAAAATTGCACATTTAATGATCATGATTAGGGAAATGCGCTTGAAAGGGATGAGGCATGAGCAGGTCAGAAAGTAGAAGAAAAAGGGGAGCGGGCACGAAAAATAGGAAAAATTAAAATTTCCAAAAGTTAGGAAATATGGGGGGAAGGAATGTATGGGTGGAAAAAATTTCTGCCCTTGCATATTGGAGAAGTTTTTGTGCATAGGCGGCAAAAATTGCCGCCTGTGCACGTCAGGGAGAAAGTGTTGGCAGAAAAAATTGCCATTGATGCATGTTGAAGAAGAAGAATGTGTAAGGGAAGAAAAAATCACTACCCTTTCACCTGGAGGAGAGGAAATGGGGATGTATGGGTGGTAAAATTTGCTGATTTTGCATAGAAGAGACTGAAAGATGCAAGGGCGGCAAAAATTGCCGCTCTTGCGTGAAGGATGCAAGGGCGAAAAAAATTTCCACTCTTTCATGATGGATGCAAACACTTGCATCATTCTGTTGAGTCATAACAGGACACGTGACATATTCTACTTAACCTTCAGAAGCTTTAGAAACTTTTACGGGTCCTGCAGAAGATGATACGTGGCAGCTTCCGATCTGCTTTGTCTTTTTTCATTGGGCATTTTTCTATGGGATTTTCTCTTCAGTCAGGCTTTTCCTTTGCTTTCTTTAGACTCTCTTTGAACTTTGGCGATGAACCAACTATTGAACCGTTCCATTGAACCATGGATTTAAACCATTCTGTTGAACCAAGGCTTTGAACCATGTGTTTGAACTAATCGTTAAACCAAAGGATGAACCAAATGTTGAACCTGTTTCTGATGCTTGTCGATGGAAATTTCTATTTGAACCAAGGTGATGAACCAATTTCAAAAATAACCAAATGTTAGAAACTGATTCTTTTGATTGAATCCACCTGCAGAAGTCGTGAAGCCCGTTGAACTTGTAGAAATGAGCCTGTTTGCAGAGTCTGTAGATCTAAGAGAAAGCTTTGAAAAATGAAGAACCAAAATGCTCAAAATAATTTTTGAAAGGGGAAGAGAGGATTTTGATATGTAGGACCAAAATAGTTCAAATGTTGTCCCAAAAATAGCTGATATTTTTGGGAAACAACAGCTGGCTCCAGTTGGGGAACTTTTGTCAATTACAAAAAGAATTGAAAGGAGTAGAATCCAGAATCTCCAGTGCCTTAGAAGTGTGTCATTGGGCCATGGAGTCATGCTACCCAAAAAGAAAGGATCTAAAAATGAAAATGAAAAGCACAAAATAGAACTCAAGACTATACAAATATAGATATGTACAGATGATCTTATCTGATGCGTCAAGATTTAAAGTGCTTCAGATGCCACTCTCTGTGAGAAAGTGAAAATGGTGTGCCATCTTGATAAACCAGTAGGAAACCATTTTGTCCCTAGAATCAGTGACAAGTGAATGGAACTCTCCACCAGGAATTGAATCTCCTCTATCTTCTTCTTGGTTCTGTTCTCTTTCTGCCCCTTGGCAAGACTTGCTTTCTAGTCTGAGAACCATGAATCTTGGTTCTCCTATTGAGTCCCTTTTTCTAATTCTGATGGGCAGCAGCCTGATCTATTACCATAATTTGCTATTCAAATAGTTTAGTCCAACACATGTATTGATTTTCCCCTCTAGATGCCTGATAGACCTCCAGCTCGACATCTCCTTTGTCTCGAGTAGCTCCCCATTCGAGTAACAAAGATTCATACTCGGCAGTGTTGTTGGTGTTGCTAAACTGTAACTCATGTAAAGAAGGAAGAATATTCCCCTTAGGAGATATCAACACCAACTTGGCCCCAGTACATGTAGAGGAATTGTTTCCATCCATTTCCTGGATCCAAACATTACCAAAAATGGATCTTCTGTTAGATTTCTCTTCATTAGAGATGGAAGACCCTTTTTCATTTGTACTGTGCCTTACCAATCCTTTTGATGTCTAGTTTGAATCAATTCCTAAATCACCACCTACCAGAATTTTGTCTCTAGTAACATGGATGTCCTTTGTGGTCAAGAAGTAATCACCCCTACCTGAAAACTCAAAAAAAATTTGAGCTTCAAGGGCTAACATTTGGGTCTTGACATCTTGTACCAACTTGTCCAACTGATTAGGGTTAGACTACAGGACTTCAAATTTAGTAATTTGACTTTTGGTCTTTTTGACATGATCAGTTATGTCAAATGACTGAATTAGACTAGGCACAGGGGATGGGAGTTCATCCTTTTAGTTTTTAGGAGGGGCGGGAGGACTGGACTGCAAAATTGAAGTAGAAGTTGCAGAACTATTTGGGATACTTACCTTCTTGGAAATCACTGGGTCTTTTGTCTGGAAAGGAATAGGGGTTCTCTACTCAGTAATTGAAATTTATGGTTGGGCTCACTCCTCTATCTTCTCTTTGTCAGCTTGCTAGGCTGACTAGTTTTGGGACCGGGTGAATACAACATATGACCCCTCAGCTGCATTGCCTTCTCTTCTGGGTTCATCTTGATAGTTTAAGAAACCAATGTGGGAGTCGCTAGCTGATTCTTATTGATCCTTCATGAAGAGACCAACATCATTTTCTTGCTCTAACTCAGGTTGGAAATAGGAAACATATTTTGTTTCCAAATATCCAGCTGCTGAGTTGGTTGGAGGCGCTTCAAGGGCAAAGTTCCTCTGCGAGGGAGGAAGGTGATTTGGCTGCCCTTGACTTCTAGCAGCGTTACCTTGATATGGCTGATTGGGGAATGTCCTTCTTGGTATATCTTTATATAGAGGAGCATAAGACATACCTTGTGCCATTTTCCATTTCAAGGCTAGCAATTCATCTGCCAGCTTTTGCACCATTGGGTCAGTAGTGACTGCAGGTGAATACTTAAAAGATGAAGAGGATTTACCTTTATTAGGGTCTCTCCTTATCTTTCCTACCAATATAAGGTCATATTCTACCTCAGTAGCCAAGTCTTGAGCAACTTCAAGGTCTATATGTCTAGCCTGTCTCAATAGAAAACTCACTTCAGGCAGCTGTGAGTTGATAAAGAAACACATGAGATTCTGAGGTGTCAGCTGGGCAATCATGGGAATCATATGCCTCAGCTTGTTGAACCTAGCAATGAAGTCCCTCATAGGCTCATGGGGCTCCTTATTCATTTATGTGAGCTAGGATAGCAAGGCATGTGCATTCTCTGCTGGCCTGAACCTGGCTTCAAACTGGGCTTTGAGTGTATCCCAGTCAGTCACTAATCCAGCTTGCAGATGGTAGAACCAGTCTGCAGCAGTGCTTTTTAGTGTCTCCATGAATACCCTGATTGGTATGTCTTCAAATTACACCCCTATTACACCACAGGCTATGCTGAAAGCTACAATGTGTTCATCAGAATGAACTTTCCCATCACTAAAAAATTTGGGGAATTTTTTCCTTGAATTATGTGGAAGCTCATGCAGAGGTGGAGTCAAGTTGAGTGGGCCAAAAGAGTTACCCTAGGGGCCTTGAACTGCTATGATTTAATTATGAAAAATAGGGATAATAAATCTGAGTGAAGTGGCTAGATTGTAGAACAAAAATGGAAAAGAACTGGCCCTGCTTCAGCTTGAGGCTTGAGACTTCAAACTACGTGCTCTTCCCAGGGGCTCTGGTTTTGCAGACCAAATAATATAACAAAGATGGAGGAAGATGGTAAGGCTATAATGATAATGGGTAAGACATGGAACAAAGTTGCTAGACTATGTAATGAATAAGGGTAGGGACTGCTTCAATCTAAAACTTGAGGTTTTAGATTGCACATTCGATCCCTAGCGGAGTCACCAAAAAATATTGGGTGAATATTTTGTCATCAACTAACTAAAAACAAAATGGGTATATCAACTACAACACAGGGAGATTTATGCCATGAAAAGTGTGGGTTTACCAGATCTGGATGAGGTAAATCTCTCCTCTCATCAAGGGGAGGTTCCCTATGAATATTTATATGCTATATGTATATATATATAAGTAGAAAATAATACTTGCGGTGGTATAACAACATCCACCTCTCTTTTTTCAGAGGTGATGTCTAAGGAACAAGAGAGAGAAATCTTAGTCATTGGCTAACAACATTCCTCTTCTTTCAGGAATGGTATCCATCGTAGAGTAGAAAATCACTTGAAGTAAGTAACAAAGTTAACAAAGAAACCTACGTAAGCACAAAGTCTTTCGTTGTCTCCTTCACCGATCCAGAATACGCGTAACCGTAGAGTGAAATGAAGCACAAAGTCTTCGCCTAAAACTACAAAGGATAAAAGGATCACCAACATAAAAGTAGCTCAAAGTCTTTTTTCTATCTTTTAGAAACATCCTCAGATAATATCAACACACACACTTTGCTTATTAAATCAAATAGATAAGAGATTATCAGGAAAGAGGACATAAGAACCATTTCTTAAATAACACAAATTACTTCAACACAAAGTCTGAAATAAACCTGTTTCTCATTCATTCGATGAAATATGATTTACAAGTTGAGCACAAAGTCTCAAAAAGTGTCTCAATTTCAGTAGAGTTTTTGCTCTCAATTATCAGAGATATATTTACAAAAGAGGTCCCCTCTATTTATAGGGAGAAACCTTCAAAATTAGAAAAATATTAAAATATTGAAAACCTAGTCAAAGATGAGTCAGCGTTGACTTTTGAGATATTTTTCTAGATTTTTTACATGTAATTACACATTAAAAAATTACATGCAATTTCGCATGAAAATGTCCTAAGTCAATTACAAAGTGCATTTTGAATAAAGCATGGAAGAAAAACTTTAATCTTTATTTCCAGTCTTCTTCATTATCTTCAACTTCTTCAGAGAAACTTTAGTGATCTGGAAGAACTTTTGTTTAAAAGACATCGATGAAGAGGGATCCTTTAGAGAAACTATAGTAAGAATCATGATTGTGCAATCAGGGGAAAAAATAGTAATCTGGGAAAACTGTACATTTGATGATCATGATTAAGGAAATGTGCTTGAAAGGGATGAGGCGTGAGTAGGTCAAAAAGCGAAAGAAAAAGGGGAGCGGGTGCAAAAAATAGGAAAAATGAAAATTTCCCAGAGTTAGGAAAAATGAGGGGAAGGAATGTATGGGTGGAAAAAATTTTTGCCCCTGCATATTGGAGAAGTTCTTGTGCATAGACAGCAAAAATTGCCGCCTGTGCACGTCATGGAGAAAGTGTTGGCGGAAAAAATTGCTGCCAATGCATGTTGAAGAAGAAGAATGTGTAAGGGTGGAAAAAATCATTGCCTTTACACTAGGAGGAGAGGAAACGGGGATGTATGGGTGGAAAAATTTGCTGATTTTGCATAGAAGAGACCGAAAGATGCAAGGGTGGCAAAAATTACCACTCTTGCGTGAAGGATGCAAGAGCGAAAAAAATTGCCGCTCTTGCATGATTGATGCAAACACTTGCATCATTTTTATAATTCATAACAAGACACGTGACGTATTCCACTTAACCTTAAGAAGCTTTAGAAACCTTTATGGGTCCTGCAGAAGATGATACGTGGCAGCTTCTGATCTACTTTGTCTTTTTTCATCGGGCATTTTTCTGCGGGCTTTTCTCTTCAGTCGAGCTTTTCCTTTGCTTTCTTCAAGCTCTCTTTAAACTTTGGTGATGAAACAACTGTTGAACTATTCCATTGAACCATGGATTTGAACCATTTCATTGAACCAAGGCTTTGAACCATGTGTTTGAACTAACTGTTGAACCAAAGGATGAACCAAACGTTGAACCTGCTGCTAATGCTTGCCGATGGAAATTTCTGTTTGAACCAAGGTGATGAACTAATTCTGAAAATAACCAAATTTTAGAAATCAATTCTTTTGATTGAACCCACCTGCAGAAGTCGTGAATCCCGTTGAACTTGTAGAAATGAGCCTGTTTGCAGAGTCCATAGATCTACGAGAAAGCTTTGAAAAATGAAGAACTGAAATGCTCAAAACAATTTTTGAAAGTGGAAGAGAGGATTTTGATTTGTAGGACCAAAATAGTTCAAATGTTGTCCCAAAAATAGCTGATATAATTGGGTAACAATAGATTGTAAAGCTTCTATTAGTGCTTGGTAGTGATGGGGAGAGGTAGAGATCAACTCATACAAGCTCATCTTTGTCAGGGTATAATGAAGTTGTTTGAGGATAACTCTCCTAATGGATTCTAAGGGGTTAGATTAGGAGGCACCTAAGATAGACACCTTGGGTTTGGTAAAAGATGAAGATAGTTGGGTGTAGGTTGGTTGGGAGTTTGAAGATGGGTATGTCTAAGGAATGGACACCTTAGATTTCCCCTTATCCTTATGTTGTGATCTTATGACTACATTGATAGTATGAATAAAAGGAGAGGTTGAGCTAGAAGATTAGTTAGATTCTTCTTCACTCCAAGGTGAGAGTGGAGGAGTAGGTGAGTGTTGGGTAGGTATGGTGGGTAGTTAGATTGGTATGGGGCTAATTGGAGGTTCATCTATTAGTAGATCATCCTCATCATAAAGCTGATGGATAATGGTTTGGAGAGCCTTGTAATTCTCTATGTCATGGCTGGGTGTTCTATGATAGGAACACACATGATGGTCATTGTATTAGATGAAATTTGAAGTAAAATGGTTAAAGGTCTTGATCGGAGGTAAGGCTAAATAGGAAGTTTAAAATAACCTATGGAAGATGGTGAAGGTATAATAGTCTTGGCTCTAGTGATTGAGGTAGGAGGTTGTTTGGAATAGGTTTGGTAGTGGGTGTCTTAGGTAAGGTGGTATGTTTGGTAGATGGCTTCAATTTAGGAAAAAATATTGAGGAGATAGAGGTGGAAGATTTCAAGGTAGGTATCCTAGGTACGATAGGTATGATAAAGAGAGGTGTGTCAAAAAGTAGCTATGAAGGTGTAACCAAGATAAGTGGTAGGGTTTTGGTAGAGGTAATTGGATTCCTATTCAAGGTAGAGGGATGATGCCCCATAATGGAAGGAAAGTTGAGGGAGGCAAGGTTTAGTTCTTCCAATATTTATATGGATTCACCTCTTTAGTTACTTTGGTCTAGCATTTGGTTGGTGGGCTTGAAGGGGTTAGGTCAGCTTTCACAGATGGGTGACTAAGGTGTGGTGTAGGGAGGATATTGAGATTCTTGGTAAGACTATTTGGGATGATAATAAATGGATTGGCTATTAGGGTTTGGGTTGGCTTAAGTGGTTGAGGGTTGTTTAGTTTGGTGGTGGTTTTAGTTAGTTGGTAAAGGGGTTTGGTTGTCTAGGTAGATATGGTCAGAGGTTGGTCAATGGAAGTGACAAGTTATTCTGACTAAGAAAGGGTTAGAATTTATAGTTAGGTAATGTAAGAGAGGCCTAAATAATTCCAAAAGGTGGCTTGATCCATGTCAGGGTTGGAGATAAACTCCAACTTCTACACTAGCCTAAAGAAGGGTTTATAGGTAGGTTTGATTCCTTGAATGGTAAATCTAAAAGATAAGCTCATAGGTAGTGGCATAGGGTTGTTAACCTCATCCTCTTCCTCAATAAAAGGATGTGGGGTTGAAATAGGTGGTTATTATATAGGAGTAGTAGACATAGGGGTTTCCTCTTTGGTAATGGTTTCTAAAGGAGGAGTGGTTTGCTCGGTATTTAAAGGTGAAGGTGAGGCGACAATGGTTGGATATTTTTGTATATTAGTTATAAGGGTGACTAGTGGATCCTATACCTTAATAAGTGGAGGGAGAGAAGATGGAATTTCCTTATATTTGGTACCTAAAGGAAGGGAAGGTGACTCCACTACCTTAATAGATAGAGGAAACAGAAGATCAAAAGATTGGGTACTAGGTAGTTTGGTAATGAGTGCATTGAGGACCATGTTAACTATATGGGTATGATGAGAGCACTCAAAATTTTTACTCTCATTCTTGGTAGAAGCATGTTTTGAGAAAGGTTGCCTAAATATATCAAGGAATTGGTTTTATGGTGCATTAGGGTTGTCCAATGTAATCTCCCCCTTATCAATGATGGATTGGACAAGGCTCTTGAAGGTGTTGCATCTACTGATGTCAAGTCCTATCACTTGGTGAAATGCACATAAATAATTCTTATTGTACCAAATAGGTGTTAGATGGGAGGATTAAAATTATTGGGGTGGATTGATAGGAGGTATTTGAATGATATTGAATTTCAATAACTTCTCCAAGATGGAAGCATAGGATTCTCTAAGTAGAGTGAACTACTTCTGGTTGTTCTAGGTTTTGTTCCTCTAGTTTTGCATTAAGGAACTAGAAGAATTGGATTGGTTGATAGAAGGTGGAAGAGCATATTTTAGGACAATCACATTCATGGTTCCCTTGTTCTTGGTATTGGGCTGGTTTCTTGACTTAGAGGAAGAAGCCTAATTGGTTTGATAGGTTGAGTTCTTATTTTTGAGTTTAAGCTTTCCTTTGTCAATGGATTAGTTCTCCAACTTACATGCCATGGTAAAAGCTTCATTGAAGGTTTGGAAGATTTGGACACACAGGGTAGAGGATATATGCTTGGCACATGCCTGAGCAAAGAGATCTATGAGTTTAGGTTGAGGCCAGGAAAAAGAAAATTAGTTAATTAGGATCCTCCAATGACCCACAAAATCAACAATACAATCATCCTAAAACTACTAAATAGAGTAGAATTTAGTGATGGACACTTTATTAGAGATATTGATCAAAAAATGGTCCAAGAAGTTTGAGCTAGTTGGGTGAAAGAGAATATGGAATGTTTGGGTAAGGCACTATACAATCTAAGGCCAAACTGGATAGAGACATGGGGAAGGTGCAGAGGAGAAGGGAATCATCATAAGTGATGAGATAAAAATCATGCCTGAATGCCCTAAGGTGCTATTGGGGATCCTCCTTACTTTGAAACTTAGAAAACTTGGGAAGTTCCCATTAAGAAGGATATAGCTTGATAGTTATGAATGGATGGATAGGCTCATTAAAAATTTGTTTATATGACAAGATGTTGTGAGTACCCAAGATGGATGAATTTAGGGTGGTCATCTTATCCATAATCATCTTTATTAGGTTTTATTGGGGTTGTGTGCCTAAAGGGTTGTAAGGTACATATTACTAAGATGATTGAGAGACATATAGATAGTGGGCAGAAGGTTAGGAGGTTACCACATATGGGTAAGTGTAGGTCAATGGTTGGGTAGAATATGTATAAGGGTAGGTAGAGGTAGGTGATTGAGTAGTGGGTAAATGTCCTTGGGGATTAGGGATGTAGCTAAATGTTGGTCTAAGTGGTACTTTTTGGATAGGAATGGTATTTGGGTTGGTGACTGATAGAAGGGTGGTGACCCTTGTACTGATCGATGGTAAGGTAAAAGGTATGGACACCACAAGGATTTGAATAAAAATGGTAGTTGATGGGTTGAAGGTAGCTAAGGGAATGATGGTAATGTTAGAGGTAGGTACTACCATGGTGGAAGAGTGGTTGTTAGGAGTAGAAGGTATAAGGGTAGTGGTAGTTTGGGTTGGTTGGTTTTCAATGGTAGTCTCAAAGGGGTTGTTGGTTGATGAGGAAGCTTGGGCGGTTAACGGTTGAGCAGTAACCATGGAAATGAAGGTACTCACCATGAGATGGGGAGGCATGATATAAGGTGGATCTATGGATGGGGTTGGAGCCATAATATGATAAGATGTGGTTTTAAGATAATGTTTCAAGGCCATGGGATTGTTGTCTAGGAAAGTGGTAAAATCCACATATCCTTGAGGGATCTCTTGAGGGAAGGTAAGAATTCATGAGGGGTGAGGAGAGTATATTGGTTTGGAAACATAGTCCATGGATGAAGAGGTAGAAGAGGTAGGTTGGCTTGGTGATAGGTTTTACTCTGCAAGGTCTCTTTGCTACTAGCGAGTGAGAATCATGTGAGATAGGGGAGATATAAAGCACAAACAACATTAATTCTAAAATAAAGAAAAGATAAGAAAATGATCAAATAAATAAAATCACACATTAAGAGAGACATAAAGCCCTAAAATTAATCTCACTTTTGGCTTATGCCTTAAGAAGTTATGTGACAAAAGTTGGCTTGTAGATCAGGTACTAAAGAAGAAGTCTAAGGTTCGTTTCAATTTATGTTTAGGTGCTCAAAAGAGATATGTATTGGGATCAATACATGGCTTGGTATTGGGTTCTACCCCCTCACTTCACATACCATAGCGATAAGGGTGTCAGGTGCTTAGCCAATATATATTGATATCTAGATATTACACTCAACCAAAGAGCTAAGTTGGTCCTCCCCTTGGTAATGACCTCTAAGTGGATTGTTAGGAAAGGGTAAGATTACCTCTAGGTGATGAAATCCTAGTCAGGCCTTGTCTCAAGTATGTTTGATGTTTAATTGGTGAAAGTGGTTTGGTTTAGGTGTGTGCAACAAAAAGTGAAGCTATGATAGATTACTTTGACTTTAGGTTAAGCTATGTAAAATAAACTTATAAGCAATAACTGTATACACTTAATTTTAATCCCAAAAGAAACTTTTTATTTTGTTAATGAGCAAACAATAGAGAGAGAGTGCAAGCAAACAAGAACTCAAGTAAAGACACAAAGTCCCACCAGGAATGCCAAAATGTTTCAATGAATTTATTGCTTATTATGGAAAAGATAAATTGACTATGAGTATGGTTAAAATAATTGATTGATAGTGCACGTGTTGAATCTGATGATTGTGAAGAGCTTCTCTTTAGCTTGAGAGGATGACCTATGGATAAGAAAGCACTTAAAGCAAATTTTTTTGTTAGATAGGTAGCTAGGTGGATTGCCTAGTGATAGCTAGATTTTAGAAGCAAGAGCTTCCTTAGGGGTTATCAATACACATGTTTTAAACAATTAAGTTTATAAATAGAAAATAAAGGTGCTTGCATTAATGAATCAAAATGTACTAAAACTAAATACAAGAAAACTTGCTAGGAAATGTGCTAAAAATGATTAAATTAGAAATAAACTAATTACTACTAGTGCTAGAGGGTTGAGGTATGCTTCAAAAAATTAGAAATGGGTCTGTAGATAGGAAAAAACATGGAAAATTGGGTTTGATTGGGTGTACATGGGTGAAATTAGCTTGCTGGTATTAGTTTCATAATGATTGTCAGTGATTAAGGTGACTATCGACAGTTGGGTAGACCATTTATGGTTGGGCAGACCATCGATAGTTGAGACAACCATCTATGGTTACTATTTCTAGATCTAGGTTAATAAATTTATAATTAACAAGATCCAAAAGATGAATTCTAAGAGATGGGTAAGGTCTGAGTTGTTTGAAAAATGGAAATAAAGTAAATGAATACTAAGAAATAAGTACTTATCTTACCAAAAGTCAATTGGGTGGATGGTAAATAAAGTTGGTCTATTGGTAGAATTTATCTTGATACTTATAGAGTCATAGTACCTAAAGGCTTGGTGGAGGGGCCATGACAAATTAACTCTCTAATATGATTTCTAGATTGCTGATGGTGATTGACCTATAAGAAAGAAACTCCTAGATGCACAAACTCTTGATGATAATTATAGATGGATTTTCACCTCCTAGATCCTCTCTTCTTATAGGCATAAGCAAGAGGTGAAATTTAAGGTTCAACTAGGCTACCTAATTATAAATTATCCATGCAAAGGCTCACAATAAGATTTAGACAAGCTATAATTAGAAAATCAAAGTAGATGGTTTTCATGCTTTTGGTTAGGGAGGTAGACCCTGACCATCGATGGTCAACTGTAAAGGGGTAAAAATGGATAAAAGTCTAGGTTGAGGTTAGTTAAGTGATCCGGACAACATTTTAGGCAATAATTTGGGTGATGGTTCTTCCCCAATTGGTGGCAGGACTTCCAAGAGCCATAACTTTTGAATCGTAGCTCCAATCAACTCACCATTTAAACCGTTGGAAAGATAAGAATGAGAAAAATGTGATGAAATGACATGGATCTCTGATTGATAGATTTTTACCTCCAAAAATCCAATGGAAGTTCCCAAAATTTCAATTTTAGTAGTGCAGTCTAAAAATAGTAAGTTTTTTAAAATAATAATTCCTTGAATTCTGTATTGTTGTAAATCATGGAAGTCAAAAAAATTAATCTCCTTCGATATTGGTGACCTTCCACATCCTCATACTACCTTAAAAATGTGTATAAATGAAGATGTAACCCAAAATATAAATCAAAAATCTCTTTTCAAAGATAAGCATATGTTTGGATCTGCAAATTTTTATGAATAAAACATCTCTTCTCAGAGATATCATTATTGTTATTGTTTATTAAATTTATTTTAACCAAATATTATGAGTTTTGGATTAGTGGTATCAGAGCAATTTTTATTTAGTGTATGATCCTGAGGATGAGGTTAGATTATAGGAAGCTTGGGTGGAAAATAGAACCAACAGACTATCCACCTATTCACTCCAAATGACTTCAAATGGTAGACAACACTGAGACATCTGATCCTTTCAAGTAAATGGTAAATGAAGCCCTCCATAAAAAAAAGCGTAGATGATAAAATAATTCACCCAAATTCTCCAACAAATTATAATGAGAAATTCTGGCTCTTCATCTGCAACCCCACATCCTTTCAGTGCCCCAACACCCTTCAAGGTTTAGGTGAATTTTGATATCATTACATTTGAAGGAAAAATCATTGCTGATGTAGTATAAAATTGGTTAGATCAATTATCATCTTATTTTTTTGTAAATAAATTCACCGATAAAGAAAATATCACTTTTTCTCTTTTGAAAACATCATTACCTATCAAAAATTTGTGGGAAGTGTACAAAAAGAGATTCAGTGTAGATGATATTGGCATTGAAGTAGAACCTACCTAAGATGATTTCATAAAAGCTATAAAGGAAGAATACTACCCCATTGGAGCATATGATGATCTGTATATAGAGTGGCAACAACTTTTCCAAGGTAAGGAATAGTCTATTCAAGATTACACTGACATTTTTCATTCTCTATCTGCGAGATTGGGCATCCAAGAAAGTGAAAAAAACAAAGTTCTCAAATATTGTGGTGGACTACAATGGTATATACAGGGATAAATGGAACTCTTCAATTTGGAAAGTGATAAATAAGGTCAAACACAAGGCTAAAATTGGAATCAAAAGGAAGGAAATATTGGGAAATGGTGTGATTATCACAAATCTAGAACTCCCTCCAAAGAAGAATGTCAAGCCATCAAGTCCCTACTTTTTGAGTCACAATCCTCAACATCTACTGCTTTACCTCATACACAACATGTAGTTGAAGGGGATGAAGAAGAGATTGTAGATTTTGAGCTTGATGCCATAGTTGCTTCATCATAGACCCATGAGGAGTGGCCAGATGACAAGAAAATGTTGTTTCAGTCTATGTTATGGGTGAAAGGTAAGCCTCTACATTTCATTCTTGATAGTGGGAGTCAAAATAATTTAATCTCTACTAATGTTATGAAAAGCCTAAGTTTGTCCATGAAGCCTCACCCAAAGCCATACAGTATTGGATGGCTGAGTCCAGGGAGAAACCTCCATGTCACCCACCAATTTCTTCTCTCATATGCAATAAAACATTTCCAAGATGAGTTCTTATGTGATGTGGTCAATATGGATGTTTGTGATGTAATATTTTGTCAGCCATTCATGTATGATCGACATGGAATCTATGATTCAAGAACTCAAAGGATCACCCTCACTCTTAGAACATGGTGCTACAAGGTACCAAAGGTACCACCTTCCACATCTCTCTCTTTCTGATTAGTACCAAGAAATTTGTTCTCATGGTGGTCAAGCCACATAAATATAAAAGGGTTGATGTTAAATCTTTGAATACAAAAAAAATATAACAATAAAAGCCAATTAATAACAAGTTGAAGAAGTTCATGACCTCCCATCTATAGATTAATGGCCAGAGAAAAATGGTGAATAATTGGGCCCTACATAGCTCCATAAAGTACAGCTCCAAAAAGCATAGTCCATTCCAAGTGTGCATCAAAAATCAAATTAAAACATAATTGCCACACTTGATGAAAAATATTTATGCAATGGGGACCATTGCTTCTTAAAGAGGAAGGAATGATCTGGGCAACATTCTAGGTAATAATTTAGGTGATGGTTCTACCCCAATTGGTGGTAGGACTTCTGAGAGCCATACGTTTTGCATCATAGCTCCAATTAACTTGCCGTTTGAATTTTTGGAAAGATAATAATGAGGAGAACATGATGAGATGGAATGGAGCTCTACTTGATGGATTTTGACCCCAAAAAACCTAATGGAAGTGCCCCAATTTTCAATTTTAGTAGTGCAGTCTAAAAATAGTAAGTTTCTAAAAATATGAATTTCTCAAATTTTGTATTATTATAAATCATGGAAGTCAAACCACTTAATCTCCATTGAGATTGGTGATCTTCCACATCCTCCTCCTACCTTAAAAATGTGTATAAATAAATATGTAACCCAAAATGGAAATCAAACATATCTTCTCAGAGATAAGCATATGTTTGGATCTACAAATTTTTGTGAATAAAACATCTCTTCTCAGAGATAGCATTATTGTTATTGTGTTGTTCTTATTTCTTGAATTAATTAGACCAAAGCTTCTGAGTTTTGGATCATTAAGTTAAATTGATTTTGAGTGAGCTTGGTTAGGTTTTAGGCAGTTATATTGGTCCTAAGAGGGTCTCAAGGTGGTCAAGGGATACTTTGACATTTGGAATTATAGTGTGCATATTTTTAGTGTCTACACTAACACCCCATCCAAAATGTCATGATGCGTAGCCACAATCAGGGCTCCCCATCTAACCTCCTTTATCACTAGATTTATAAAACTAAAACCATATAGATATTAGATCACATATATATCTCAAAATATATCTATCTACTATAAACACATACATCTAGTATTATATATAAAAGCTTAAATGAAAATCATAACATTTCACAATATTTCCAGTGTCACTAACTACTATCTCCCTATCTGCTTGCCCACTGAGCACAGTCTCTCTATCTTCTCATCCCTTGAGTGCCTCATCTATGGATCACTTAAACACTATTATAAATTCAAGAGTTAACACTTATGCACACTATGACCCTCTCCTAAGAGGTATATTTATAGATTAAATCTATCTTGGAACAACTATTAAGTCATCTTTTACTATTTCCCTTGCTTGTGAACTCTCTTGTCAATGGTGTCTCCATCTATGGTATGGCTGAGGTGGTCACTACCACTACTATTATAGTGGTTCTTGCTATGGTGCCTATTGTGTCCCTACATCCACTTCCATGTCATCTCATTCCTCAACCACTTACTATCATGCTCAACCAGTCTATGGTCTAACACACTATAGCCTAATTACAAGTCTATCAACTAGTACACCTCCTTCTCCTCTCCCCTTAAAACTCTAGCATGTTGTGCCTAATAAATAGACACTACTAGAGGGTCTACTTAGTTTTAGATTATGATCTGCCTTAATAAACATGCCACCAAATACATCTCTACCTATGAGGTATAGTGTCCTGTGATCTATACCCATGCTAGCCCTATCACAATGGTTGACCAACTTTGAAATATAATAAGAATGTGCATGTAGGTATCCCTATCACAATGGTTGACCAACTAGGAAATATAATAATAATGTACATATAGGGATGCTACATGATCTCCCCTCATGTGATAATCTACAATGATAGAACATGAGGCATAGCTTGAGCTACATGGTCCTACCTCCATCTCAACACTCGAGGTAACCTATCATCGACCACACGGGGAAAACCCATTTCTTGATACATATAAAACCTCTCATATATCAAATCAATCAATAAAACAATATACCTTATGGACAACATCCTATAAATATTATGCATGAGATGGATCTAGATGATAGCCCCTATTGGATAGTGGAGCCTGATCTTATTAGAATGCACAGTTCCCAACAAGGGGGTGTGTGATGAAACTCACCCACTATGGTCACCATAATGAATTATAAAATATTGTAATTTCATAGTAAATCTAGACTGTTCATTATTAGGTCTTAAATCTAATGGTAGAAATTATGTTGGTATATTTTTACCCTAATATGTAACCCTCCTTTGATATGAGGGCATGAAAATCAAGGAAGCACATTGTGTGTGAGTGAAGGGGAGATTTTAGTGGATGTATTTCAAGTTTATCACTTTATTTGTTGGATTGAATAAGAGAAGAATTATTTATTTTTATGTGGATGTAGTTCATATTGGGTGAACCACAATAAATATGTCTCTCTTGTATTATGTTTTTTACATTTTATTTCTATATTTATTTTATTAATATTGCTTTGTGTTCTATATTCCTAACAACTGATATCAAAGTCAAAGGTTTATCTAGCAGATAAACTCGTAGGAAAAGAGGATTCTTGGTTCGAGTGGGAGCAATGGTAGAAGAAGTCAAGTTTAAGGTTGAGAAGTTCAATGGCCAAAACTACTAGCTATCAAAGATGTAAATGGAGGACTATCTATATCATAAGGATATTTTCCTACCATTGGGAAGAATATAAAAGAAGTCAATGACTATAAATGATGAAGAATGGGAGGTTCTTGATAGAAAGACACTAAGAACAATATGACTATGTCTAGAAATGTTGGTGGCCTTTAATATTTTAAAAGAAAATAAAATAAAGGATGTGATAAAGGCATTAGATAGATTATATGAAAAACCCTTAGCCTCCAACAAGGTATTTCTTATGAAGTGTTTATTTAATATGGATATGTCATAAGGTGGGTTTATTTCTGATCATTTAAATAAATTTAACATGGTTACAAATTAGTTAAACTTTGTAATAGTAAATTTTGATGATGAGCTTAGGGATATTTTAATTCTATGCTCATTTTCAGAAAGCTAGAATGGCTTGGTCATGATTGTGAGTAATTCTATCTCTAGTTCAAACACTAAAATTTTATGATGTTATTAGTGTTATTCTTAGTGAGGAAATGCGATTAAAAAACATAGGTGAGACATTAGGTAATTCTTTGACTATGGAGAATAGGGGAAGACAAAAGGATAGAAGAAAGGGCCTAGGGAATCATGGGAATTTTAAGAAGGGTAGATCCAAATCTAGATGAATGTTAGTGTGCTATATTTGTGAGAAGAAAGGACACTTGAAGAAAATTTATTGGTTTCAAAAGGGAAAACAAGGAGATGGACAAAAAGATAATAACCAGGAAGAAAATGTAGCAGGTGATGTGTTGAAAGATGATTTAATCCCTTCACTATATAATATCAATTATTATTAGGTTTTATATTCAGGGGCTTCATTTCATGCTACACCCCATAGGAAATATTTTCAAAACTATGTTCAAGTTGATTTTGGACATGTTTATTTGGGTGATGGTGAACCTTATAAAATTATTAGAAATGGTAAGATACAAATAAAATGATATAATGTAAATAAATGGTTGCTGAAAGAGGTGAGGCATGCTCTTGAGTTGAGAATAAATATAATTTTAGTAGGGTAGTTGGGAAGTGAGGGCTGCATAGTTACATTTGTAGAAAATTCATGGAAGGCCACTAAAGGATCACTGGTAATATCAAAAGGAGACAAGGTAGGTAAATTATATTTATCTACTGGTAATGTTGACTCTTCTATTGATTTATCTTCTATAGAAGTGGATACAAAATTATTTCACCACAGACTTAGGCACATGAGTGAGAAGGGAATTCAAGTTCTTTACTCAAATAATTTGTTTCTATATTTTAAGAAGGTGGATTCGGATTTATGTGAGTAATTTATATATGGAAAATAGAAGAGAGTTAGATTTCTCAGAGTTAAAAAGACAAATAAGGATGAAAAGTTAGAGCTTATGCATACATATGTATGGTATTGGCTCATGTATCATCCCTTGATTTCTATTCTTATTATGTCACTTTTATTAATGATGTAACTAGAAAAACTTGGGTTTATTGCATATAAAAAAATTTGATGTTTTTAAGACTTTTAGGAAATGGAAAGATTTGGTTGAGAATGAGATATGAAATAAGTTGAAGTGTGTCAGATTAGACAATGGAGGTGAATACCACAACAAGGAGTTTGATAATTATTATTCATCCCATGGGATTCATAGATAGAAAATATACCAACAACACCACAAAAAAATGGTGTGTCGGAAAGGATGAACATGACAATCATGGAGCATGCAAGGGGCATGAAATTACATACAGGTTGCTCTTATAGTTTTTGGTATATGTTGTGGATAATACTATTTACTTAATAAATATAGGCCCTTTAAGTCCTTTGGATGGTGGCATTCTAGAGGAAGCATGGATAGGTAAAATGGTAGACTATTCCTTTTTAAAGACTTTCGATTGTGAAGCATTTGTCCATATTGATAAAAAATAAAACCAAGCTTGAAGTAAAATACAAGAAATGTACTTTTATTAGATATGGAGTTAATGATTTTGGTTACTATTTATGAGATTTTGAAAATCACAAAATAAATAGGAGTAGAGATGTGATCTTTAATGATAAGGTCATTACAAAGATCATTTGTAGGGAAGGAAACAAGAACATCCAAATAAAAAATATGCAATACTTGATGAAACCACTAGAAATGAAATTCTAAAAGTGCCAAAAAATTAGAATATGCAACAACAATAGCAACAACAAAAAAAATAAGTGCCTCAAACTTATGAAAGTGTAGTTATAAGATCTACCAGAGTAAGTAGAATCCCTAAATGATACTCTTCTTCACTTGATTATTTATTATTGACTGACGATGGTGAGCTATAAAGTTATGAAGAAGCAATATAGGTAGAAACTAGAAAGAAGTGGAAGCAAGGCATGAAAGAGGAGATGGGCTCCTTGTTACATAACCAAACTTGGGATTTGGTTCAATTAACTGTAGGTAAAAGAACATTATAGAATAAATGGGTTTTATAGGTTTAAGGAAGAATATGGAGGCAAAGAGAGGTACAAGGCCATACTTGTTGTAAAGAGGTTTACATAAAATAAAGGCATAGATTTTGACAAAATACTTTCTCCAATTATTAAAATGACTTCCATAAGAACTATTTTAAGTTTGGTAGCAATAGAATATTTTCACCTTAAACATTTAGATGTGAAGACTGATTTCCTTCATGGTTACTTGGAGGAGGAAATATATATGGAGCAGCCATAGGGATATAAAATCAAAGTTAAGGATAAAATGGTGTGTAGGTCAAGGAAGAGTTTGTATGGTATAAAACAAGCTCCAAGGTAGTGGTACTTAAAATTTAATATGTTTATGATAGAACAAAGTTATAGTAGATGTCATTTTGACCATTGTGTTTATTTTAAGAGATTAAATAATGATAGATATATTATCTTATAATTGTATGTAGATGACATGCTTACTATAGGGTCTAATATTCAGGTTATAAATGAGCTCAAAAAAAAAACTAGCAAATCATTTGCAATGAATGATTTTGGTGATGCAAAGAAAGTCCTTGGTATGAGAATAATAAGAGATAGGAAAAATAGAAAATTGACATTGTCTAAATAAGACTACATCAAAAAGGTGTTAGTCAGGTTCAATATGCAAGATGCAAAACTAGTGAGTACACCTTTGGGAGGGCACTTCAAATTAAGCAAGGAACATTATCTTAAAATACAAGAATAAATAAATTATATGTCCAAAGTGACCTAGATTTAGTAGTTACACATTTAATGTATGATATGGTGTGCATGAGACTAGATATTTCTCATGTAGTGGGAGTTATCAACAAGTTTATGAATAATCCAGGAAAGGAGCACTAAGATGCAGTCAAGTAGATTATCAGGTACTTGAGAGGGACCATTGATAGATAATTGTGCTATGAAGGGTTAGATTTTATCTTATAAGGATATGTTGATGTAGACATAGTTGGATATTTAGATGGTAGGAAGAGAAAAATAGGTTATGTATTCACTATTGGTGACACAATAGTTAGTTGGGTTTAAAAATTGTAGAAGATAGTTGCTTTGTCAACTATAGAGGCAGAGTATGTTGCAACTACCTAAGAAAGCAAGGAGATTATATGGATACAATGTTTCATGGAAGAGTTGAGGTAAAAGCAAGAATATTATAGGTTGTATAATGATAGCCAAAGTGTGATTCATTTAGAAAATAACTCAACATTCCACTTAAGAACCAAACATATACAACTCAGGTATCAATTCATTCGTTTAATTTTGGAGGATGGTTAAATGAAGTTGGAAAAGATCCATATGAGTCAAAATCAAGTAGATATGCTAAAAAAGGTAGTCACAAAGGATAATCTAGAGATTTATTCAACTTTAATAGGTCTTTAGGGATAACAAGGAAGATGAGAAACCTATTAGGGTCAAAGTTCAAAGAAAAGTCCAAGGAAGAGTTGTAGCGGTGAAGTTGTAACAATTAATCTTTAAGTGAGATATTATTGGATGATGGAGCCTAATCTTATTATAATTCATAGTTATTGATATGAGGGGTGTGGGGGGGGGGGGGGGGAATTCCCCCACGGTCTCCATGGGGGTCCACAGGGTAAATGCATTGTAAAATATTTTAATTTTGTAGTAACTCTAGATTGTTCATTATTAGGTCATAGATCTAATGGTAGAAATTATGTTGGTACATTTTTACCCTAATATATAACCCTCCTATGATATGAGGGCATGAAAATCACAATGGCACACTATGTGTGAGTGAAGATGAAATTTTAGTGGTTGTATTGTAGGTTTATCCCTTCATTTGTTGGACTTAATAAGAGAAGAATTGGTTGTTTCTATGTAGATGTATCCCATATTGGGGAACCACGTTAAATCTATGTCTGTCTTGTATTGTGTTTTTTGCATTTTATTTTTGTCTTTATTTCATTAATATTGATCTAAATTATATATTCCTAATTGACCCAAAGTCATACAATGCCCCTTGATCTATATACACTAACATAAGACTATTGCATATAGTAGTACCTTACCATATAACTTATGACACAAGACTTGTGCTATCACAAGTATGATTATGGCCTTTTGGATGTCCAAAATATATTCAATATATACATCAAACAAACTCACCCCTAATCTTAGGTATATGCTATTTAAGCACATCACCCATCAGGCTAGCGATCACCTCTCCTCCAAATCATCTAGTGTCCTTATGATCACTGGTGTCCCTCTTATAGGTAGTCCCCAGTAATGCATATAAATACTTTAGCATGATACCCACCTAAATGGTATCCCCATCCACCTCCCATTGAAAAGTGTTGGTTAATCATTACCATGCTTTAAAGAACATGACAACAAGATCAACATTAAGCTAAATGTACCTCATCTCTATGATACTTCTAAATCCTAGTGTGATCGATTGTACTCTATCCAAATTAGTCAATTGATCCAGTAGATCTATTAGCCATGACACATTTATCAGGCACCAATACCTCTAACATCTCTAAAAAATATCAAACAATAAAGGATATATCAAATCTCCATGTCATAAATAATTAAAATACATTATTAAAATTTCAAAAAATAGCCACTTTTGATTTAGTTTCTCAAATTTATATAGCATCAATCCATTTCAATACTAAATCAACCCTATATTTTATTTTAATTTCTAGATCGGCCCTTTAAATTCCCTAGTAGATTGGCCACATCGATACTATACCAACCACTTTCTTATTTTATGATAATGTATCAACCTTGATATACACAGTTGGCCTTTTTTATCGATATAGAATCAACCATATTCAGTCAACTAAGTCAGCCTAATGCTACATAATTGGTCCCATTTTATCATATTAAATTGGCCCACTGCTATGTAGTCAGCCTTATCATTTTACTTCACCTTATAGACTAAGTCAACTAGGTCAACTCTATTTATTCGCAATGACAACATTTTGCCCATTTAACATAAATGCCATAGATATTTATTGGTCTAACTTCTTCCTACCCAATACCCCATTTTACTCCTATTTTACCTAAAAATTTCTTAGGGTTCATTTTGATACCTAGATTCTGCCTACCAATTAATTTTCTATTTTTTAGCTTAATTTAAAATTAAAATATTTAAAAATTTGAAAATTTTAATTACTTACCTATGTTGCACTTGCTATGACCGCTATGTGTCATCCTCATCTCAGCTATTGTCTTCTTACCATGATGGCTCTGTGGTCTCCAACTAGGTTTCTTAGAGCTCTATTTTCTTAAAATAGTAAAAATGACAAATGAATTAATTTTCATCCTATTTCTATTTACTATTAAAAATTATTTACCTTTCAAATATTTACTATTAAACTTCATATTTTTATCTCTAGTAGCTCTTTTTTTGAACCATAAAATGTTTTAGAATATTGACATTGTAGATAATGTTTTCACCTATTATATATCTATGTTGTATTTTTTTTTTGTTTTTCACTCTTTTTTGTGATAACTTATACATGTTTGCCTAATGTTCCATACATTGGACACCTTCACATTTATTGCATCTCCTTTTTTATCTACAACACTAAGGTAAGCAGAGGTGTGTGTTTTTCAATTCTATCTTTTTATTTGTCTTATTTTCTTTTAACTATAATTTATTCCACTTCAACATTGTGTGTTACTATATTCTTTTCCTAAATCACCATCCCCTATTATACCTATGTGACACATGGTGATATTTAAGTAGGGTGTATGTATACACATAATATTTTCAAACTTTATCAATTATTGATGCTTTTTATCTTTCAAAAACCTATCAAGTCTCAATCTCTTTGAGTGCATGCCTTAAGGGGTACATCAGGAAAAAGGTGGGCAGACTATTGGTGCTTTGTAGGACTATTTTCCATATACTATCACTTGTTATCATCACAACCATTTCATAAAACATTCTCCTAAGCTTTGTCTCCTATTTTCACCTTCTTCTAGTCATTTTATACCTTCATTAACCCTTCCCTAGCCTAAAATCCTTTTTAGTACTTTACAATACACTATCAAACCCATCAACCCTATACTCTAATTGATAAAACTTATGTAGGGTCTAGGTTAGACCTTGGTAGACATAAACTAGGACCTAATTTGTGTTTTTCAATAATGATATAGATTCAATTGGACCGACCCTATTGGTTAAAATTTTATAAATGATTAGGGTTAGATTCATCTATATATACACACTCATTTCATTATTAAAGAGAAGATAGAATAATAATATATATATATATATATATATATATATATATATATATATATATATATGTATATATATAATGAATCTTCTTATCCACCATTCTAATTTAGGATCATAGTTTAGGGTTTCATATTTTCTTTGGAGATATAGATATTATCTTATGGAGAAGTCTTTTAGATGCATTGATAGGTTGTGTAGCCTATATATAATTTATCCTTGTCATCCTTACATACCACAACAACCTCTTGTGAAACACCATATCTAAGGGAGAGATTGAGGCTCAATGGGTTCATCTTCAAAAGTAAGTATTCCTAACTTTGTTCCTCTTTTGTAAGAGTAGATAGATATGCATTTTTACTTCTCTCCTATGCATTAGGATTTCAAATACATTAATGTGAGTATATGTCTTCTATGCATGTTTATTAACCCCAATTTATGCCACAAGCTTTGGTGAATACTATATTAGACTTTACTTTACTTATTATTAGATTAGTGAATATGAAAATATAGGACCTAGTTAGGGTTATTACACAATTTTACTTGACTAGAGGCTTTAGAACCCTCCCTAGTGATATTATTGTGGTAAGAGATCCCTTGGTTAGGTCTAGAGGATCCATCTTTGTTATGACTCCAAATATATAATGTATTGATAATTAGAAGTGTAAGTAG
The DNA here is from genome assembly GCA_037957365.1 of Torreya grandis. Taxonomy (NCBI): domain Eukaryota; kingdom Viridiplantae; phylum Streptophyta; class Pinopsida; order Cupressales; family Taxaceae; genus Torreya; species Torreya grandis. The sequence goes on along the minus strand of JARHVA010004177.1, from coordinate 1,183,187 downwards.
GATTTATCTTCTTTGATCTAATATTGATTTATAGATTAGTTGCATTTACCTTTGCATACACATAATGACCTGTAATAGGTCATGATCCTACCTGAAACTCAACATAAATAGAGATTTTAATTTATTAGAGGGTCACACATGCCAAATGAGTACTATAAAACATTTTGAGAGGGATATTAAATATTTATATTACCTCCTCCAATAATCCATTTCATTCACTTTCTTGCTCTTACTCTAAGACTATTGCAAACTGAGTTTCCAGGGTTTATAGGAAGTTTTTAACACCTTACTTTTTAGCAAGAGTTCATAAATGAGAGGGGTTAAAAATGAGATCCAATGTCATGAATATTAATCTAGATAGGGTCCCCTCCTCTTGTAAAACCTTATGTCCTAACTCTCTCTCCACTATATAGATCAAACATCTGAAACTGGCCTTCATAAGCTTACCAAGGAAGTGATGGGAGAAAGGGAGTGTTTTTTCTTTTCTAAGACCCATAGCTCATCCAAATTCATTATTTGAGTTTGAGGGAGATGAAGGAGGTCATGAAGATGTTTGGAGAGGAAATTCATTCTAAAAACCTTCAATCACCTTTTGGAAAACCTATCTTTTTCCATGAAAATGGCTATATTATGCTTGGGGAACCTTGATGGAGTTGTGAACTAGTCATCCATGGAGTCTTTCACACTTGTATAAATGTGGCATGATGTGCCATCATATTTTTTCTACTATTTACCTATCAATTCTCAAACTATTATTTCTTGAACATTATAAAATGCATAAAAAATACTTGAAATGGGTTATAATGTTGGAAAATAGGAGTTTACATCTATTTGGACACTTGTATAGACCATGAAAAGACATTAAATGACTTGACACATTTTAAATGCCATAACAAAGACCTTTAAAATTATGACACTCTTTGAACCCAATTGACTAAGACATGCATGACTATATAATAATAATGTTAACCATTACCTTATACTTGTCAAACTTACCTTAATATATTATAAACATAACCTACAAATAGATTTTCAAGGTAGGGCTTGATTGACAAAGTTTTTTGTGAACCTCTCTAATGGTAACCAAAATTTGGCTAACATTTACATTTTCATAATGTTTGAAAAAATATATTTTAGGTTTGTTATAGGTATTTAGGATCTAAGGTTGAAATAATTAAAAAAATCTTGGTCAAATTTAGGTTAAAGGTGGTAATTAGGATCAACATTGTCAAGCATTGTTATGTTAGGACCATAAACTAAGGTCTGAAGTAAGGGTGTCGAAACTCTAGGTAAAAATCCTAATAAAGAAGATATGGATTCAGAAGGGGGAGTTACTAGATCATTTTATCTAGGATTTTCTATGATAAATCATAAAGTGAGCCAACTTGAGTACAATATGCAACACATACAATCTAATATGCAAGGCATGAAAACTAAAATGCAAGGCATACAATCTACTTTGGTCAACATCATGATGAATTTGAAAAATATTCAAAAAAACCAACCACCTATCACCATTTCTAAACCCAAATAGGGTGGATTTTCCTTCCAACCCAATCTAAATCCAAGTACCTCCCAACAAAGGAACATGATGCCAAAAATGGAAATGCATAAGTTTGATGGGACATATTTGGTCACCTGGATCAACCCAATGGATTTTTTTGATGTAAATCAAATCCCATGTGGATATAAGGTGGTAATTTAATCTATATATCTATAACCTAAATAATTCATTTGGTATCGTTGGTTTTGTGCTAAGAAGGTTCTCAATGTGACATGGTCAATTTTTACATAAGATCTATAAACATACTATAGAAGTAGTGTGTCAAAAAATTAATATAGCCAATTGGAAATTTTTATAAAATAGGATCATTAAAGGATTATATATAGTATTTACAAAACTTATATTTATGTGTGGATAACATTATCGATACAAATATTAACAACTTATTTTTTGGTGGTCTCAAGAACCACATTGAACATGAAGTAAGAATGTTTAATCCACTAAATGTTCCTAATTATAATATCATTACATGTAGGGTAGAGAAAAAATTCTTGTCTACGATGGGATATACAATCAATAATATCATCAACAATACCATCCCTACACCATCATATCTAAAGCCTGCTAGGTAAAATCCTCAAAAAATTGTAGAAAATAGGGAAAAAAGGTTATTTTTTAATTGTGATATAAAATATAGTCAAAGACATAAATGTGTGAAAAATAAGTTGTAATAAATTGAGGTCATCAATGAATAAAATGAGGATGATTAAAAAATAGTTGAGGTTGTGGACAAGATAGGGTTTGGAGATTCCCAACCAACTATATCTTGTCATGTAATGTTAGTTGTTAGCTCCCTAACAACCATCAAGATGATGGGTATCCTAAATGAACATCAAGTGACAATATTTATTGAGTCATGGATTAATCACAAATTAATCAATAATTAGTTAGTTACATAGTTGAATTGATTTATTTACCTAGCTTCATAATTTCAAGTCATGGTTGCACATGGGAGTAAAACTAGTTGTTAAAAAAATATCATAATATAGAAATAACTATGGGAGATTACTTGCTAGATGGACCAATGTTTTCCATTCTAATGGGTGGAATACATATTGTATTGGGAGTCCAGTGGCTCAAGACCTTAGGAGTGATTGAGATAAAATTCTAAGAATTATCCATGCATTTTCATTCAGAAAGAAAGATGTTTGAATTTAAAGGGTTGTGTGCAAGGTCACCTTAGATGGTAAGCTTTCATCAAATGTAAAAAAATAAATACAAAGAATCTAAGGGTTCTACAACAAAATTGTTTTCAATAGAAAAACACAGTTGCTTGCACACATACCACAAATTGTTTTGGAAAGGGTGGAGAAATATTTAGTGATTGTTGAGGATATGCCCATAGCCAAGCCAAATGTGAGAGAAAATTATTCAAAATAGTCTCCATATTACATGCCATCATATACGAACTCTTCCTTAAAGATCCATATAAAGCATAAAAAAGTCAAAGAACAAATTCAACTCCAATATGAAGCATTATCTAGTCCTAGAGACAATTTTACAATGTTGTAACACAACCACATTTCTGACTTGAAAAATGACATTGGACAAACTATTCCTGCCCAAAAAAAGTTATGTAAGCCTACTAAAGAATGTTGAGTCTTGGAAGTTGAGGGAATAATTAAAACATTCACTAAGAGGGTATGTAAGAGGGTAAGTAATGAATATATGATTAATTGGATGAATCTGAATAATGAAGATGCAGCATGGGAGGAAGAATACTTCCTGTACCTACATCTAGATATCAATAATATTAAGGACACCAATTATTTGAAGGGAGGGGGCATGATACACCCTTAGAATATAACATGTATTTTGATGTGTATATCTAAATTGTGGCTAGTATAAAATTTTATTAAGTCATATTATCATTTATTTAGATTAATATTAGTGGTAGGGTTAACCTAGGGTGTGTCCATAACATAATTAGGTTATATAGGAGGTAGTGGTTAGTATGGGTAATCATATTATGAATTATATTCTTATTTTAAGGTTATGGAGGTCTCTCCATTGAATTAGATTGTAATTTATTCATATATTCTACTCTATTTAAGTCATATTATGATCTATTGTTATTATTCTTCTTTATTGGTGAAGTAATCTCATTACATAAACACAAGTATCAACATTGTTGCACACAAGCCCAATTCTAACCACATAACTGTAGAACTTATGATTCCACATTATAGGTGATTGATTATAGTCATATAAGGGATTATAAAACATGTAAACCAAGTTATATTTATATTTTAACTTAAAACTATCTAGATAAAACATTTATATTTATTATTTTAAGTTCTCCACATGGAAATGTTGTCTTAACATCCATCTAATTTATCTCAAGAACAAATGTAGCATCAATATATAAATTAAAATTGAATGAATTAAATTTATAAAAAATGATAATGTCTAACCAAGGCCCATTCCATGTACCTTTTAAAATCCTTTTTACACTAAGAAATCCTTATACTTCTCTAGTTTCCATCGTGCATTCTGCTTCTTCTTAAAACTGACTTATAGCCTACATGTTTTCATCTAAGAGGTAGTTGTACCAAATATAAAGTCTCATTATCATCTAAAGACTCAATTTACTTATTAATATCCTTATTTCAAGATTTAATCTCTACACAACCAATAACTTCCTTCATCATCTTGGGATATTCTCTATCAATCAATGATAAAAGGAACATAGAATACAAATATGGTGGACTATACCTTTCATGATTTATATGCATCCATTTTGATAACCTTAGAGTAGGAGTTGAAGTCTCCTCCTATTTTTTTTAATCTTTTGAATTGTCATCTAGTACACCATATTTATATATGGTCTTTTAAGTATCTACATGAACCCACATCTCATATGTTTATTCCTTTGGATGCTTCTTTATTTCTTCTTGCATAAGAGTGTTGCACAATCTCCCTAAGAAATAAATATAAGATATAAAATGCATTATTTATCTCAATATTTAAAATTTTATACCGTTTGAAACCACTCCCATAACTAATAAAGATGCACCTTGCATACTTAAATTCAATTTTCAATCTTTTATCCTTTGGAATGTGAGAGTAAGCTTTGTAGCCAAAAACATGTAGGCATTAAAATTATGGATTTGTATTAGTTCATGATTATTTTAGCATATTTTCATCCAAAATTTATGTGGTTAATTTGTTGACAAGGTAAATATCAGTATCCAATACTTCACCCTAAAATTTATGCCTTAAATGTGCACCAATTATATTAGTGAAAGCCTTGTCCATCAACACCTAGTTCATCTGCTCTATAAATCCATTCTACTGTGGTGTCTAAGGAGTTGTATTTTTTCCTTTGAATAATGTTTTGATTATAAAACTTGTTAAAATATTTATAAAAATATGCACCCCCTTTGTCAATGTACAAAAAAATGTTCATCTTCTCTATCTAGTTCTCCACAAGAACTTTGAACTCCTTAACTCTATTAAGAAATTTAAATTTCATCAAGAGCAAGGATATCCAGCTCTTGTGAGAATATTATATTAAATACACATATAATAAAATTATATTTAGTGATAAGACATGTATAAGTTGAAAGAAATCACTATGGGTCACCTAATAGATTCCAGTTAGTTACACAATATTTTATGGAATTCCACTTAACTGTACTTAGATGGAATGCTTGTAGAATTCAAAGTACAATAGAAAATTATCTATATCTTTTAGTATATATTTATTCTATTGGATTCACATACCTTTCTCACCAATATGGTACAACCTATAATGCAAGAGCATTGTCTTCTCCACTAGAATAAATGTGCAAGTTCTTGTTTTAGTATTAGCCTTAGGAATACTATTGTTATTACATTCACTACTTGCTATAGTCACATCAAGATAAAAAAAACGTATAGTTGCACACATCCTTTTCCAATACCATGGATTCATCACCATTTTTCATGCATCTCTACTGAATGAGACCTAAATAATGGCTTCATTCATCTTTCATACATAGATCAAATTACTCACAAGGCTAAAAATGTACAAAATTCTTGGGAGAGTCTTGATCCTTCCATATTTGAACTTCAAATTCATTCTTCTTCTACCTAAAAACCTATAGATTAATTTTTATCCTATAAATACATCACCTCCATCATATTATTCATATATATAGAACCAATCCATCCCAAGGGTCATATAATAAGAGGTTATATATTCAATCAGACATAAATCATTATATGCATGCAAGATTTAAGGTGTGAGATATACATATCCATATCTATCACCATAAATGGAGACATTCTCAATTTAAGATTGTGTAGCATCCCATGATTTTCCATTTTCCACTTTTATTACTCTATAGTTATTTTTGAAGTTCCTTATATTTCCATAATTCCAACACTTCTTCAAGGATATATTTATAGTTTTAGATCTTTCTCTATACTTTGAGCACATATCCTTAGTATTCCACTTGCCTCTTTATTATTGGTATCCTAACATGGGTAGGGAGTTTTTCATATAATATATTTACATAAACTTACACCTCATCTCCTATGATAATAGCACTACAACTACATCTTCCACTTTTGGCTCTGATGTAGTACTAGTGATTTCCATCACTATAATATCCCATAAGTCTAAAAAAAAAGAACAATACTATGATACACATTTATTTATTATCCATGTTGACATCCATGGATGATGAATAACTCACCACAAATGTTGAAGGATTTTAGGTACTCTACATATAAGTCACCATCATTCATTCTCAATGAATATAACTTCCTTTTCCAGAAAATTTTATTTACTAACAAGTTGGACTGATACCAAATTCCCAACTTGTCCCAAAGAAGCTTTGAAATCTTTCAAGTCAACAAATTCATTATAAATGAATTTAATAGACATACACCAATAGAAATTTTAGTTTTTCTATCATTTTTTTCCAATTTTTATGGTTTAATTTGTATGGATATTATGTTTGGTACAAAAATCCATTGATCATGAATCCTAGAGATCTTTCATCTTGATTTTCCATAACTCAACATTTTGAAAATTAAATTTATTAATTTTTATCCTCATGCTTACAACCATTAAATTTGCACAATATTATTTTTTAAAATTGCCACTTAAGTAAACCATTCACCAAAAGTTACTTATAACTTTTAAAAAGCTTACATTTGAGCTCTATATAATTTTTTTAGAATTGAATCATGAATGCCAAAAAAATATATTAGAGAGTTATACCATGAAAATATTACACAAGTAAAATGTTTGTGGTTGACACAAAAAATAATAACCATGTTTATAGTGGTTATGATGCACCATAAATTCCCTCTTGAAAAGAGATCCTAAGATCTCCCTAAGGTTTCTTCTATCTAGTCTAGGTGCACTGATCTTCACTCAGTGGCTCATTGTGACCATTCCATTTCAAGGGGCCTTTGTTAGTTACTAGAGTATTTTAGATACTTCAATATACATGTAAATTAATAGCTAATGCCTATAAAATTAGTATGATAATTTAACTATGAATAAATTATTGATTCAAGTATATACATCTATTGCAAAGATTCAACAATGCATAAAAAATAATAGGAAAGATAATGTAATCTAGATAAACATTAGATTTAGATTGTAACTTAGAATCTAAACTAATCTAATCTATAAAATTGATAAAAAAGAGAAAAAGAGAGAAGGGTAGGGAGAAAATAGAATAAGGATCCTGCTTTCTAATGTAGACCAAGCTAATTCTATTGAGTAGATAAATCCATGGATAAATAAATCTTTAGTTGAGATAGACCTAGAAAAAATCCAACTAAGGATGGTGTAAGAGTCTATGGGATGAAGTAGTAGAGCCAATGAGGAAAATAGGGCCACCATATACATGTATAGGTCAAGTGTATCAGATGACTAAGATTTTATCTAAACATGTTTATATTAAAGGGATCAATTTGGATTCATAAAACACTCAGGTGAGTTACAGACATGGATTTCAAACAACCTCAACTTAAAAAGATAGCTAAGAAAACATGGAACATGCATGAAATAAATGATTAATTTTCATAACTAGGGAGAACTAACCAGTTTGGTCCACTAATATAATCCATTCTAAGGGAGCCAACCCTTATTAAAACATAAGAGATGATTTTATATAGGCCTATAAGCCTAAGGATTTAGAACTCAAATTAAAATTTCCCACTAATGGGGGAGTTATAAACATTCATTACTGATTAAGAGATGTAGTTGAATAGGCAACTTGAGATCTCTAATAGATTGGTGGCATATACATACCTAGATTAAGTGTTCATATATGAAATTATTTGAGATTGCATTGGGATAAACAACCACCCACATTTTATATATTTAACACCATGCCTTTTTAAGGCATATATTTTTATTTTATGTTCTACATGTGATCTTAGTGTACACATCATGTTTTGTTTAACATCTCATTCATGATTTCCAGTTGAATCTTTCCAATCACATATTAAATTCCATAATTTATGACCATTTATTAGTGGGAAAATAATCCATAACCTAAATTTAAAAATCATATTCCATTATTATCTTTTGATGGTTTTGATGATAGATGAACCATCAATTTTAAAAAATTGTCTTTGTTGGCTACATAGCCAACTTATCCTTCCTTGAAAACATCACTACCAAGTGGAATCTCTTCACTCTTCCATTTATGAAAGTTAGGGATTTATGATATGCTAATTTTTATATCATGGTGAAGTGATATTTCACCACATAGTGTCATCTCACTCAGCTAGAGCTTTGACACACTACTTGGCTACATGGACTACCTAAGGCTATGGAGTAGTAGGATTTTATCACATGGTGTCATCATGATCACCTAATTACCTAGGAGTTATGATCTTTTAAATATTGATATGGGATAATAGGTGATGAAGATGGTGCCATGTGGATACATCCTACTTATCTAGTTATCCAGAGGTTTTTTGTTTGTATAGATCCTTCTAGGGTAGTACATCATCATGATATTACCACATGGTGAAACTATGCTAACCCACTCACTTGTAGCTTTGATAACATAGAGGTTCATTGAGAAAATATTTTAAAAATTGACTAAGTACTATAGATTAGATAAAAGATGCCATGTGGCTCTGGGCAACTCTTTGAAGAAAATGACTAAGTCCTGCTAATCAAAAATTTGACAAGTGGCCCCAAACAACTTTTGCAAAAGTGACTAAGTGTCAAATTTTTTTTGAATAGACTTAGGACATCAGAAGATATGATAAGTCACCATGTGGAATGGGGAAAATTTTAATCACCTGTGGGTAAGAAGTGAAAAAGCATAGTCAATGATTTCAAATTTTAAAAGCCAATGGCTAAGATTTTTGAAAGTTAAATGGATACGTCTTTTTAAATATAACAAAGGGGAAAAAAAAATTAATGAAAAAAATCCATTAAAAAAGTAAATTATGTCCATTTTAATGAAAATCAACTAAATAAAAGATAGGCAAAACTAAACTATTAGTTGATTTAGATTAAATTAAAGCAAACATGAACTAAATTACTAAGGAGAAAAGTACAAAACTTTGAAACCATTAGATAATTTGTATAAAACTAAGAAAAGTAGTCTAAAAGAAAGCTTTAGATGTGTTTCAAAATATAAGCAAAATAGAATAAGACTTAATGGATTCATGCAAATTTAGATTTTTAACTTAATACAATGTATATGCGATTTATATGTTAATTATTTAAGATGTAGATTTAATTATTCAGGCTTAGCTAAAATAATGAAGATAATTAAACTAAATATTCACATCTAGAAAAACATGCACTTACAAGAAGATTGATTTAACAAGTAGCTACCAAAAATACTTAAGGTATAAGACCAAAATCTAAAGAAAAAAGAGGGTCCTCATTTTTAGATTAAAAATGGGGCATGTTGTGGAATCAACAACAAATGATGACTCCTACTAGGAAATACTCTTGAGTATTTTAAGAATCCATAATCTCTAATTTCACAAGAATAAAAAGTATCAGCTACCAAAAATCACTTAGAACAAACCAAAATTCAAAGGCACTAAATAATATAAGAATAAATGACATATTATGTTAATAATCCAACCAAATACCATCCAAGTGTGTGATCAAGTGGTTAATTCATTTTCTCTACATTAACATGTAGTAAATCAGATTTACATAAGGTTATAATTGATAAGGAAAATGATTTTACAATTTATCTTGGGGAGAAGTGACATGATCATTAATATGCTACTATCTAGGCATTTATAACCCTAATAGAGATACCTATAGTCCCTTCTTAAGACCTTGATCCAATACCAACTAGGTCATAAAGCCTATGTTAGAGGCTGTCAAGATCACCCTTTCAATGATAAACTTTAGATTTTACTTTTTAGCTCAATTATCTTGAAATAATATTTTTCCTTTTCATCCATTAAGGGTTAGGGACCAATCCATAGGTAAAAGGCAATCAACAATTTCATGGCAATTGAGTACAAATCAGAATTGAAACAATGATACATTTTCATTGATATTTTATTAAGAACATTGGATGGTTTTGGATGAGACAATAAATTTTCTAAATCCACAAGTTCTACTATCATTGACCTTTGAAATTCAATGAATGAACAAGGTAATCATGATAGTTTGCATAAGATTTTCAAGCAAAATTGAAACTAGGCTCTTTGAGTGTCATCTATGTTACCTTTACAACAACCTTTCTCTTCATTAATTTGATTAATAAAGGAATGAAAATGAAAAATATTTGGGATAGACCCAACATTGTAACAAAAACAAACAAAATTAATCTTAATCTAACAACAAGGGATAGGAAGGAAAGTAAAAAAAGAAAGGGAAAAAGTGAAAATAAAATATTCACAGAGATTATTTCAAGAAAGAGAATGCCTAAGTTTAGTGAGACACTTGATTTCTTAGGATTTTGAGAAGGGTAGATGAAATACATACTTGCATCTATGTTTAACTCTATGTTGAAAAACACTATCTCATAAAGATTGGTTAATGTTCTTTTCATGCAATTCAAGCAAACCATGACTATAAAATTTTGTATTATATTTATATCTAGATTTTAGAAAGCATAAGGAATAGGGTTTGAGAGATACCTATACCCAAACACTATATTATGGTAAGGGGAAGGGGTGGGCATCAATATGTACTAGAACCACTTGATTACCCAACCTAGTATATGATTCCTTTTCATTTTATCCAATGGATGAATCGGTTGGTGGTTGCTCTTAGAATGAGATGAATGATATGGACACACCCTAATCTTCATATTTGTTACTAAGGAGGTATGTAAATGGTTCTTCCCATGTTAATTATCTCCTATATTTATCATCTATGATAAAGGTATGCAAAAAATAGAATTTAATTAATGCATGTTCAGGTCTAATTTGTATTGGCATACCTCACATGTCCATGACCTCTACATTCAGGAATTCACCATTTTATTTAGAGGTAAGGCTATATAGAAGTGTAAAATATTCTATTTTATCCTCTTCTAATCCAATGATTCCACATAGATAGTCTACATCATCTTTGTTTTCTTCCTCTATCTCTCTTGCCTCTAATTATGGGTTGGGAGAAATGTTGTTGCTATTGAGTTGCTCACAACTTGAACCAACCTTTTGTGTAGAGAGGGAGCAACATAGGACAAGAATATTTCAGATGCATAAAATGCATATTCTTCATCCAATGGATCCAACTCATTGAGTTCATATTCAAGCTGATTGCATGATATTTTTGATTTACCCTCTTGAGTAAATAACTCACCTTCAACTTGATCTTCTGGTACTAGGTCACTTAAGGTAGTTACCAATTCTTCATCATCAGACTCATCAATGCTACTCTTAGGGATTAACCTAGGCATTGTCTATTAGTGACTTTATATAATGAATGGCACATAATTATCAAAATTATCAAAAGACATTTGAATACCAAACTAGTAAAAACATCCTATTGATTTCTTATTTAGTTAATAAAGTTATATGAATTAATGGAGCAAGCATGGTCTTCATTCAATACATTAAATTTCATTTGATAAGGAAATGTTTGGGGAGAAATTATATTATAAAACATGTATTAGTTGATGGGATGACTCGTAGGCAAATATATTGAAGTATTTTGAGGGTAAACATTCGATTGTCCCAATAGGTATGAAAATTTAGTACCATGATCATAGGACATTACTTGTTCTTCAATGATGCAGGCTACTTGATATGTTAACACTAGGGATTTGAGAGCTAGAGGATTCCTTTGAACAAATATAACATTAAGGGGAAACAATTTTTTGAGGTAAAAATCTATGGCTAATGCTTTTGTCTATAGGAAAGGGTATCTAAATCTCATATATAACTGATGAAATTATTGGTTAAAAGCACTCAAAGACTCACTAGGTTCCATATGGGCTATATCAAATTGGTGGTATAAGGTAGTAAGATTGATGGGCTCTTTAAAATGGGTTAAGAATAAACTCTCAAAATTATCCCATGTGGTTATACACCCATTTGGTAGTCCAATATACCAATAGTATGCATACTTATCCAAATATTAAGGGAACAAGTGACTAACCACATCTTCATGCTAGATGTAAGTCCTAATTATGGCATCCTTGAACTCCTAAAAGTTTTATTATGATATTATAATCCTACCATGCATGTACTTTGGTTAAAATTAACCAAGATTCTTAGGTAGATCATTAATGGGACTTGGGATGTTTATTTAGCAACTATGCCCACCTAGCCATGCAAATGCCATGAGGATTGGATAGGCAATGGATAAAGAGAGATTTTAGTTAAACTTTTCATAAAAGGTGCTTCAATTTTATTCAACCCTCATTCTAGTTCTAATTATATTGGTGGTCATTTTGATGTGGCCAACAACAACTGAGTTTCTAGTGGTTATGACACACCAAAAATACCCCTCTTACAAGGAGGTCCTAAGAGCTCCCCAAGGTTTTTTATACCTTTTATAGGTGCACTAATCTTCACTTAGTGGCTCATTGTGACCATTCCATTTCAAGGGGCCTTTGCTAGTTACTAGAATATTTCATACAATTTAATATGCATGCAAATTAAAAGTTAATGCCTACAAAATTAGTAGAATGATTTAAATATGAATAAATATTTGATTTAAAGATATATGTCTATTACATTGCTTCAATAGTGCATAAAAAATAATAGACAAGATCATGCAATTATGATAAACATTATATTTAGATTGCAACTCAAAATCGAAACTAATTTAATCTAACAAACTAATAAAAAAAGAGAAAAAGAGAGAACGTTAGGAAGAAAAGAGAATAAGGAGCCTTCTTTATAATATAGACTAGATTTATTCCATTGAGTAGAGAAATACCTAGATAAACTAGTCCTTAGTTGAGCCAGACTTAGCACAAATCTAACTAAGGATAGTACAAGACTATGTGGTATGAAATAGTACAGCCAATGAGGAAAATAGGGTCACCATATACATGTGTAAATCAAGTCTATCATATGACTAATATTTTAGCTAAAGATATTTATATTAAAGGGATCAATTGGTATTTATCAAATACTCAAGGGAGTTATAGATATGGATTTCAAACAACCTTGATTGAAAAAGACAACTAAGAAATTAGGGAAAATGCATGAAAAAAATGGTTGA